>CM060694.1:59891456-60491456 GCA_030686995.1 Artemisia argyi
GTACACAATAGGTGAGGACCTCAAGTAAACATGTAAGTGACAATTCCATTCATGTTTGGCTATGTTTACATGTTTGCTTGCATTCCTTGGAGCACTAAGCAAAGTTATTTGTTAGTTGTATGTGTCCATAAAGTTATGTGTTGTTTGACCCATTAGAGACTAAAATGACCCATTTGAAAGTAATATGATAGTGAAGGAATAAAATGACCATGTTTGAAGCTAATTCCTAATATGTCCTGTTTGACCCAATAGAGACTAAAATGACCTTGAATCGACCCACGTGTAAATAAAGTCTTCATACCTAGCTTAATATTTCATATGAATTTGCTATCTAAAATGATTTTAAAAATAGATAGCTAAATTACTTTTGTGTCATTTGTAGGTGTTGCACTTAATTTGGGAGCAGGGGTAGTCTTTGGGATGAGTTTTGGGCAAGAAATAGCAAAACTTTCACTTCAACTATACAAGCTAGATACCATGGCTGCTTGGGTCAAGTTCATGGAATGGTAGCAGAGAAAGTCTGCATTAAGCTCTTACCGAGCTATCCTTTTCTTTTGGAACTTAAAACACATGCTCGGTTTGTCTCTGAAATAAATTTAGGTTTTTTTGCATGTTTTGAAGATTTTCAACGTTGCTTTTGAGGACAAGAAAAATGAGTAAAATGCAATACCAATTTATTTGTTCCCATACCTAACAAAAATTGGGCAAACGGGTGCTTTCAGGCGTCAGCCTTAACAAGCATTTGATTGAATGGTTCACTTGAGGTCGAATAGCTGATTTTCAGTGATTTTTTAGACTTTCCTATATAAGATTTGGGGTGTTTATTAGTTTAGTTCAAGTAGGAGGTGTCACAACTGACTTTGTTGTATAGAAATGTTATCTACAACTACCTCTTTAGTGACTTCTAAACTGACCTTCAAACACTTTGACAAACTTTTTAGTCTCGGACAAAAAAAGATTAATGGTGTTAAAGATGACGGCTTTTACAAAGGTGAGTTACTGATTGCATTAGGAGTGGAAAAATGGGAAGGACGGCCAGGTTGGATCACTGGTCAACACAGGTAGTTTTTAGTACAGGCATGCTTAAACCGAAAATAGTTACAAAAATAGTTAACTGTAAATTTATAATAGCGTGTTGAAAGGTCGTAAAATCAATAGTCATTCCTAAAGCGGTCATATTTGCATATATTTTTTATCTTTATTTTTTATGCATCTTTTTCAGAAAATGGCTAATGTGCAAGGACATCATTATGCAATATGCAGCAACGTAGCCACATGCTAGACGAGGCGGTTGAGTACATCAAGTTTGTGTAGAGACAAATATAGGTAAATAATGTCACTAATGTTTTTTTAAAGTAATTATAAAAGTGAAACTCAATCAGTTTCATTTAAGGTTGGCAAAATGGGCACGACACCACAGCTGGATAATGGGTAAGATTTTGTTAGTTTTTTACAACCGGAAAAGGTTGACCTACTGTCATCAATAGCTGAATAGATTACCAATTTAGAATAAACGTCGTCAATTGATACAAGTGAAGTGGCGAAATAAAGACTGTTGTTGATGAAGAAGATGAATCTGTTGACAACAATGAGGAGGAAGAGGCAGCGTTCCATCCAGCTCCCATAGACCCATGCCACTAAAATTGGTCTGTATGGCTAATATGTGTGTCGTTGGTGGCCATGTTGTCAATGTTGTTGCTGAGATTCACAGTGAGATCGTAAAGTAAGATGTCTTCAGCGACTTCTATAAGTAAATATATCGTTCATTGTTAGATTACTCTCACACATATTAAACTATCCGTTGTGTTGTCCAATTAATGCAGTTCTCGCCTGATAAAAAGGAAACGAATGGGGTGACACCCAGAAGATGGATATCTTACTGCAATCCATCTCAATATCTTACACCGAACACTTGCTTACACATTAAAAACTTTTATCGTTAAATACAACTTATAAATCTTATCTTTATCATTCACAGGGCACTGAAGTCGTTCTATACGAAAAAGTTCATCGCATTCACAAAGAACACGGCTGGTGTTATGATGCCTGTAAAAGGTGCAACAAGATGGCCAAACTATCTAAATCTTCTGGTTCTAAAAAGTCATACACCTATGATGATCATGGTGTGATTTACCAGGTGGTTCCAAGGTAACTATTTAAACCCACTTTATTATCTATTATGAAAACCATTAAATATTTATTAAAGTTTTACTGTTTTTATAACAATCAATATTTACAAAAATTATAGGTTCAAGGTAATCTTGAGGGTTATTGATGAGACATGCTCAGCACCATTCGTTGTTTTTGATACCAATATGAGTAAAATGCGTAATGGGAAATCCACAAGTAAACCCTACTTCAAAATTACTTTGAAAACATGTCAAACTTAATTCGACCATCTCATATGGATCGTGATAACTCATCAAAGGTAAACAAACTTTTATCTATATACTTTATATTATGTTCATTATTATATGTGTACAAGATAACAAGCATGCTAATACATTGTTATAACATTTGTTCCTTCAATTACAAACCAGAAAGAAGATGACTCTAAATCATCTAATGAATTTTTGATGGAAGACACACCGGTGATCATAAAATATGATGCTGAAATGGTATGTTTTACATTACTTGCTAAACGAATATTAAGAAATTCATTATGTGGTGTAACTTATATTTCTTTTCCTTCCAGGATGTGCACAAAAATAATAAACGAAAAATACTAAGAAACGATGATACGCTTGTCAAAAAGAATTTTGTGCAAGTTGTCCATTCTGTTAGGAATACAAATATTACTGTAAAAGTCTCGGTCACCTAATGATTGTAATAGCATTAAGTTAGCTCGTAGTTAGTTTGTTTATTAGTTAATTAGTATTAGTTTAAGTAACACCGTGGAAGAAGGACGGGTCTTCACCCACTGTATGCCTGATCCACAGCCCGGGAGTGGGCGTTATATTGTAAGTATAAATACCCCTCTCCACATGTGGAGAGGGTTGGACCTTCACTTAATCTCAATCTCATATTTCTCTTTTTCTCTCAAGGTTCCTTTCTTTCTATCTTTCCTCTCCTCCTCCTCACTTTCAACGCCTCACAAATCACTACATAAACATGTTTCCTACATAGTTAGTATTCTACAATTGGTATCAAGAGCCAAGGTTTCATCTTAGGGCCTTGTAGAATCAAATTTGATGATGTTTTGAGTGGTTTTGTGAGTTTGAAGTCACTTTCTTGGAAAACATCTTGGTTTAATCTCTCTAGTGTTGTTATACATGTTTGTGATGTACTTTTATGTTCATTAGTGTTTGTAGAACATTGTAGTTTAGTTTGTGTTACCATTTCCTTAATCTATTTGATGTTTAAAGTTGAGTTTGGGCGGATTTCATTATTGCGGTTAAGTCCACTGTTTCATTGCTTGGTTGCGGTTAAGTTCTGATATCTGCGGTTAGCTTGCTGCGATTACCATTTTGGGAATACAAACAAAATGCAAAGACAACGACAGTTTTGGACCATTGTCACTGCGATTAGTCTATTGCGATTAGCTTTTCTGCGGTTGGGAGTTCTCTGCGGTTTGGTACCTTCTGCGGTTAGTATCCTTGGTTTGCGGTTTACTTCGGTTGCGATTAGATCAGTCTGTGGTTGGAATGTTTCTGCGGTTTGGTAGTTTCTGCGGTTAGTGTCCTGCGGTTAGTATCTTCGGTTTGTGGTTTACTTGGGTTACGTTTAGATCATTCTGCGGCTGGATTTTGTTGCGGTTAGGTATTTCCTGTGGTTAGTGTCCTGCGGTTAGGTCAAGTTGTGGTTATATTTTCCTGCGACTAGTACCTTACATTGCGAGTATCTCCCACTTTGTGTTTTGGTTATTTCTAATTTGTGATGTCGACATCTTCTGATGACATTCAAGCTGCGGGGTCTGACACTCGACCTCCGATGTTGGATAGAACTGACTATGAATCATGGGCTCAAAGGATTCGTCTGTACTGTCTGGGTAAAGAAAATGGGGTTAACATCTTGAAATCCATCGATGAGGGACCCTTTCAAGTGGGTACTACTAGAGACACGGTTACAGAAGCAACTGATCTACTACCAGCCGTATTTGGTCCTGATAGACCTCGCACTTACAATGAGTTGTCTGATGAAGAAAAGAAACGCTATGATGCAGACATCAGAGCATCAAATATCGTCATTCAAGGGCTTCCCAAAGATGTCTACAAACTTATCAATTACAACACTGAAGCAAAAGCGGTCTGGGATAATGTCAAAATGCTTCTTGCAGGGTCTAAGTTAACTAAAGAAGATCGTGAGTCACAGCTATACGATGAATTTGAGCATTTCAAAATGAATCCAGGTGAAAGCATCACTGACTATTACGTCAGATTTCACAAGCTGGTCAATGATATGAGAGCCATCAAGATGACAATGCCCAACATACAGCTTAATTCTAAATTCGTGAACAACATGGCACCTGAATGAGATAGGTTTGTCACAGCTGTTAAGCTCAACAAAGGTCTCAGGCATACCAATCATGAACAGCTTTATGCATACCTCCAACAACATGAGAAACATGCTACTTATGACCGGCTAATGCGAGAAAAACTCAATCCGTCTGCAACAAATGAATCTCTTGCTTTTGTTTCCAATGTTCAACAACCTAATCAAACCTCTAATGATCAATCACAATCATCCTCCAGGTCTACCCCAACCAATAGTCAATCATCAACTCCCTCACCATCTGCTTTGAATACACAACTTGATTCTGGGTATTCTCACACTGACATGATGATTGATAATCTCTCCAACCAAGTTTCTCTACTGGTCCAATAGTTCGGGGCTGCACTTCCATCTACTAACAACCAACTCAGAATCTCATCTAATCCACGTAACCAGGCAGTCATTGAAGATGGTCGGGTGGTGGTGCAGAATGTGCAGGGAAGACAGAACTTCAACCAAAGAAATGCTGGTAGAGAGAATGGGCAATACTGAGTTGGGAATGCTCTTCAAGCACAAGCTAAGCAGCCGAAATGCTATAACTGCGGAGGGTTGGGCCATATTGCTAGGAATTGCACTCTCCCAAAACGTCCCCAAAACTCTGAGTACTTCAAAGACAAGATGTTGCTGATGCAGGCACAAGAAAATGGGACTGTGTTGGATGAAGAAGCTTTGCTCTTTCTGGCTGGTAATGATGGGAACACCTTTGATGCTGATGTGGATGATCAGCCTGTTCAGGACATGGCTCTTAATGACCCAAATATCTTTCAAGTTGAAGAGTGTGATGCATTTGACTCAGACGTGGATGATGAACCAACTGCTCAAACAATTTTCATGGCTAATCTGTCTGCAGCAGCATCCTCTTCACAGCATCCTGATTCATCCATCACGTCTGCTATCTCTGAGGTACCAACATCTCCTAATCATGATCTGAATAATCCTACAACTGTACAGGGGGCATGTGACTCTGTACAACTCAAGAATATTGTCAACACAAACATCACTGATATGGGCAATACCAATAATATCCCATATGAAATGTATGTGAATGACAAAGGACCGCCAGTTGTACCAAGTGACATGCCGTCTATTGACTCTAGTGAACATGAGGTACATGAGCACACGATATACAACCCTGATGATTCCCTGATCACTAGAATTAACACCCTTAAGGAACAAGTGAATATTTATGAGCAGCGTGCTAAGTTTGAGCTGAATGAACGTGAGCAGAAAATGGAATGGCAACTGCGTGCGTACATATCTGAAAACAATTCCAAACAAGAATCATTGAAAAGGGAACTAGTTTCTTTAAAGAACCAATTGGATCAAACCATCAAACAAAAACTAGAGGTTCAAAAAGGTTTGACTTCAATCAAACTAGAATTCAAAGATAAAGAAACTAAACTTCTAAATGATTTCTCAAAACTAAAAATGTTGAAAAATAAATTGGAAGATAAGCTGTATACGCAGGGCCAAACCATTCAATCTGCTCAAATGATGGAAAAACATAGGAAACTAAGTGATGAATTTAGTGAACAAGATACCTCCAAACCCAAAGCAAGATACCTTAGAATTGGTCTAGGTGCACAACCTGCATTATATGATGCAACCACTATGCTTGAACCTAATCATGCCCCTCCTGATACACGATCCTATGACCACATCAATGAGGCAGAGGATAGAACTAGGGTAAAACTTGCTGAACGTTTAAAGGATCCTAAATGCATTGCTAAGAATATTGTGTTTCACTATGATTATGCAAATGACAATCAAACTGCAATTTTTGTTCCTCAAAAGAGAATTCTTCCTGAAAAAGTGTTTTGGAATATTGACATTGAGAAAATGCAAGCTGAAAGAGTTGTAGGTAACACACGCACTATGTTTAGAATTGCTCACCCAACTACTTACCCCCTGAACACACCTAGGCACCTTGTACCTCTCACTCTTCCCACACAATGTAATACTCTAATTGGGCTGTATGTGCTAGGTCAATTGTTCAATGACTTTGAGAAAACCTGTAAAATAAGAATTACACCTACAGGAATTACAGAAGGGGAAAGGGGTTTTGAGCAAACAAAACAGTGTTACCTAACTGAAGTTATGCCATTTTTTAAACTTCTCAAAGAACATTTTGAGGGCCTTAAAAACACCATTAATGATGATGTGACTCAAATGAAAAAGGTTTTTGATGAAGTGGAAAGTGAGGGTAACCAATTAGCTATTGATCTCAAATATAGTGAAATTGACAGGAAAAACATTCTCATCATGAATGAAAATTTGATTGCCAACTGCATTGCAAAAGATGTGTTTTATACTGTTACCGACTCTGCACTATCTGCACGACAATTCCATGAAATGTCAGTTACCTTGAATGTCTTCCAGAATCGTGTAATTGAGCTTGAGGGGGAGAATTACAAACTTAATGAAAAAATTCAAAACGACGATCATGATAATATGGTCAGGAATTTCTCAAAACTAGAAGTTGATAATCTGAACCTACAATTAAAATATCAACATCTAGAAGAAAGCATAAAAATATCAAATGCCAAGACATCTTCGGATGTTCCTGAGTTTGATACATGTTTTGAATTAGCCAAAAATGATGAAGTAATTCAAGCTCACTCAAACACGATTCGGAAGTTGAAGGTCTAAATTGCACAATTGAAATCGAACAAAAGCGATGTGACCAATACCAATTACCAGAAGTCGATAGATTCTCAAAACTTTCAAAAACAGGACATTATCAATGAATTACAACTTGAAAATGAGTGGCTTCGTGCTGAAATGTCTAACGCTAAACAACGTTATAAAGAATTGTTTGAGTCTATTAAAACAACACGTGACCAAAACAATGAAAGAGTCACTTCTTTGTTAAATGAAATTGAGAATCTAAAGACCATGGTGAAGGGTAAAATGCCCGTCGTTTCATGTGACCATGCAATTTCCAATGTACATGCTTGTAAGAAATATGCGTGCGATGCTGTGAATGTCTCTCTTCCCCTTAGGAACAATAAGTTAGTTCATAACCACTATCTTAGAAATCTTAAGGATTGTCTGGCCATACTTAGAGAAATCATTGAAGATGAGAGGATTTCTAAACCACTAGATGATGTTATTATTGGTGCGTGCTTCCTCACTAATAGAGCCCAGGAATTATTAGAATATGCTATAGGATCATGCCCCAAGAATGATAACAAGTCGGATAGGACATTTGCATTGCACTCGAACAGTAGCAACAAGCATGTCACAGTTGATTTTCCCCAAACCACGGCACAATCCTCCATCTTGATCACCGATAAACAAGTAGCAACTAATCAGACTAATGTTCCCGTCATTGCTTCTACAGGAGTAAAAGGTGTATCTAATGCTAGCAAGTCACAGCCTAAGTGCAATACAAAGAATGATAGGACTTTGCCGGCTAAGAGTACACTTATGAAGGAAGTAGAAGAATCATCTAGGAGCAATAAAGTTATGCTTAGTGAAAGGAATCGAGTTGATTCAAACATTTGTGTTAACAATGATGTAATTAATTCGAATTCTGATGCTATTTGTAAGACTTGTAACAAATGCTTATTTTATGGTAATCATGATGCATGTGTTGTGTCCTTTCTTAAATCCACTATGAAATCTCCAGCTATGAATGTTTCTAGTGTTAAACGGGCAAAACAAGTATGGAATAAAACAGGAAAAGTTTTCACTAATGTTGGTTATCAATGGAGACCTACTGGAAGGAAATTCACTCTGAGGGAAAAGTGCCCAGTGACTAGGATCACTAACTCTAGAGTTGTGCCTATTAGGAAGTGGAGACCTACCGGTAGACAATTTCCAATAGAAGCAATGAATACCACTCCTAGTTCTAGTGCATCAAAATGTGAATACTCTAGTGAGATATCTGTTACGTATGATAATCCAATATTTGTGTGTTCTGACCAAACGGACCCCAATTGTGTGTGGGGCTCCAGCTTTTTTAGTTATCCGCGATTGTCTAGTTTAAAATGCAGGTCGTACAAATCGTCCTTTGGTATTTGGACTCAGGCTGCTCAAAACATATGACTGGAGATCGCTCGCGGCTCAAGAATTTCGTGGAAAAGTTTATTGGTACGGTTAGATTTGGGAATGACCATTCTGGATCTATAATGGGTTATGGTGATTACGTCTTTGGAGACAGTGTTATATCCAGAGTTTACTACGTGGAAGGACTTGGGCACAATTTATTTTCTGTTGGTCAATTCTGTGACTCAGATCTCAAAGTCGCCTTCAGAAAACACACCTGTTTTGTTAGAGAATTAGATGATGTTGATCTTCTCAAGGGGAGTCGAGGCACTAATATTTACACCATCTCCATCGAAGATATGCTACGGTCCTCTCCAATTTGTCTGCTCTCTAAAGCATCCAAGAACAAATCATGGTTGTGGCATCGTCGTTTAAACCATTTGAACTTCGGTACCATCAATGAACTTACACGTAAGGATCTTGTTCGAGGCTTGCCCAGACTTAAGTATGAAAAAGACCATCTGTGTTCCGCCTGTCAAATGGGCAAGAGCAAAAAGCACACCCATAAACCCAAAACTGTCAATTCAATCATGGAAGTTCTTCATACTCTTCACATGGATCTTTGTGGACCAATGAGAATTCAAAGTATCAATGGAAAGAAATATGTGCTGGTTATTGTTGATGATTACTCTCGATTCACATGGGTAAAATTTCTACGATCAAAAGATGAAACTCCGGAAACCATCATCAAACTCATCAAGATGTTGCAAGTCCGCCTCAACAAAACAGTTAGAGTCATTCGTACTGATAATGGAACAGAATTTGTGAACAGACAACTTACTCTTTTTTATGAAGGTGTCGGGATTAGTCATCAAAAGAGCATTCCACGAACTCCTCAACAAAATGGAGTTGTTGAAAGATGCAATCGCACCTTAGTTGAAGCTGCAAGGACTATGCTCATCTTTTCCAAAGCTCCTCTGTTTCTTTGGGCTGAGGCAATTGCCACCGCATGTTACACACAGAACCGATCCTTGATACATCCTCTCCGCTGCAAGACTCCCTATGAACTGGTTCATGGCAGAAAACCCGATCTTTCGTTTCTTCGAGTTTTTGGTGCACTTTGCTATCCAACTAATGACAGTGAAGACCTTGGGAAACTCAAGGCCAAGGCCGACATTGGTTTCTTCGTTGGCTATGCTCCAGAGCGAAAGGGGTACCGAATCTACAACAAACGTACCAGAGACATAATGGAAACAATCCACGTTACTTTCGATGAGCTGACTGAGCAACCGGTTCCTGGACAATCAAGTTCTGGACCCGTACCTAACCTTTTGTCTCCTGGACCAATTAGTTCCAGGCTTGTACAGAATCCCATCCCTGCTGCTCCTTTTGTACCTCCTACAAGTGAAGATTGGAAGAAACTGTTTGACCCAATGTTTGATGAATACTTTGAACCTCAACAGATGAATACTCCTGAAGCTACAATGGTTCAACCACCAGATGGGGTGGTGAATGATCAAGATGACAATAACGGTCCATCCACTTCATTGTCATGGGATTCTGAAGCTCCCACCATCAGTCACTCGGTTAGCACTTCTAATGTCCAACCTTCACCGGTACAACGAGCGGCAACTGTAGATAATACATCTGAAGTTAATCCTTTTGCTCCACCTGATAATGAGCCGTTTGTTAACATCTTTGCCCCTGAATCATCAAATGATGTAACATCCTCTGACGAATCTAACACGGCTACCTCAGTTCCATATTCTCAACCCCATGAATACCTTCGAAAATGGACCAATGATCATCCTATTGACAACATTATTGGAAACCCTTCACGTCCAGTATCGACCCGCAAGCAACTTGCAACCGACGCATTGTGGTGCTTCTTCAATTCTGTCCTTTCTAAAGCTGAACCAAAAAGCGTCAAGGATGCAATGTACAAACACTCATGGTTCACTGCAATGGTGGACGAAATTCATGAATTTGACCGACTGGATGTCTGGGAACTAGTACCACCTCCCGAGTGTGCTATGATCATTGCTCTCAAATGGATATTCAAGGTTAAACTTGATGAGCATGGAGATGTATTGAAAAACAAAGCTAGGCTTGTGGCAAAAGGATATCGACAAGAAGAAGGTATTGACTTTGAAGAATCCTTCGCCCCAGTTGCTAGAATAGAAGCCATAAGGATCTTTCTCGCAAATGCTGCAAGTCAAAACATGGTGGTTTATCAAATGGATGTCAAGACCGCATTCTTAAATGGGGATCTGAAAGAGGTGGTATACGTATCTCAACCCGAAGGTTTTGTGGATCCAGAACGCCCTAATCACGTGTATCGATTAAAGAAGGCTCTCTATGGGCTTAAACAAGCACCTAGGGCGTGGTACGACACCTTGTCTAAATTTCTTCTGGCTAACAAATTCTCCAAAGGCGTTGTTGATCCTACACTCTTTACCAGAAAAACGGGCAAAACCCTCCTACATGTACAAATCTATGTTGATGACATCATCTTTGCCTCATCTGATCCCACAGAATGTGATCGTTTCTCCCAAGAGATGAGTTCCGAATTCCAAATGTCTATGATGGGTCAAATGTCATTCTTTCTAGGACTACAAATTTCTCAAAATCTCAACGGCATCTTCATCAATCAATCCAAATACGCCAATGAAATTTTGAAGAAATTTGGATTCGACTCCTGTGATTCAGTTGATACTCCTATGATTGAAAGATCTAAACTTGACGAAGATGATGTGGGAATACCGGTCGAACAAACCATGTATCGAAGCATGATTGGCTCCTTAATGTACCTCACTGCAAGCAGACCCGACCTTCTATTTGCAGTTTGCATTTGTGCTCGATATCAATCCAAACCCACCAAGAAACATCTGGAAGCTGTCAAAAGAGTCTTTCGATACCTTAAAGGAACAATCCACATGGGCCTTTGGTACCCTAAGGAAACCTCTATGGCTCTCACAGCATATTCAGATGCTGATCATGCGGGATGTCAAGACACTCGTCGTAGTACATCTGGGGGTGCACAATTTTTAGGGAATAAGCTAGTCAGTTGGTCTTCAAAGAAACAAATGAGTACATCTATCTCCTCCACTGAAGCTGAATACATTGCTATGTCATCGTGCTGTGCTCAGATCCTCTGGATGCGATCTCAACTTTCTGACTATGGCTTCATATGCAATAAGATTCCCATGTACTATGACAACAAAAGTGCAATTGCACTCTGCTGCAACAATGTCCAGCATTCAAGGACTAAGCATATTGACATTCGACATCACTTCATCAGGGAGCAAGTTGAGAAAGGAATTGTGGAACTTTACTTTGTGAGGACTGAGTTCCAGCTAGCCGATATCTTCACCAAAGCACTTTCTAGGGAACGTTTTCACTTCATTCTCCCATGCCTTGGTATGAAGAGTCTCACACCTGAGGATCTCATTTGTCTTCAGGAAGATCAAGAGGAGTAAAGGGGTTGCTTCACATATCCTTGTATAGTATCCAATATAGAAAAATATAAAATCTATAAAAAGCATAAAAATCTGAAAAATCACAAAAATCCAAAAATATTCTTCTCACGACATGTCTCTTGTATAATCGATATTATGTACGTTTCTAGAAATGTCATTCAATAATGACACGGAATCATACATATGCTTGAGCAAGAGTTTTTCGGTTTCAAATAAAGTTGTTTTCAAAAACATGTCGTATCTCAAAACATTCTTAAAAATATGGGTTGTAGTCATTTCAGGCTACAACCCGGTCTTCAGAAATATGGCTTGCTATTACTTCAGATAGCAACCCGGTTTTCAAAATAAGGAAAACACGTCGCCAAAAAGACGGTTGTTCCTAGCAAAGGGTGCCGTTCATCCGAGCGTGAATTACTTTATATTCATGCACCCTCGATCTAATGTACGCTTCAGTGCATTATTTCTTGATAAAGAAGATAAATCTTCTTTTTATCAAATACTTTTCCTTCTATGATTTTTCCGGAAAGTGTTTGTGCAAAACTTGGTGGTATCATGAAATTTTGAATGAAAATCAAATTGAACTCAAAAGTTTGATAAAATTTTCACTCAATCAATGACGTTAATAGTTTATGAAAATATTTATGCTTTAACATTCGTCATTGATTGAGGGGGAGAGTGATTTCTCAAAATTTTATGTATCATCAAAACTCCCCACACTTTGTACATAAAACCTTGCAACAAAATGATTTGTGATGTGTTATGTGTCAGAATGAGTACATTTTCAAAGAGTTTTCGTTAAAACTTCAAATCTTTTGTAAACTCTTCAAATCTGACACATAACAACCTCCCTCACAGATTGAGGGGGAGCAAGAAAAAGGTTCCTTTTATCAGACAATATTAAAAAAATTAACCGCATTTCTCTCCCAAACGTTTTCTAACTTATTTAAATCAATTGAGATCAAAAATCTCTAAAGATTTGAAATTTTTGATCGGGGGAGAGAATGTGATTTAAATATGAAATCTAATAAACAAAAGTGATCTTTTGGACTCAATAAATGTGCTCCCACATATGTGCTAAACTCTTTCGAATATCGATGCACATATTGAGGGGGAGCAAAAGGCGTTTGTGGAAGTTATACCAAAGACCGACCATTTATCTTTATGCATGGAGTTATAAGGTTGGTTAAGGTTAGGTATAAGTTCCCATGATCCACCAGAACCGGAAGGATCTTCCCAGGGACAATCCATAGATAGATTAGAAGTCCTTAGGAATGATTGAAAAAAGGAGTAAAGTGAGAAAGGGAAGAGTGCGGACTGAGATAGAGCTAGGACTGGAACAAACCCAACAAGGTTCTAGTGGTGAAGTCTCAGTAAGCACTGAAGGGGTTGATGAATGAAAAAGAAATGAAATGAGAAAGGGTGAAAAGAAATAGCCCTCCAAATATCCAACCTTAGGGCAGAAACCGGGTTCAATTCATAATCTACTAGTGGTTACTAAAGTAACACTAGTATTGAAGACAAGACGTCATGGACCCAGTGACGCACTGCACTAAACTTCCCAACCACTCAAGTTCTCTTAAAAGAGCTTGTTTTATTCTCACGGGGAACCCTGTGCAATGTATCGACCGCTCATTGCGAGCTATGTTGATACCTAAAACAGGAGACGCCTCCCCAGTCTCCAGGAGCGGATCAAAACGCACTATTGAGTCTAGAGCCATGAGATCATCCATAAATCTCGATAGGACACATTCCAAATATGCTTATTGTTTCACACAATGTGGAAAATAAGATAACATATTTAGAGTCGTACGCATTATCCTTGTGGTATTGCCAGAACATCCGAGTGATATGAAAATATTCACAATGAAGATGGAAATCCTTCTAGAGCGAACATCACTCAAGCTCTTGGTAGGTGACATGTGAGATCCATCTTGGATCAATGATCAAGTGACAACTGGAAAGCAACGATGGTGCGATTCATAATTGAGTCAAACTTGTTCCAGGATATGGATTGACGGATACTTTTGCCAAAACCTCTCAATGTGCTCACCAACTAATCTTTCGAGCACATTGATTGTGTACAATATCTTTCAAACAAAAGTATTTTTGATGGAAATGTGATTCTAAATACAAAACTCTCGTTGTGTCTCAAAAATGTTTATCATAGGACACACGAGTGATTTCTATAAATCTATTTCTCATCAATCCGTGAATATTCATTCACCGATTCACTCTATCGTGCTGTCTGCTTTGAGACGTTCCGGTATGAGAACATGCTAAGTATGAAGACTCCAAAGTGGATTCTTTGGAAAATTCATTACTACAAGTTGGAAATTCCTGTCAATGAGAGTCTTCTTTAAAAAAGACTTTACCTGATCACAGGTCGGTTTTCACAAAACCGGAGGGTAGTCTGTCCTCGCAGAACGAATGACAAAGCCATGTTCGTTCTCTATCTTTATTGCTAACTGTTTTATTTCAGGGACACATATAAAGATGGCGTTGATGGCTCCAGTTTCCAGCTGAATCGGGTCAATCCATACCTCATGCTCACACATCCTCCACACTATCAATGAAGATGAGAGACTTCTAACAACATTTCCGCAACTCTGATGAAAAAGTCTCCTGATTCACAAACCCCTATGCAACGTCTCCCGATACAGAAGGGTGTGAGCATGATGGTCCCTTGTCACTACATCACATGAAGGCAATACAACCATGGATGAGCTTGGAGATTTACTTTGGCTGATGATCTCAAAGAAGCTCAAAGATCACATATCTCAAAGGAATTCAAATCACAAGTTCTCTTGCTTGAAGTACGAAGTGTGTTGAAAAGAGAAGAATCAGATCATACGAGCTACAAAGACTAAAGAACGCTTAAAGACCAAAGATCTTAATTTCAAAGGTGACCTCGCTTAGAGGGAGATTGTTAGGAATACAAATATTCCTGTAAAAGTCTCGGTCACCTAATGATTGTAATAGCATTAAGTTAGCTCGTAGTTAGTTTGTTTATTAGTTAATTAGTATTAGTTTAAGTAACACCGTGGAAGAAGGACTGGTCTTCACCCACTGTATGCCTGATCCACAGCCCGGGAGTGGGCGTTATATTGTTAGTATAAATACCCCTCTCCACATGTGGAGAGGGTTGGACCTTCACTTAATCTCAATATAATATTTCTCTTTTTCTCTCAAGGTTCCTTTCTTTCTATTTTTCCTCTCCTCCTCCTTACTTTCAACGCCTCACAAATCACTACATAAATATGTTTCCTGCATAGTTAGTATTCTACACATTCTAATGATGACAACGATCAATGGATGTGCATCAATAAAGGTTGTTTGTATAATTCAAAAAATGAATACAATTTGAAATCAACAATCGGCCGGGTCATGGAAACAAAGTATGAACTCGCTAAAGACCATGGAAAACAGATTGCTTCGATGCCAACTATGGATTATTTTAGTGACCATTCCGACATTGAAGAGAGTGATGTTGAGACCAACGATATTGAGAACTTTGACTATGACAATCTACATCTAGAATGGTCTCTGAAGTCATCTCCAAAATTAATTTTTTAGTATTTTTATAATGGTTTTGTTAGAGTTTTACATGTTAGTAATGCTTCCAATATTAAAAGCTTAATGTATTAATCATGTTTTAATTTTATTTACTGTTTTTATCAGTTTAAGTATATATAGTTAAATTTTTATAATGCTAATATGCAATTAGACAATTTTGAAACGATATGTTTATCATTAACAAAATAAATATGTAACTTTAAACTTAAATGTATAGACCTAATAAGTAATAATATTATTAAATTTATATGACACTAGCCCATTCATCGGACGGGTCATGCGACTAGTATATATATATATATATATATATATATATATATATATATATATATATATATATATATATATATATATATATATATATATATATTTTTTGAAACTACTATTTTTTGTTAAATAAATTTTAAAAGTATTATGGTCAAATAAAAAAACTCCTCGAAACACACCTACAACCACCCAATAGGAAAATCAACAATGACATCACCTGAACCTTCTCCGTCGCAACAACCGCCATCACCACCATAAAACACCGTCACATCCCACCAACTCTCTCGCATTCACAAACCCAGGTTAATGTTAATAAAATACCGCTTTATAAAAACCAGGTTAATAAAAAAACAAATAAACAGTGCCTAAACTATTAATCCATAGATTAATTTACACCTGTATTTCGCAAATTCCGATCACTTGTTACATTTAGATCACTTATTACATAGCCGTAACTACAGTTTCCATTTCTTATTAGTATTAGATTCATTTTTATTTATGTGTTTCGATGATTTACTATAATATAGGGTTTGCATTCCTTTATATGTGCTTTTGGCAATGTATTGATTTAGGGAGAAATGGTCTAAGTTGCATCCGTTTGCTAATGTGTTTTTGTTATAATGCGTGATAATTTTAGAAGTTGCATATGTCAATTCAAAGCTACCTCTTAAATTTAGTCTTTTATTCATGTAGAAGATGCATGTTGTCGCTTGTTTTTTGATTTTTGCCTGCTCATATAGTTGTTAGTGGCGCTAAGCTTTTTTTTTTTTTTTTTGGGAATTTTTGAACGTGGCTGAGTTAATTAGAGGAACCTGATTGCTCGTTATGTATCGTTATAGTGGATGATTGTACTGACAAGCCTTTTTTGAATTTCCATAGCTTTTTATATTAGTCGGTTGGGGACAACTGATACCACGGGCATCTTCATTGCTGCAGCGATTACAGATTGGCTTGATGGTTATCTTGCACGAAAGGTATGCATTTATATGTTTTGAACTTTACAGCTATACACAGAAACTTCTCAATTCTAAATTTTTTATGTCGATTATGGGTTGCAGATGAACCTAGGAACCGCATTTGGTGCATTTCTAGATCCGGTGGCTGATAAGGTATGCCTTCTATTTGATTGTTTCTTTTTTGGCTAACCATGGTTCCCAACCTTTTGGCCGACTAATCCACGCAACGCTTGAGCCCACCGCCACATAGACTCAAACCAAATATGATCCAAACTTGAGACCTCTCAAATTTTAGTGATGATACTTACAAAGCTTTTACCAGCTTGGCCACCCCTAAGTGGTTTATTTGACTACTTCTTTGTACATTAAAATCTGTATTCTTTTATTCTTATTTCAACTTGGTGTAGCCTTCCATGGTAGTAGTTGAACAGTACTTTCAGACATTGCTTTTTTCATGGTTTACTTGTTTGTTTTTATGATTACACCCTTTATGACACTTTTTGGCATCGGTTTTAACAACTTGGGTGTCATTTGATTGTTCTTACGGCAAGTCTAATTTTGTTTAATTTTATGCTTATTTGTTGCAGCTTATGGTTGCTACTAGCTTGGTCTTACTATGTACAAAACCTCCGGAAGCTTCCATACTTGGAAAAGTGCCTTGGTTATTGATTGTACCATCAATTGCAATAATTGGCTGAGGGTAATGCCCAAGGGTAACACATTGTTCTTAAAGATGCAAGATACTCAGTTACATAACTGCGCAAAACTATAATAAGCTGACAATATTAGGCGTATCATTTGGTTATTTGTTTTCATCACTGTTCCCTTTCTTCTGGAGGTTATTTTAGCCCAATTACACTGTATCACGACAATTTAACATGAGTAGTAGTAATTAGTATAATTATGCAAGGTCACCGGCTAGTTAATGCTGTTCCCTTTCTTCTCATGTTTTTCTTTAGGCTGCTGCATTATTCTTTTGCGACTTCTAATTGTTCAGATATTCTTTTTGGTTGTATGGGTTGTAATTTTTCTTATTTAAATAACAGGTGATAACGGCTACTCCTAGACAAATTGAAAGTCAGATACGTATCAGTGAGGCCCTTGTTCGGATTCGTTTTTCAGAATCGATTGAGAAATAAAATTAGACTTAGAGGTTTTTGTCTCCGTGAAGTTGCACTACAGCAGTCTGCAACTAATCACGCCACTAGTAACATTGGTTTTATAACACGATATAAATATGGCACCATTGACTTGTATAAAAGAACTTAAGTTATTATTCATCGCTAACAAATGTATTCTTAACAGGAACAATTGACATGGACCTGATAACAACTGGCGTGTCTGCAAGTGAGGGATTTGTGGTAGTCCTTGGTGACAGTGTAAAAAGAGTATGTAATGGTGTACACACAAACAAGGACTCAAGTTACACCATCAACTCAGTGAAGAACACTGCATATGCCAAACACCCAGTCAGCAGAAACAGAGCAAGCCATCCAAACACCTTTCACATTGTGATTCTGATGAACAAAATCTTGTACATGTGTCAACAAATGTAACTTTGTAATGCTAGAAGTTTAGTTAAGTTGACTTAGTATTTAAACTCATTGTACTCTCTCATTGTAACCAACAATTTCATAATTCACAAATCATTTCCAAATATGTTGATAGTATGAGAAAATGAAACTGGTTTAAGGAGGGCTAAAAACTATGCTTAACTTTGAAGACACAAAAGGTGTTGCTGATTTATGTGTTGGCATACTAAGGTCATTCTAACAGCTTGAATGGAATTTTGTTTTTTCAACAAACCTGCTATGCTTTGTATCTGAATTTCAGTCTCATTGTATCATCATGGCAATCGGTATGAAAAAGATGAATATGTGGTGAAAGAAAATAGGTGGTAGAAGAAGATGAATAGTTTGATGGGTGGTATTAAGAATGTGTGTTGTATAAGTGTGTATTTTGATAATGGTGTTGGTGTTAGTTTTAGAGAGAGAAGCAGAAATTTAGAGAGAGAAGCAGGAAAAGAGATAAAGAGAGGGTGGTGGTAGTGATGGTATAACTTTTTGATTAAATACACCGTTCGTCCATAAGATTGTATTACCAAAATAATTAACCAAAACAATAGAATGACCATTTTGCTCTCATGTGCAAGGCACATTGGGGAAATAACAAAAGTTGACTAACGGAAAATGGGTCAAGGGACGCATTTGGCCTCAAAACCTGACTTTTGGACACATTACGACTATTTTTCAAACTTAGGGTGCATGGTGATGTTTTCTGGAAAGTTTAGGGACCAACGGTGTATTTTTGTCTAGTAATAATGAACCACCAACCTTTCGCCATGTAATGAAAAAGTTCTAAAGATGATGGGATGACTTTCAATTAACATTGACCTATTGACTAATCTTTTCTATAGATTTTTGCGAATTTTCCAATGATCATTATTACATTGGCCCCACATGTGTTTGACGATATTGTTTCACATACATTTGTATATGCGAGGTAATACTTGCAGTAAACAGTTGTACATATATTAGAGGATGTTTACTGTGCTTGTACATTAGAGTGTGTCAATCAAATTTTAGAGTGTGTAAATCACTTCCCTTTCTATATATGACAGTAGTGTGTTTGCATATGGTATATATACACCGATTCATAGCAAGAGACAGTCCTTTTGTTTCTAGCTTAATCGAGTTTGATCATGGGAAAACCAAAGGGTGTTGTGCTCTCCCCTTTTTCTGTAGTTATCATCATTGTTTCTACTATAATGACTTGTTTGGGTGCTGGTAATTTGATTGTGGGGTGCTTTGAAAAAGAGAGGCTTGCTCTTCTGAAGTTCAAACATAGCGTCAAAGACTACAACAACAGACTCTCGTCTTGGGTCGGAAGTGATTGTTGCAACTGGTTTGGGGTCGGCTGTGATGGTGTCACCGGACATGTTGTTAGCCTTCATCTTAGGTCAACATCTAGGGATGGTATTGAATTCCACGGTAGGCTCCCAGATTTCTTTGATGAACAATTTTCTAATGATGTTGATTCCTTGGATGCTGGATATTTAGAAGGTGGTGAATTAAACTCTGCTTTGGCCGAGTTAAGATATCTGAAATACATGGATGTAAGCTGTAATCATTTCCAATTTAGCAAAATCCCTGAGTTCATTGGCTCCTTGAAACAGCTTCGATTTCTCAATCTGTCTCATGCGGGGTTCTATGGTAATATTCCTCATCACCTTGGCAACCTTTCTAATTTGAATGTTCTTGATCTTGGTTTCAATAAGCTGATGGCAGATGATTTGACATGGCTTTCTGGCCTTTCGTCTTTCAAGCATCTTGACTTGAGTCAAATAGAGTTTAGCCAAACACAAAATCTTAACAAATTACTCAACTTGAATATGCCTTCGTTAGTAGAATTACATTTGTCAGAATCTGAAAATCTCAACGTCCAAGTTGATCCTTCTCTACTAAATTCTAGTAGTATGCTTGCCAATATCCAACTCCTTGATCTTAGCTGGTGTTACTTCCTAGGTAATTCTTTCCCTAGCTTTCTAAGAAACATGACTTCCCTTGTATCCCTTGATCTTTCAGGTTCCGATCTCAGTCAGCCACGTAGTTTTGAAAATTTACTCAACATAGTTCCTTTTGCATCTGAGTTACATTTTTCTATTTGTTTCCTCCAAAATACTCATTTGTCTCGCATTCATGTCAATACAAGTAAATACTCAAACATTCAGTACCTAGATCTTAGTCAAAACTACATATTTGGAGAGTTCCCGCCTTTTTTGATGAACATGAGTTCACTTAGCTCCCTCGATCTTTCAGACAACTTTCTAAATTCATCAGTTCCTGTCATGTCTGGCCTTCTCACATTCAAACTTTCATATAACCATATCAGGCATATTGGACTTTGGAAACAATGTCATTTGAAAGTATTGAGGGTTGATCACAATCATATTCAAAGAGAAATGATTGGTCCATCAACCAATATATCTGAATGCTCCCGATATGCTATGGAGGTTTTGGATTTGAGTTGGAATGAATTAAATGGTTCACAACTTCCTGAATCTCTTGGAAAGTTTAAAGCATTAAGAGAATTAAATCTAGAACAAAACCAATTGATGGGCCCAATTCCTATCTCTATAGGAAAATTAACCGCTTTGAAGGTCTTATATCTAAACGACAATCAATTGACAGGTTTCATTCCCAAATCTCTAGGGAAGCTTATTAATTTAGAAATGTTAAGTCTAGAATGCAACAAGTTGACCGGTCCCATCCCGACATCTCTAGGAAGATTGGCTTCATTACAGAAACTTTCTGTTTCATCAAATTTGTTGAATGGGACAATTACATCGTCCATGGGGCAACTCACCAAGCTTATATATTTAGATATCTCAAATAATTCTTTAGAAGGTGCAGTTTCTGAAACCCATTTGGCTAAGCTCTCAAAGCTGAAGTACTTTTTGGCATCTTTCAATCCAAAATTGTCATCCAATATTTCACGTGATTGGATACCTCCATTCCAACTTAGAAAAGTTCAAATAGATTCATGCAATATTTCATCTGAATTTCCTTGGTGGTTAAGAACTCAAAAGAAACTTAAGGAGCTAGTAATGTCAAATTCAAGCATTTCCGGATATCTTCCTAAATGGCTGCGAAAGATGTCAATCTTTCAATTGTTAGATCTCTCTCACAACCAACTCAGTGGGCCATTGACAAACCTTCCTACAAGCAAACTCTTAACTGGTTATGGGGGGTCATTGTTTCTGAAAAATAACTTTTTCAGTGGACCAATTCCAGAGTCATTGTGCAAGTGGACGCACTTGGAAGTTCTTGATCTTTCTAAAAATAGGCTATCTGGGAAAATTCCTCGCTGTCTAGAGAATCTCAGAAACTTGAAGGCAATGGTTTTTAACTCAAATGAGCTATCAGGGGTTATTCCAAATTTCATTGGCAATCTGTCTTATTCGCTGACATGGCTAAACTTGAATAACAATAGCTTGAGAGGAGAGCTTCCGATTTCCTTGGAAAATTTTTATGATTTAAGAGTTCTAGATTTGGGTGATAATGAATTATCTGGAAGCATACCCAAATGGATTGGAGATCACCTTAACCATCTAGTAGTTCTCAAACTACATAAAAATTACTTTTCTGGAAGAATTCCTCGATCTTTATGCCTTAAGAATGGTCTTCAGATTTTGGATATTGCTCATAACAACATAACAGGAGAAATACCTCGTTGTCTCAAGAAGTTAAGTGGCATGATAAGGGGTAGCGTCGAAGCAGTTCATAATGGCACAGCTAGTTCCGGCCTAAACATTCTTTAGGTCATGAAAGGTGTTGATCTAGAATACACAACGACCTTGCAGTTTGTCGTTAACATGGACCTTTCAAGCAATAAACTTGTGGGAGAAATACCAGAAGAGTTATCAACCCTTGTTATGTTGGTGGGTCTCAATTTGTCTCATAATAATCTCAGTGGGAGCATTCCTGATGCAATTGGAAACTTGAAAGCATTAAATTCTCTTGATCTCTCTGTAAACGAGTTAACCGGAATGATCCCTCCAAGCATGGCATCTTTGACATTTTTGAGCTGTATGAATTTGTCACACAACAACTTGTCTGGGCGAATTCCAACAGGGAGTCAATTGCAGACCCTGAACGATCCATCAATATATGCTGGTAATAGAGATCTATGTGGTGCTCCATTGCCGAAGAATTGCTCCAATAATGAAGACCAAACAACTACAAGCAACGGAAAATATGAAGAAGCTGATGACCCTAAGAGGGTATGGTTTTACTTGGACATAGCATGTGGTTTTGCTGCAGGTTTTTGGGGTGTAATTGGGGTTTTGTTGTTCAAGAAGCAATGGAGACATAAGCTTTTCATGTTTTCTGAGGTTGTCATGGACAAGATACATGTTGCAGTTGTTGTGAGAGTTGCCAAGATGAAGAGAGGAAGAGAAGCTCTGTAGATCCTGTGGAATGTTTATTATGTGCCCATTTTGCTGATTCTTCTTACTACCTTTTTTTTTTTTTTTTTTTTTTTTTTTAATTCCAAGAAATTATGTAAGATATTATCATGTCTTATCAAAATAAATCATCGAATGATATAATTTGGTCTCAGGGGTTGTTAGGGATTGCTTCCTTTTATTATCTGGTTTTTCTTAAGGTGAAATAAGCATATTTTGATTAGCAGGTAGCGAGCTCCGTATTTCAACATGGTTGATTTCTGAAACTAAACTATTTCTTACAAACATATTGAACTTACAATATTTGCAACTTATATATATGAATGCACTAAAGTTGGAGTTAAATAATAATATTGAACTTACAATATTTACAATATTGAACTTAACATATTGAACTTACAATATTTACAACCTTGAAATGGCCAAGCCAACCTCCGGGAAAGGAAAGGCTTTACCTGGTTTGAGTCTGTGTGGCGGTGGGTTCAAACCATGTGGATTAGTCGGCCAAAAGGTCGGAAACCATGGTCACCCAAAAAAAAAGTTGGAGTTAAATAATAATATAAGGATTGTTTATGTGATTCACTCATAATTAACAAATAGATAGACCTTGAAATTGCATCTCCATTCGCCTTTTTTTATTCAGACTTTTCACGAAATTTCATTTTTTTTAAACCTTTTTTCATAGATATAGCAAATAAACAATGCAGTGATTAAAATATGAGTGTGTGCCAAGTATTTAAAGGACTAAATGATATGATAACAAGCTCTACCCTTTGCCTTGGTATGTGATACTCGTTAAGCCTAAGCAGATCGAGTTACTGAAAATGCAAACCTTCAAACATTTCTTTTATAACTTTCTTCTTTTGTAATATTAGTGCTTACCTGATTTCCCTTTTTGTATATAAATCTTGGAGCATAATGAACCTTTTAATCTATTTTTCTTTGATTAATTAATTGTATAAACCTCAATTTATGATAACTAGACGATTACCCGTGCATAGCAACGAGATTTCTAGCGGCAAACTGTTATAAGTGTCACATGATATATGAAAGTGAAATAAATAAATAGTGCATCATATTATTGACAATCAATAACCTTCAAATGCACATGGTCATCCTTTTCGCCTCTTTCTTTCATGTTACTTCGTCAAAAATATTCATTCCATCTGAACAAAAAAAAGATAAAAAGCGAAAAATGTTAGCTTCGCGAGAAAAATATCACAGTAGTAATGAAGAAGTATATGCATGTATGTATTAAATAGACACCATTTTCACAAATACACGATTAGCATATGGTTGGCATTGGCAGTTTCAACTTTTGTCAAATCATTCCTATCTTTACTACATATAATTGAGATAAAGAGATGAATCATTTAGTTTAAAGTTTACAATATTTTTCTTTATTGTCATAACAAGTCAACATTCATTAGCATTTACAGCCATTGCATATCGTGTGCATTTATAGCCGTGTAAGTACAAGTCAACAAAATTTGTTTCATTTTAAGTTTTTTCACTTTCCACTTTAACCGTTTTTCTTTTATAGATAGTTTAGATTTAGATATATTGTCTAGTCTTACGTATTTATAGATATATACTTTCGTGTCAAGTGTAATGGCATAAGTTTCGACTATTTTTAAATGGTATTATCATAAAGCTGTGAATACAAATACACCATTGGCATAGTTGCTAAAGTAAATATGTGAATCATTTTTAGTAAACCATAAATGAGGATCAACCAACAATACAAGAAAACGGTGAAAGACCAATATAGACTACTATAATGCTCGACAACCATCATGCAAGAGTATACAAGTCTGATTAGATCTCTCTAAATTTTATACCAAACACAAGCCAACACGAAAAATTCTAAATACATTGAAAAATATAAAACACAATCAGTATCCACTATTCATCATTCCAAAGGAGTCGTTATGGCACCTTGGTTGAACAAATGATACAGGCGCATTGTTTATAAGTCATTATCAACATTCTTTTATATTTCTTTATGTGTGTGTCGATTATAGTGGGTTTGCAATATACACTCGCCTGTTTATTTGTGTGTCGATTATAGTGGGTTTGCAATATACACTCTCCTGTTTATATAGGCAACAACCCAACACAAATTCGAACATCCCCTAATCCATTTTCCCGCTCATAAATTGATTCATTGAATTGATTGGCATATACTTTCCTTGAGCAACGAATTGTAACATCAATATGTCCTTTTGTTAAAACAACTTGTTTTACATCCCCTAAACCTTTGAGATTCATTTCCATTTGAGATTCATTGACGTTGAAGTTTCATTTAAAACAACTTGTTTTACCTTTTGATTTGGCATGTCCATTTGAGATTCATTAACATTGATTGACAGAATGGTATCATAAGTTTCAAATACACTCGTCAAGGCATTCAAAACATTTCCATTTGACATTGATTGACAGAATGGTCACATACTTTCCAGAGTTTTTTTGTTGACCATTGTGATTTCAAAAATTAATTAACAAAATGAGTAGTTTGAAAAATATTTAAAATAGTGTAACGTATTTGAAAGTTTCATTTAAACCCATATTTTTCTTTCCATGTGCTCCACATATCATGGGAACAAAAAGTTTGCACCAGTTCCTTCAATGCGTGAAACTTTATCCCAATAAAACCAAAGCTAGGATTGAATTTGGGAACAACTTTTTGCACCAATTCCTTCAACGCGTGAAATTCAATCCTGGGTGTGACTTATTGCACCAGTTCCTTCAATGACCATGAGACACCAGTCAACCTGTTGCCCCAATATAACCAAAGCCTAAATATTTTAACATACTTTTTCCAGTAACATTTGTTCAAACCAAGCATGATGTGTTTACTTATTTTTCTTGCTAAAAACAAATCTGTTGCAGATAAAACTAGTTTGATACAGTTTTTTTTGCTCATCGATAGATGCCGCAACATGGATTTGGTTGATAAGATCATTGAATTTTATTTCGCGCTGAACCTTGATAGCCTTACTCGGTGGCTTATCATACGATACACCTTCTAGTCCATCATATATATTACCACCCCAATGACATAATAGTATAACACACTTTGATGCCATTGTTTCAAAATTATTTTACCAGTTATGTACAACAAACAAAAGGCTTACCAACTAAACCTATAAAACTTGTTTAAACAAGGTATATAGATAGAGTTAATCATCAAAAAAGTGTATTTAAAAGTGAACAGGAGAACATGTGATATTTCTTGATTCGAAGTATGGTGCCATGCATCGTACCTGATAAAGTAGAAGAAGAACAATTAAATCGATGATGGTGCAACGGTGGAGACGATCTCAAGTTATAAGTCACGGTGAGGAGTGGATGGGTGGATGCCGATCATGTTGAGGAGTACGTGTAGTCGATGTTACAGATTAGGAGGAAGACGTACGTAAAGTAGTTTATCTATTCCCCATCTTAGTTGTTTATTTATGAGAAAAGAAAAAAAAAAGAAAAAAAAAGAATACTATTACTAATTAAATATTTTAGAAAATACTTATTATGTTAAATAACTTTTTAAACTACGGTAGTTTACCAAAAAAAACTCATACTTTCCATATTCAAAAGATGATTTACTCATCTAGGCAACATTCATCCCATTTCCTAAACTTTGACAAGGGCATTATGGGAATTGACCCAAAAATCAATTTTCCACTTTTCCACTTTTTACATTTGATCATTTTTTCATTATAAGTAGTATAGATAAGCCTTAACAAAAGAATCTTCTTTTTAACAGCACAAAGTTCACTTTATACTGTTTGTCCAAAATCGACAAGGTTTAGATCCAATTGCGGTAATATAACTCATCAACCTGTAGTATAGCTTATTTTCTTGACTTCAAATACATTAGAAGACTACAAGTCAACCTTATTAAAGTCAAAGTCAATACATGTTTATCTAAAGACAAGAATACACTGTTGGTCTCTAAACTTTCCACGAAACATCGCCATGGACCCTAAGTTTCCAAAATCGTCGCCATGCGTCTAAAACTATGGATTTTGAACATAAAATGAACACAAATGAACTAAACAACTATGGTTATTCTTTTAGGTAAATGCAATGATATAGCAAGCACATTTACACATATTACGCATAAGTTCTACAAAATCATAACATGCTAACAACAATAAATAAATTAAAGTTAACGTCGTCTGATTGTTTGCCACATCTAAATTATGACTTATTAGGTGACTGAATAATCATAGCCAAGCAAGTAGCACCCATACCAGCCATAAATTTTGCAAAATCACAGCATGTAAATCAAATATTTTAAAAGAAAATATTACAACTTAAACAAGAAATCAACACAATTGAACTAAACAACTCTGGTTGTAAATAAAATGCAAAAGTGCTGAACAAATACCATAACACCTCTATAACTCTTTT
This sequence comes from Artemisia argyi, assembly GCA_030686995.1. Lineage (NCBI taxonomy): Eukaryota > Viridiplantae > Streptophyta > Magnoliopsida > Asterales > Asteraceae > Artemisia > Artemisia argyi. The sequence continues at coordinate 59,918,591 of CM060694.1, forward strand.
ATCTGATTGTAATAATATAGCAAGCAGAATTACACATATTAGGCACGAGTTCTGCAAAATCACAACATGCTAAGCAAAATTTAAACAACAATCAATAAAATCAAGCTTAATTAGGCGTTCTACTCATCATTCATACGAAAATCCTAAAACAATTCCATCTTTAACCACATAAATCAATAAACCCTAAGTAAGTATATTTTTTCCTTTTTGCATAAAATAATTTTCAAATCTAATTTTCTTACCTCCACCGATTTTTTGTGTGTGCTGCGTGAGCTTTTGTATAAAAAGCCAAACAATTGAAACGCCGATGCCTCTTATGCAAACGGTTCTCAAATCGGTAATGGAATACATGTGTACAACATGCAATGAACTATCAAAATCTAACACATGCAATTAGCTAACTAATTAATTGGCAGCCTAGTGGAGAACCCACTATAAAATACAACACTAACAAATTTTTCAATCCCTCTAAGTCGACGATTTGACTCGGCGTGTGAATAATACCGGCTCGAGCTGCGGCTCCACAATGTACCCAAGCCGTCCCACACCCACGAGCCAACCTCCCAATCGACAGTTTCAAAAACTGCCGACTTCAAGTTCAACATCAATGAATGCTATAAGCAACAACATATTTTTCTTAGGTTTTTGCAAAGCTTTTATACTTCTCATTGCAAATGCTCTTAACTACTCTCGCCGTCTTACTCCATAAAAGTTACTCCAATAATCCCATCAGGCCATCACTCCCAAAACAGGAACTTACAAACTTTCCCCCCATTTCTCAACCATCTCTCACAAACCCCATTTCCACCTTTTAAAAACTTCAATCTCAACACACATTACACACCACCAACAAAATGTACTTAAAAAACCAATACTCATCACTCCTTAAACTACACAAACCATCAATCCCACTAATCATAAACACAACAACAATAAACCCTAACCTCAAAAAAACCACACATTTACAAGAAACTGAAGTAATACACAAATTAAAAAACGAACACAACATAACATTAGCATTACATTACTTTAAATCAATATCCAACACAAATATTTTCAAACACACATCTTTAACATATACAACACTAATAAAAAAACTAATGTATGTTAATGATATAGACAATGTCCAATACTTAATGCAACAAATGAAAGTGGATGGTGTAAAATGTAGCGAGGATTTGTTTATAAATTTGATTAGTTGTTATAGGAGATTGGGGTTGGGGGAACAAGCGTTAAAGACGTTTTATCGTTTGCGCGATTTTGGATGTGAGCCGAGTGTTGCGATTTATAACTGTGTGTTGGATTGTTTGTTGAGTGAGAATAGGTTTAGTATGATTAGTCCGGTTTATGCAAATATGAAAAAAGATGGGATGGAACCGGATAAGTGGACTTATAATATTTTGTTGAAGGCGTTGAGTAGGAATGGGCGAGTTAATGGTGCGTGTAAGGTGCTTGATGAAATGTCGAAGAGAGGGTGTGTGCCGGATGAAGTGAGTTATACTACGGTTATGAGTGAGTTGTGTGGGAGTGGGAGGGTTAAGGAGGCGAAGGAAGTTGTTGAAGGTGTTTTTGGGCGTTTTGGAATGGTGTCGGTTTGGAATGCTTTGGTTTTGGGTGTGTGTAAGGAGGGTGATTTTAATGAGGCGTTTAGGGTGATGGAGAAGATGGTGGAAGAGGGAGTAAGGCTGAATGTGATTACTTTTACGACAGTTATGAATAGTTTAGCGGATGTTGGTGAAGTTGGGATTGCGTTAGCTGTTTTGGCGAAGATGTTGTTGACAGGATGTAGCCCGAATGTGTTTACTTTTACTTCTTTGATTAAAGGGTTTTGTTTGAAAGGGAAAATGCAACAAGCCTATGAAGTTTATGATAAAATGACCCGAGAAGGTGTTCCGCCAAATGTTGTTACTTACAACACCGTGATAAACGGGTTTTGTTGCATTGGGGATATGCGTAAAGCTGCGTCTTTATGTCTTGAAATGGAAAAATGTTCATGCCCTCCGAACGTAACAACTTATGGGACCTTGATCAATGGCTATGCGAGGTCAGGGGACTTTGAAGGTGCATTTGAGACATGGAATAAGATGATAACACAAGGCTGCCACCCTAATGTTGTGGTGTATACATCTATGATCGATGTTCTTTCTCGTAATCTAATGTTTGAGGAAGCTTATGACCTAATTGACAACATGAGCTGTCCGCCAAATGCAGCGACGTTCAATGCACTAATTAAAGGTCTTTGTGTGAATGGGAAGGTTGATTCAGCAATGAAGTTATTCTATAGAATGGGAAACTTGGCTAATTTGACAACATATAACGAGCTTTTAATGGGCTTTTCAAAAGTCAACGACTTTAAAGCTGCGTTTGATGTCATACTCGAGATGGAAGAAAGTGGGATCGGGCTTAACTTGGCCACATACAACACGATTATTAATATATATTGTAATAGCAATATGGTGAATGAAGGTTTTAAGGTTATGGCAAAGATGATAGTGAAAGGGGTGAAACCGGATGTGATCACTTTCAACATAATGATCAATGGGTTTTGCAAGTGTCGTAAAGTTGACCTCGCGGGTAAACTTTGGGAGGTTATGGGCCGAGGGGGTCTGCGTGCTGATCTTGTTACCTACACAAGTCTTGTTTATGGGACGTGTGAGTCAGGTAGCGTGGAAAAAGGGGAGGAATGGGTTCATAAAATGGTGAATGATGGGGTTAATCCAGACAAAGGGATATGGAGTGTTTTGGTTAGGTGTTTGATGAGTAAGATTGGGCATGTTGGTGCAATAGATTTGGTTGATAGCATATTGGTTAGTTAAAAGCGTGAAAGCTAGGCAGCAAACGATGTGTAAGCAAGCTTTGAGTTCGGATGAGAATGATGGTGATGATGAAAACGAAGAGGTATTTAGTGATTCATAATCTATCAACATGAGTAAAATTTATTATCCGGTGATTCATACAGAGATAACATTTCAATTTTAGTTCGTTGACCTGTATATTGATGATAATCCTGTTTTACTGAATTGAGTGAATTCAATTTTGACTGTTTTTTACTGTCTTAATGAACCTGGGTAACAGTTATAAGCTGATGATTTGCTTGTGTTTTCGGATATATGCTTTACTTTTCTAATGTTGCGTAAATTTTCGATAAAGATTGTACAAATTTTTGAGTCAAGGCTGGAAGGAAATTGAATTTTCTACCACTGATGCTGTTACTAAAGTAGACATAATAGACACCATCTCTTTTCATGATTACTCTTTTTAATGTTCTACGATAAAAAAACTGATTTACCCCGGTTGAAAAACTTGGGATGTAACAAACATTTCCTGTATCAAAACATCAAAAAAAAAAAAAAAAAAAAACAACAACAATTTGGTTCCTGTGATGGTAAGAATTGTGGTAGACAAACCATTAGGTTTTCTAGAAATGTTTATGTTTTGCGGCGTTGCTTCATATTTATTGGTCAAACGGATGCCCTGTTTCTAATAACATCTCTCACTCGTTCTTTTTACGAATTGATGTCTTGGGAAATCAAGTTATACTTGGTCCTTTTGTGTTATATTTTGCTTTTGTTTAGTCTTCCTCACCATGTGATTAATGCTTGCAAACAGGAGGACCCCCCCAACTGAATTGGTTTGACTGGTGGCAAACCCTGTAGCCGAGGAACATGCTAGTGATTTTGAGCCAGAAGAGAATGGTGTTGATGAGAATGCTGAGACCGAAGACGAAGATGATGATGGTGGGATGGTGGACAACCCACCCAAGACAAGAGATCTAACACAGTACACAGGTCTGTGTCTCTCTCTTTTTCAATCTCCAGCATAATATTTTGTCTACATACCTGCAAGTTATAGATAGAAGGATTTTTCTTTACCCTTTTGTGTAATTTTCATTGTGCTTTTGGGTAGTATCACTATGGGTTATTGTTTGGTCAAAAATAAGGTATCAAAAATCTAGGTCTTGTACAAGCTTGAACATTTATAACTGATTTGTATTCCTGTTATATAGGTTGAAATTTCTGATTTTTTATCTGCACTCTTAAACATATTTGGTTCCTTATGTTTCCAATAACAACGTATTGTCATTTCATCCTTGGCTTCTGGTTATGTGTTATGTTTGTTATTACATTGTATATTTTACATTTCTATAAATTTTTGTTTCTTCTTTTGTTTGTGTTATCCTACCTAAAACTACTTGGAAATTGCCTTCATTTAGGCCAAATCATTTCTCAATTTAGGAATGCTAGGTATTCAGAGTAATAAATAGACAAAAGAGATCATGGCAGTATAACCTAAACAATTTTTTTTCATGAATAGACATGATAGAATTTCATTTGATAAATAGATTGCACAAGTATACAATTTGATAATGCATCTCATTTGCATAGATTTAGGCCTAATGAGAACAATGAGTCATCTATATACTCATTTTAGACACTTGATGTAAACAAAGGTATAGTTTTCTGATCAAGGGATATAGCCACCATGACCACCACCTTCACCAGCACCACTACCGCTACCACCTCCATATCCACCCTCATGCCCACCGGCACCACCGCCACCTCCGCCTCCAGAACCACCACCACCTCCAGCTCCACCACCTCCGGCACCATGTGACCCACCAGCGCCTGCTCCACCTCCACCTCCAGCACCATATCCACTTCCACCAGCCCCTCCAGCACCATATCCACTTCCACCAGCCCCTCCTGCACCAGCTCCTCCTCCACCACCACCACCGTGTCCACCTCCACCACCAGCTCCTCCAGCAACACCATATCCAGCACCGCTTCCAGCTCCTTCTCCACCACCATAACCACCACCATGTGCACCTCCTCCTCCTCCACTTCCACCTCCACCACCTCCTCCGCTACCACCACCACCTCCTCCTGCAGTTCCATCACCATACCCCGCTCCGCCACCTTCACCGGCTCCACCACCCGATCCAAATCCCTCATAACCACCTCCTCCTCCTCCACCACTACCACCTCCACCACCACCGCCACCAGCTACACTACTTCCGTAACCGCCATGATTGTAGCTCTCTTCGAGTGTGAAGAGAGCTCTTGATGCAACACAAATGCTTAAACCCAACAACACCAAGAAAACCACACTCGGAAGTTTGTAAATAGCCATTGAATCGAGTTTGAAAATGATGAAACTGATTAAGTTGTTTGATATTTTTGCATGGAAATGCATGGTATTTATAGGCATTTGGTGTATGCAAAAGCTTATCTAAGTGGCTTATGTGGCCCAATCCATAATACACTATTGTAGGTTTTGTTTAATAATTACTATTAGTGGGTTCTTTTTGCTGTTTCCCACACTTGCTCCTTTTATGTTTTCCCTAAATATCCCATTCCTATCAATAGGGCTAACAGATATCCCAATTCTGTGTTTCTAGTTTGCGTGTCCCAGCAGCTTGTTCCAGAGATATAATCATTGATACACCTAGTCACCTACCACAATTCTATCTGGTTTCTATTAACTGTACTTTGTATCCTTCGTCGGTGGAGGTGTTCACGATGACACCTCACCTTTGGTTTACATACCTAATTCTGTTTGGTTTCTATTAACTGTACTTTGTATGCAGCAAATCACTGCAATCTTGTATTGCGCCGATGTCATTATTAATAGATGATAAGATTTCATAAACTTAGTATGTAAAGCCAACATATATACCATTACTGTAAATCTTATATGCTTATTGTTAAGTTGCGTATTCTATCCTTAGTTTGAAGTATGAAGTAATGATCTATAGATGCTACTATCAGTAAAAGACCCAGTGATATTACTGATATACTGATTATTTGCGCATTTCAAATTTTGGCCATTGTGCCCCATAATGTACCTAATCACCTTCCAACCTAGTATGGTATTAAAACAATTTATTCTGCTTAGTTACAATTTTAAATGATGAATGGAGTCGATAAACTGATTAACACTTGCAAGAACCCGAAATTTGAAAACTGATGTTCTATTAATTTCTGTTTTATAGTTTAACGATTCAATATTTCACCCACTTTACTAGACCCATATCGTTCTTTTATTCGTTATGTAAATGTAATATAGTAGTGTATGAAGACATCATAATGCTCTTTAATTCTTTATGATACGGACACATCCATGTGAGGCAGTCATTAGATTTTTTCGATAAAATTTCTGCTGTTAAAAAAAAGGCAGTCATTAGATACTGAATATTTGGTGTCAACCAAGAAAGAAGTCGATTAGGGGAAGTCAATTCTTGCTTTATTATATAAGTTATGCATGCGCTCAAAGCCAGTGACACGCACTTTCTTTTTATAGGCAATAGGCACTTATTTATTTTTTAAATCAATTCTTAGTTCTTCACTTTAATCTAGTTAATGCAAGAATTCAAATAATCAATACTACCCGACACAAGTCCTTCCATCCTAAACTTTTATAAAATTTCCATAAATAGTTTTAAAACATTACAAATTAGAAAATTATGCTTACTACTATTTAATGTACAAATACATTAATTTAACACATATATAATTAAAAGAAATGCTAACAAGGAGCCCTTAGAGTGGTTGTTAGGGTGGTGGCATCCTTGCGGTGAAACTAGTTCGGCAAAGACTGCCGATCGGCAACCATGGCTGCCACTGCAGCGGCATGGCCCGATCGGTGCCTCAATCGGTGAATCTTACCGATTCGGTGTGGGAGAAAAACAAGGAAAACATTACCGTTTGGCATTAATGCAAGGGGAGCATGATGTTTAGGCAAGATTGCCACTAAAAAATGAGGTCTAGGCAAGTTTAGACAAAAAATGTGTTGGATGACCATGATTGGTTATTTGCAAAAAAAGATGAGGCAACCTTAGGCAAGGTTGCCACCCCCCTTAACAACAAAATCTCCACAAAATCTTTTGATATTAAGACATAATTAAAGACAAGTTTCGCATTTTTCACTAATATAACCAATAGGAAGAGTGTATTGCATTTTTATTTGAGATGTTTTAGCAAATTGTTAGTGATTTTGAATGATCTTATTTGAACATTGTGTAATGTTTGAATATAAATTTCGATAATTAGTTGTTAACGAAAACCCTAAAGACTGTTGTTAGCAAAATCCATTAATTAATACTATTCTTAAAACATTTTTTCACTCAAAAGTACAATTATATTACCACATGATACAATCTAAAAAAGGTACTAATGTAACTATATAGATTTTTAAGCAAATACATCTAATTATGCTAGATGTACAATCATTTATGCATCAATACCTATGTATATTGACCGGTCAACACTAATAGTCAATGTAATATTTAAAACACCCTTATACTAAAAAAATATTATTAACATAACACAATGTACAAACCAAACAAGCTAATACATTGTCTTCCTTAAATTTTGAAGACATTTCATAAATACTTTTAAATAATACAAACTTTTTTTTGCAAATCGTACAAACTTAAAAATCATTAAAAAGTAACAAGTTCATATCTATTCTACATTATAATGCGAGACTATTCTATAATTAGAAATGCTTAAAATTCATATTTTTTTTCTTGCTTATTATGCAAAAATTTCAAAATTAATTTGTTAGAAAGCAAGTTGGCTAGGAAGTTTGTTAGGAAGCGGTTAATTGTTCAAACTAAAATTATTTGGCTTAAAATCTCGCATGAAGACAACTAAACGTGTAACCAAGTAACGCAAAATATAATCACACGGTACCCGCCGCCGCATTGCGCGGGTACCGTTCTAGTATCTTAAAAAGTAACAAGTTCCTATATCTGGACGATCTAATGCTTCATCATGCGTAATTAACTTGGATCCTTCATTCCTTCTCACCTATAACCTTATGTACACGTTGTCATCCTTATCACAGAGCTCAGCTTGCCAAGCTTTTAAGGACTCATTGAGCCTAAATGCTTCGGGCTAATCATCTAAGCACCCAATACACAATCATACGCGTACATGATCTCTCAAATAAGACCTAAATATTTTATCTTATATGACTTGAAAATTCACATAAAGAAGACAAGGTTCTGATTAACTAGTAATAAACCAAAAGTGATGCCATTTTCAAACTCTCCCACTCATCTATATGCTGTAAAGCATTGCTGATTGGTTATTTTAGGGTGTCATATTGTTTTCAGGTGTGAAAATAGAAGTATAAAAGGTAGAGTATCAAATTTGAACAGTTTTTGAATGGCATACAGATTCTTCTTAGTCTGCACACTACAGTAGTGTCCCATTAGAGAAAATGAGGGCTCTACTACCATTAGCAATCAATAACAAATATAGAGGCTATTGTGGGTGATAACATGCAAATGAACCAATCCTAGTGGACCATTTGTTATCCCTTTGTTATTTCATTCAATGTCGATCATCATGCCACTTTATAAGATTCAACGGTATATAGTGACGAAACCAGGGTGGGTACCGGGTGCCAGGACACCCATGAATTTTTGTAGCGTAGTGTTAATTTTGTTAAAAAAAAAAAAAACTCGATTTTTTTAAATGTGTCTGGTCCCTAAAAATTGTGTTTGCAGTTTTGTTTAGTTTATTTAAATATTTTGTGTCTTGGTTTCGTCTATAACGGTTTACTGTTATGTGGTATGTAGCACACTATACTGTAGTTCATATGGACCTACTTTTACACCCTTATGTTGATCCTTGTATTTTTAAAGTAACACGGGTATATAAGCAATAAGTCGTTGCACGGTTCAAGCACTTTTCTCCTAATGAAGTCATTTCTTCAGGTTTTATTAAGCGGTCCTTGAACGGTTTCTAAGCAAAACTGATGGATTGATACGAAAATATCAGGCCTACTGGGTTACATGACTCATACTTGTATAAGTTACCGGCCGGGCCTCCGACCAGTCTGGGCCCTTAACCACCACTGATCGATAAGCTGTTCCAAAATGATAAAAAAATGGACTAGTAGGGGACTATCGGGCCTATCTTATAAGTGACGGAGTCTCCAGGGATTGCTTAGAGTAGTGTAATGAAACTAATTATGGGTTTCGATCAAAATCGTTAACTTAATGGACTAGAAAGAGATGTCAGCCCAACTATTTATATCAGAGCCTTTTGGATCAACTAGTACTTACTAATGGGCCAGTAAGTCAGTCAACTAGTACTTACTAATGGGCCAGTAAGTCAGTCACTGTCTGCACATGTGTTGAGTGTCACCCCAACTATTTATATGATGACGGAAAATGATTGGGAGACCTAATTTGTGTGCCTAAATTCATGCCTAAACATATGCGGTATGATTCTAATGGTTTGTGAAAAAGTAGGTCCCCTGACTGCAGCCATCAGGATGATGCCACATAAGCTTAGGCATATTTTTTAGTCCTCCCAATCATTACTCTTATATGACAGAGCCTTCTGAAATCTGAAGTGATTAGTGATATAGGGCACCTTAGGAAAATTGCTGAATTAAGTCAAGACAATATGGGGAGACAGTGCACTAGTATCTTTTCGCTCAGCCCTTTACAGTAAAAGTAAGCCTTAAACAAACAGTGTGATATATGGGTGACCGAATAAGACTTCCAAAACATTCAACTATATCTAAGTGAAAAACAAACACCACCTAAGCCTAAGATGTCTTTTCCGTTTTTAAAAAAGCCTAAGATGTCTTTAGAAGGGGTGTTTGGTAGAGAGAAATACAGTGAAGGAAATGATAATGATTTCATTTCTCTTGTATGGCAGGCCAAGGTCAATAAAAAATCGGAGGAACTGATTTCCCCCCGGAAGAAATGACTTTCTTTGTAACTTGATGTCTATCAGATTTGTGTAAAAATTCAATTTATTCACGCTTGATTGTTATATCTGTTTTATTTCGTTTCACTAAATTTCTATCTGCCACAAAGTCCCCATGTAACCAAAGGCTGTTTATTCCTCTGTTGTGTGCCAAAAGGATGGTTTTTTTTATTGCCAAAAGGATGTTACTTTTACAAGTCATGCACATGCTTGGTCAAATGGCCAATGGGACCTCTTATATATTTTCGTATCCATATCTTCATCATGACATCAACTTGTAAAAGTTGTATAATCTGATTAAAACTTACTGGCCTGCCAGGGTAAAACAACCATTAGAACTCAAACTAGTATTAACAAGACAAGACCAATGTTTACAAATGATTATTGTTTAGTGATCAGCATATATCAGGTGATAACTGTCTCCTTTATCTATAGCTATTGTGAAGTTTTCATGGTTGATTCGATTCAGCCATTGATCTATGGCCTCAAAATATGCATGACAAAGTCTTTCAATATGGAAATAGCTTGTTTTCATTTGGAACGACAAGTTGCACATACTTTGTGTAGGCATTAAGAAACATCTTTTTAAAGAACCCATAATTTTGAGATACAAAAGATCTAATGAGATCAAATCAAGCATGTTACCAAAAGACTTTTGTTCTAGTAGCATATAAGTGACCCGTCAACCAAAATGTTGTGAGTTTAAGTCTTAGTTAAGACGTCGTGTGATCCTTAGGCGTGTATAACTATATTTGTGTAAATCTTTGCATTTTGGAAAAATGGTGTACTTAAAAACCTGATTAGTGTAATTAATTTCATCATTATGCAAGACCCAAACACTTTCGTATTGAGACACTTTTAGAACAAGAAGTGTATTTATTTCTTTATTTGAATACATTTTCTTCATTTTAGTCGCATATTTTATTAAGAAGGAAATTCTTTTGGTGGAATCATGAATCCAAAATTAGGAAAACAAAAACAATGTTTGGGTTCAAACTAAGAAACAAGAACTAATTATTACAACCTTTGTTTTATTTGTCAAATCATAAGGCCGTTGCACATGCAAACATATACAGTATAGTTTTAACAATAATTAACTACTACTATACACTAATATATCAACTCTGAATTTCAATTCTATAATCAATCTTAAGTGCAACTTTTTGAGAATTCATGATTAAAGAAATGGATATCATTCATGAACTAATTAACATGTAGATGTAATATAGTTATTGTAATCATTAGATTAGTTTGTTAAGCTGTACAAATTAAAGGCATAAACTGTACGTTTAACATGATTTATTTTTCTTTTTAAATCATAGCGAAGACAAACTACAAAAGATCATCAAACATTGTGAATTGAACCGCCTCCAAGAATCGACTTATCAGTACATTTAGTCATATTCGACGTCTGAATTGAAAGGTCCAAACACATATTTGTGGTAAACTGAAACACAACGTAGCATGAAAGAAAAAAAGTAGTTGTAGTCACTTGTAAAAACTTTCAAATAATGGATATGGTGATGTTGATCGATAGAGTGTCGTATGATATATGTCGAGAGTGATAATTGGATATGAAATTTTGACAAGAAAAATTCAGGTTGGAGTATTATGAGATCACTATCCAAATTAATATATGATTATGCTTATGACTATTTTTTCATTACTTAGAGTACTCGCAATGGTTTCTTCGTCAACCATTACCTATAACTGGTACATCAAAGTCATATTAGCTGATTTCAATTATTACTTGACCATTTTTATCCGATCCATGTTACACGGTTTCATTATCACCCACTATTTCTATTAAAATATACTTCTCACAAAAACATGCTTATTTATAAACAAGAAAAAACACAAAGAAAAAGAGAACAAGGGAGGAAAATTTAGCGAGGACATGCATGTCCTCGCCAAAGACCCGCTACACGACAAGAATCACTACTACACAAAGTATTTTTTGATACGCTACTTAGATACAGTTATACTGAAAACCGTATCAAAATATCCATTTGGTGCGGTTTCTATTAAAACCGTACTAAGGAAGATGTTTTTGGTAAATTTCTTTGTAATTTGGTACGGTTATTTTTAAAACCGCACCAGATAATCATTGTTTGTTACGGTTTGTAAAAAACCGCGCCAAATAATTTTTTTTGATACGGTTTTGTAGAAACCGCACCAAATAACAAATTCAATTTACTTCTGTCTCCCCAACAGAATCCTGCTGCATATCTCCCAACAACACATACTCCCATTCAATACACCAAATTTACTCATCCTCATCCTCATCCTCAACTCAAATCTTTCAAAACTACTACATTAAACACTACATCAACAACCACAATAAATTTTACTTAAAACTCACAAAACTACAAAAAGGTAATAGTTGTATTTTTATTTACTTTTACTCATTATAATTTTTTTGATCTTTTTATGCTTAACTAATATATTTTTGATATTTGTATAGGTATAAACTTCTTAATCATGTATCCAAATTAGAGCTTTCAACTCATTTTAGAAAAGTTTGGATCACAAGGTGAGTTTATAAACTTTTTTGTTATTTGTAGCATTATTTATCTTTATGTTGTTAGATCTAAAACTTATATATATATGTATGTAGTTAATATGTTTATTTGTGTATGTATAACATGTGTGCATCTAGATGTTATAAATAAATCCTTATATGAAATTAGTTATACCCGTCCGAAACTAATCTAATAGAGATTAATTTCGGGCAGTCCCCGTTTGGGACTGCCTTTTGAATATTTTGTCTCATTTAGGATGCGTATACGTTATAGCGGGTTGACTATTTAAGAAAAAAATGGGTATACATTTCTCTTTACTCCTTCGAGTTTGCGTTTTATACGCCTACTTGGGGAGTTGAGGGGAAATGCTGCCTATTTTTTTCCTAAATAGTCAACCTGCTATAACGTATACGCATATGAGATAAAATATTCAAAAGGTGGGTTAGGATGTGCCACATGTGACCACGTATGTTTCATTCATACATGCATATAATTTATTATGTTGTTTTAAATTTTCAGATGGATCGAAAATGGATGTACGGCATGAACGTTAATGACCCAGAATTTGTAAATGGAGTGCAAAGTTTTCTTATCGCTGCTGAGTCTAACCGAGTGGCTAAGGGAGATATTGAGATTTATTGTCCGTGTTCGCAATGTAAAAATTTTGTACCGCATAACGATATCAAAGCGATTGAATACCATTTGCCCAAATTTGGTTTTGTCCGTAAATATACTTGTTGGTCAGAACATGGGGAATCACTCGTTGATAATAGCACATCGAGTCATGTATCAAATGCTAATGAGAAGAATGATTCTTACATTAATGACAAACATGAAAATTTAAATGAGATGTTGCATGATTTAGAGGCTAATGGTGATATTGATCAAGAAGATTTACAAAAATTGTTTGATGAAGCAGAGAAACCGGTGTATGATGGTTGTAAGAATTTTTCAATACTTTCGGTTGTTCTGGAGTTGTTAAAATTAAAAGCAAGTAATGGTTGGAGTGATAGTAGCTTCACGAAGCTATTAGATTTTTTACATAGACAACTTGCCGAAAATAATGAGTTACCCATTTCTACATACCAAGCTAAAAAAATAATGTGTCCAATGGGTCTAGAAATTGCAAGAATACACGCATGTCCGAATGATTGTATGTTGTATAGGGGTGATAAGTATGAAAACTTGCATGCATGTGCTACTTGCGGAACATCAAGGTATAAAAAAGAACCGAATGAAATTGTTGATGATGTGACAAAAAATGGACCTCCGGCTAAGCTATTGTGGTATTTTCCAATCATACCGAGACTAAAACGGTTATTTGAAAACAAAAAAGAGGCCAAATTGTTGCGTTGGCATTTCGATCAGCGTAAATACGACGGGAAATTAAGGCATGTGGCGGACTCCCCTCAATGGAGAAAAATTAATAACAAGTTTCCAGAATTCAGTAAAGAGATTAGAAATATTCGATTTGGACTAAGTTCTGACGGAATCAACCCATTCGGAAGCATGAGCAGTCGTTATAGTACTTGGCCGGTTCTTTTATGTATGTACAATCTTCCACCGTGGTTATGCATGAAACGTAAATACATTTTGATGTCATTATTAATTTCCGGTCCAAAACAACCTGGTAATGACATTGACGTGTATTTGTCTCCTCTGATTGACGATATGAAAAAATTATGGAAACCGGGTGAAGAAATGTATGATGCATATAAGAAGGAGAAATTTATGCTGCAAGCCATGATTTTTTGCACCATAAATGATTTTCCGGCATATGGAAATTTGTCAGGATACAGCACAAAGGGTAAACAGGCATGCCCGGTTTGTGAAGATGAGACATCCTCAAGGTGGTTAGACAATTGCAAAAAAACCGTGTTCATGGGCCATCGAAGATCGCTTCCAACTAATCACCAGTATCGTTATATGAGTTCGGAGTTTGACGGACATACGGAGTGTGGACGAGTCAGGACACGATTTAGTGGAGATACTGCACTTTCTCGAGTTTCTAATCTAAACACTGTGTTTGGAAAAGGAAAAGGACGTCAAATTGAACAAGGAACGTGGAAAAAAAAGTCAATTTTTTGGGAGTTAGAATATTGGAAGGATTTGGAAGTACGACATTGTATCGACGTTATGCACATTGAAAAGAACGTATGTGACAGCTTGATGGGGTTACTGTTGAATATTCCCGGAAAAACTAAAGATGGTATTAATGCTCGAAAAGATATGGTTTCATGGGGAATCCGGTTAGAGCTCGCCCCTGTTGAGAATGACAAAAAACGCACGTACCTGCCACCAGCTTGTTATACCATGTCGAAAGCAGAAAAGACCCAATTTTGTAAATGCTTACATGATATTAAGGTTCCATCTAGCTATTCAGCGAACATTAGGAGCTTGGTATCCATGAAAGACTGTAAGTTGCAAGGAATGAAGTCACATGATTGTCATGTTTTAATGGCACATATGATTCCCATCGCAATTCGTGGTTTGTTACCAAAGCATGTCCGACATATAATCACAAAACTTTGTTTGTTTTTTAACATGATTCACTCGAAAGTGATTGACCCTGAAATTTTGGATTCATGGCAAAGAGATATTATCATTACTTTATGTCAATTAGAGATGTACTTCCCGCCGTCCTTTTTCGATGTCATGGTTCACCTGATATCTCATATCGTCAGTGAAATTAAAGCTTGTGGTCCGGTATTTTTACGTTACATGTATCCTTTTGAGAGATATATGGGTGTCGTGAAGGGGTATGTAAGGAACCGGTCTCGACCCGAGGGTAGTATTGTTGAAGGATATGCTTCCGAGGAGGTGATAGACTATTATACAAACTATTTGGAAGGTGTCAAAGGTAATGGCGTTCCTCAAAGTCGTCATGCGGGTAGACTTCATGGGGTCGGTACAGTTGGACCGAAACAGTTTAGCCTAGATCAAGAGCTTTTCGTGACTGCACATTTTGTAGTCCTTGAACATATGACATGTGTTGCTCCTTTCATTCAGGAGCATATGGCAATGTTGCGTGCAAAAAACATTGGTAGAACCGAGACATGGTATACGAAGAGGCATAATGAGCAGTTTGCTACTTGGCTAAAAGACAAAGTGGCAGCAAACATAGGTCAACCAAACGTCGATAAAATAGTGGAAAAGCTTGGAGAGGGCCTGAGATTGCTAGTAACAACATATCAAGGATATGAAATTAACGGGTATACATTTTACACAAAGATGCGAGATGAAAATAGTACGGTGCAAAATAGCGGAGTTACAGTGATAGCCTCCACAGGGATTACCAAAAAGTCGTATTACGGGGTGATACAAGAAATTTGGGAGTTGGATTATTATTCTTTCAAAATACCATTGTTCAAGTGTAAGTGGGTAAATAATAACTCGGGTGTTAAAGTTGATGACTATGGTTTCACACTTGTCGACTTTGGAACTGACGGTTATATGTCTGAACCCTTCATTCTCGCAAAGCAAGCCACACAAGTATTTTTCGTTCAAGACCCTAGCAATCCAAGATGGCACATTGTTATGCCTGGTAAACGACATATACGACATATACTTGGTGTTGATAATGTTGTTGACGAAGAAGAATACGACCAGTTTGACGAGCTACCACCATTTTCAGCGGGTATTCCACCGATAGATGGTAACACCACATACTTACGATCCGACCATGATGAAGGATTATGGGTTGATACACCCGGCGCCAAACGAAGGTATGCATATATTATATAATTCATAGTGTTAACTAAAAAGTAAATTAATAAATATGTTCAGTTTGTTAATTATACTTTTGCTTGCAGGAAAAAGTGAACGACCAAGAAAAGAGTTTCAAGAAATCTAAGAAGACGTTTATCTGTTTTATTTATTTGTTTCAAAAAATATGTAAACCTTTAACTAATTCAAATATTTAGTTTACATATTATTTTTAACTTAGTTTTATGTTGTTTGTGAAAAAAATTTAGTTCCCTCCCAATATTTTAGTTGGACCGCCAAAAACAATTATTTTGGCTTAACACTAGCCACCACAACCCCACTTCACACTTTTCACTTAACACTCGCCCCTAATTTCCCCCCATTTTGCTACTGGTGTCGAACAAGAACAACACCAAAAATCCTCCAAATCCATCTATTTACCCATTAAATCTTTCAATTTTCACCACCATTTTGACAGCCAAACTTCCATAAACCTCTTAAATCACAAAATCATCCACAGAAACACCAAACTTTAGATCTATTAGGGCAAAAAAGGGTTTGCAGTTTGAAGGTTTATTTGGTTTCTTAGTTTACTGAAAATTTCTAATTGCTTATTATTTATACTTATTGTTTTCCTTTTTATGAAATCTTGCTATATGTTTATTAAAAACGTTTTTGGTAATCGATTCGTGTGGTTTAAACTTGTATAAAGGGTGTTTGTTTGCGTTTGATTTGCTCTTTGACCATATCATGATGCAAGCTGCTACTTTTCTTTTTATATATTCTCATGACCGCCAAGTGTTTGATAAAATTCCTCAACATGAAAATGCTACTGCTATTTCTCCAATCCAGTAAAATGATGCTGCTATAACATATTGTTTGCTATTTGTTTATCTCGGTTTACACCACAGCCCACTGTGGTGTTTGGTTTTGTCCAATCCCAGACCACAACATAAGGCGTTGGATTTGGTTTTGTTGTTTGACCTATACCGCAACCCTCATGGGTGTGTTTGGTCTGAGCCGCGGCTGCCCCAAAGGGGGTTGTCGTTGTAGTTGTTTGTTGACTGCTGATGCGGCTTACACCACAGCCAGGGGCGGAGGGATATACAAACTAGATTGATATTTATAATTGATTACTCTATTAGGGTGTGTTTGTTATCTGCTCGTTCAATGTAAATTGTGCTTTGTTGTTGTTTATTATCTGCTCGTTCAGAGCCACCCCGTAGGGTGTGTTTGCTAGTCTTGAATCTATTTCATTAGCTTGATGCTATGGACTTTCTGTAACACATAATTGTTTATTTAGGTAAGTACCAAGTTATATTCATACAATGTCGAGGCGTGGTAAGCGAGGTGTATCAAAGGGATCAAGGCATTTTAAAGGAGCGGTGTATAAAATTGAGTTTAGGAATAAATTACCATGTGGTGAAAACAAAATCCGCTTCATGAGTGATTTTAATCGATTGTGTGAAAAACATCTTAGTTACTGGGAGGATTGGAAAATAGTAAAGGGTGAACTATATGACCGCGTATGGTTAAAAATCAAGGTATTATATTTTGTACCAATTCATATCTTATATGTAATCAGTATATATATTCAAATTATTTCATCGTATACCTCTTTTGTATATATTAGGAACTATGGAATATTCCAGATGAAGATGATGATGCGAAGAAGGTAATGCGTAAGAAAGCTAACGAGACACACAGGAGATTCAAATCCAAGCTCACTAAACAGTTTGTCGATAAGAAAAATAACGACCCTAAAGCAATATACAGTGTCGTGGACATGAGACGTTGGGACGAGTTCGTTGTTAGCCGGGAGTCCGAAGAATTTAAGGTGAATATTGATGAGTGTCTAAATACTCATCATTTTATACCAATCTGAACTGCCAAAACATCCAAAAACACTCAAATATGCATCAAAATACTAAAAATATCTTAGAAGTGTGTTTTATATGTTTCAAATGCAAAATAATCAAAAACAGATGAAAAACGTACAAAGTTTGCATAATTGGCAGTTTCAGTCCCTCAAGTTTCAAAAGTTGTCAAAACTAGTCCCTGGTTATTCTAAAAACATGAAAAAGTCACCAAAGGTCATTTTTAATCATAAAGTTACATATTTAGTCCTTTGGTGCAAAGTTTCACAAAATTACAAGTTTAGTCCCTATACTTTGGAAATTGACATAAATGGTCCCTGGGATGTTAAAAACTTTGAGAAAATCAATTTTGGTCCTTGTGCTACTAATATTTTGCAGGAATGGTCCTTGGGTGAAAAGTTTGGAGTAATTACAGGATTGGTGTAAAGTTTCACAAAATTACATGTTTGGTCCCTGGACTTTCAAATAATGGCAGAATTGGTCCCTGGTGAAATATTTTGGATAAAAAGTCAACTTTGGTCCTTGGAAAGTCACAAGTTGTCAAATTTGATCCCTGGGTAAAAGTTTTGAAGAAGTTACACATTTGGTCCCTGAAGTTTCACATTTGGCAATATTAGTCCCTGAAATTCAAAAATTGGGAAATATCAAAATGGACCTTGTGCTATTCATCCTTGTCAAGTTTGGTCTTTCTGTATGCTTTGGTAAACTTACAAAACCAGCCCCTCAAAATTCTACAATTTACATATTTAGTCCTTGTGGTTTTTAAATAAACAAACAAACCAAACGGATCCTTATTAAATATAAAACCATCCAATCCAATCCAAACACTCATACCAAGCCCACCCTATTTTTATTTACCCAAAGCCCAAAATACAAAAGCCCACACCCTGGTAATATAATACCAGGGTCAAACAGTCAAACACCACCGCCACTATTCATCTCCCTCCCACACCACTGCATCCATGAAACCACCCTGGTATTGCCTTCACCTCACCACCCCAGCTGTCCTACTCACTATCCTCCACCTCCACAACCTTCCAAACCCTTGAATTCCCTCACACGCAACCCATAGCTGCCTAAGTTAACGTGCAAGACTTTTGGCGCCAAAAAGCCAATTTAAACGGTGGAGATTAATTGGACAATTTCAAGGGCTCAGATGTGGTGGGAAATGTCACAGTGGGTCCCACAAACCCTGAAAGTCTCTATAAAGAAGAAAAGAGGCAGTGGTGAAAGAGTATTAGAGTAGTTAGTATAATTTAGTGTCGAATAGTTTTAGTTTAATAATACTAGTGTAATTTTAAGCTTTTAAGCATTAAATTAAGTTAATTCAGTATCTTGTAACTCTTTTCTAAGAATTAATTTCAAGTTTCAGTTCCTATCTAAGTTTATGCAATTTACTCTTACTCAAAAAATCACCAAAAGCTTGATTGTTGTTTCTGTTTGTTGTTATTGGATTCATAAGCTTATATAAGCTCTGACAAGGCTCAGATAAGCTTAAGAAAACCTTAATTGTCTGTTTAGTTCATAAAAGAAAAAAAAATCATATTAAATAGTTGAAAAATAAAAAAATTGGTGCACAAGAAAGAAGAAGCAATGGAGCAGGTTTAATTTTGGATGAACAGGGTTTAGTGTCTCATGGGAGACCTTAGGTGGTGATTTGATTACTTGTTTCACCTGTTTCAGCTGAGAACCATTTGTAAGTCATAAATTTGTTTTGTGCATTCTCTTGTTCTTATTGTTATTTGTGGAAATCTTGTGTTCATTAAGCTTTAATTAGTGTAGTTATTCTGTTGTAAAACTTGGAATCAGTATATTTAGTCTTAAAATCTAAGTGAGTAGTATAATCAGGATTTAAGGGGGTGTTTGGAACTATCTGTTTTGCTAAGCATTTGCTGATTTTATTGACTAAAGTTGTGTTGAACACCTTTCTCTGTGGTAAAATAACATAGAACAACCATTGCATAAGTAATAGTTACCACAGAAAGTCAAAATCACCTCCAATATTGCTAATCAGTTAACTGTTTGGTCATTAGGATCCATACTCACTCAAATCTCTTCATAAGTAGTTAAAGTAACTTTGATTAGTCTTAATATAACCTATTATAACTAAATCAGTCAATAGATTAGGTTCAAAACTCATAAAAGTCAAAATAACTAGTTCAATAAAAAAGTCAAAAGTTAGTTTCTCAGAAAAAACCAAAAACAGTAAGAATTATTGTGAATTTAGCAATTAGTTTTAGGACCTTAGCTTGTTAGGACTTGTAGTATACCACCTCAACTTCATTTTCCCATAGCTGTTATATTTTTAGCAATTTTCCTACTGGGCCCCACACAACACCAAACACAACTGCAGGGAAAGGAGTTCCCCTGAATCAGCAGCTCACCACCACTCAGCTACCTTAGGTGGTGTTTTCTGACCACCTCATTGGCCCCGACTTGACAAACTTGGTTCCTCCCAACTCCCCTCCTACCAGGCTCTTAGTATTGACCTTTAGTTTGACCTAGTACCCAGTGGACCCCACCTGAATTCAGCCTTGATCTTTGTCCCATTTTCTGTCTCAGTCCACAATAAGCAAGGGCTTATTGTGGCTTATTGGCTTATTCAGTGTACCACATGTGTTTTTTCTAGCTTATACTTGTTTACATAACTTATTGGAACTAGATTTTACCATAGTGGATCCTACATAAGCTCAGTTGAGCTTATTTGCTTATTTGGTCAACCAAAGTCAACTGTGGTGGTATTAAGCTTCCACAGTGCTTAATATTAAGTTATAAAATAATTGTTTTTACAAAAGTTAGTTATCATTAGATATAAAATATATTGGTAAAAGAAAAATCCAGAAAAACAAATATAAAAATAAGTGATAGTTTCTATTTAATTTAATTTAATTTTAATTTTCATTTTTAGATTTTTATTAAGTAAGTTGTATTTTTATATTTTTATTAATTTCCTTTTATATTAAAGTATTTTTAATAATTTTATTAGAATTTTATATTATCATTTAGTATTTATTAGAATTAATATTAGTTTTATTAATAATTAATTAATAATTAAGTTTTAAATAGCATAATTAGTTTTTATAAAGCAACACCTAGATTTTATATTTTTCCTAGCTTTTATAAGTCATAAAATAATTTTAGGAATTTTTCCATAATTTTTACTATTCATTTAATAGTTTTTGTAATTTAAATAGTTTAATTGGTAATTAATTAATAAATAGAATAATAATTAGTAAACTAGTTTAAAAATACATAAAATAAACTTTTTATAATATTTTAGGATTCTTGTCATGGTTAATTAGATTTATAAAAATCTTCTTAATTATCTAAGTCTTTTTAGTATTTATAATAATTTAAATCATATAATTAGATAATTAATAATTAAATAGTTATTAAATAATAATAATTAATTAAATAATTAGTAATTGTAAAATAAATATTTTAAGTTTATTTAATTTGCATTTAAGCCCCTAAGGTATGCAAATTACTACTTTAGTTAAAATTGTTTTTGTTTCGTACGTTTACGTAGAATTAAATTAAACGTACGCGTTTTTAGTTATTAAAAGTTTTTAAATATCTGGCTTTTACGTAATCGTTAAAATAGCTTATTTAAGCTATTTTGTTTTATAAAACCTTAGATTAATCACTCACACACACATTTATACCTTTCCTGTTCACATTCACTCGATCACAAACTCGTTTTTAATACCATCACAACCTCGTTGGGACATTACGACCCGGGGAAACACTGTATTCCACGGAAGCATTGGCCTAAGCTGTTTGACTATTATAGTTGACCATTCACAAGTGGTTGACCAATAATTATCTGACTGTTTCAGACCAATCAAATATATAATTTTATGTATGATCATAGTAATTTTTTTTGGTGAAAATTGGTGAAACTTATATATAATGTTTCAAAACATTACAAGCAAATTGGAAAGGACTTTACCAACATATTAGTAGCTTGTTTTCACATCTATATATGTTAAAATCCAATAAATTAAGTTACTACTTAATAATTGTTTTCACAAGCAACTTGTTTATGAGTTACTTTTAATTTGTGGCTATACTACTTGTTTCATTATTATCTATATGACTATATATGGCATGTCAAGTTGCTCAAATGTTGTAAGATTGTAACTGCAGTTCTTGTTGAACATTATCAAAATAGTTTGACATAGTGCCTAGTGACTAACATATATATATATATATATATATATATATATATATATATATATATATATATATATATATATATATATATATATATATATATATGATTGTGGTTTAATAATAGTATGTAACAATAAAAATTATGAAATGTACCTGAATAATAGTCATCCTGTCAACTATTACATTCCACCTTCCAGACACATTAACCTGATTGATCATAGTAATTTTATAAATGCTGCTGATTGTAATTTTTTTTACTAATGTGTGAAGCTAAAAAGTTCTAAAGCTAAAGCAAGTGGACTTAAAAATAAAAATCCTTCCCGACTAGGACACACTAGTTTTGTAGATATGGAAGGCACTTGGAGAATGGAGTGGGACCAGCTTGTATTACAACACCCATGGTTAAATGTGATACAGAATGATCGTTCCAAGATATATGCCTTGGGACACTTACCAAAAAAAAACATTGGGCGCAAGACAGTTAACAGAATCTATGGAAGGAACACTTCGACAATTGGTAACTTTATATTTGTCAATATAATGATATATATATATATATATATATATATATATATATATATATATATATATATATATATATATATATATATATATATATATATATAACGGTGTAATTTCTAACGATTATATTGTTTACGTGGACGACAGGCACAAAAAGAGCAAGACATGCTGGAAAATGGTACAATTCATATCTTAGGAAGAGATCCGATTACAGATGTGTTTGGAAAAGTGCATGGGGGACGAACTAAGGGGGTATCTACCATTCTTGGAGTAAGGGTAGCCTTAGGGTGGTTGAAGGGAGATAGGGAGAGACATCATGTTGTTGACATTGAGGCCATTGAGGAGAAGGTAACAAAAAGAGTTACGGCCGCTGTACAAGATCAACTTGATCAGCAAGCAAAGGAGATTGAAGCGTTAAAGGCTATTGCGACACATATGCCAAGGACACAGAGCCCGACTTGTCTTGGTTCTAGCTGTGTGTCTGATGGATTTGACGACCTTGAGGTAATTTTTATAAATATTTTATATAAAATTTATTATTATATACTAAAATGTCAATGTTGTGTAGGTTCCCACTCCATGTGATTTGTTATGGCCCTATCATGCATCTGAGTGTCATCGAGTAGCTATAGGGAAGGTTTATCCGACTAGGGATGTGACACCACATGGATCTTCTATGTCTGCGGGTTACATTAAGGTGCAAGTAGATATGGTTGAATATGCTTTTAAAGCAATACCTGTGCCTAAAGCGACTGAGAAAGTTCATCACTTAGAAGATTCAGTCTGGGAATTTATTGAATGGCCTCGGGAAAAAATCAAGGTTAGTATTTTTTTAATTAAATGTTCTGTTAGTATTGTTTAATAAAAAGTTCTGTTAGTATTTTTTTTAATAAAATGTTTTATGTTATGCATTACTTAGACATTGTGTTATAGGTTAGTATTGTTTAATAAAATGCTTTTTGTGTTAAATGCAAATTCACCAAATAATTTCACCATGCCACACCATGAGTCGCTTATCTCCCGGTCCAACTATGCCATGCCAAACCCCGATTAGTGATTTAAGTTCGAGTTCATGTTATCGCCCTCAAATGGTAGTCACTCAATCATTCTACTTAATATATATGTCTATACAGTAAGTAATTCCAAACATACATATGCTGATATAATAGTTGTGATAATGCAGGAAGAAGACCAGGAAGAAGACCTAATGACATTTCAAAACCAAATGCCATCGGGGGGTTATATGAATTTGGTAGTCCTTTAATTATTAAACTTGATAATTATATATGCGTGTGTTCATGTGTGTGTGTATAACGAGTTGATATATCCATTTTTTTAAATTTAGTTGAAAAGTCAAGTGGAATTGCATCCTCAAAGTGGTTATCCGCCAACGAGTTGGCCTCAAATGGTAGTCATTTAATTATTTAACGAACTTCATATATATATATATATATATATATATATATATATATATATATATATATATATACTTGCCGAGTTGCTAAAATTTAATAATTTGTTAAATGTAGGTTGAACAAACAATGCTATCTCATTCTGCAACTGAACGTGTTAAGCCTAGGGAAACCGAAGAGGAAAGAGTTCAGAAGCGGATTGTTAAATTGGAAGATCGGCCGAAAGCTTTTAAAGATTCATTGAGACGATTCTTGAAATGCAAGAATCGAAATATTCCAATTGTTGCACCTAAAGAGATGTATGCCAAACCTTGGAATGAGTGGATTGAGTATGAGGCAATTGTAGACTTGCACGTCGAAGGAAAGGTTGATATTAGTTTTATACATTGGTGGGCGATGTAAGTTAAACCTCTTTCAAATTGCCAAATTCTTGTTTCAATTTCTTATTTCCTAGCTTTACTTGATCTATTTCCTACCTTTAGTCCATAGTTTTAACTTTTTTTAGCTTAATTTTTGGTATAAAAAATTGCGCATCAGTCTTTTTCAGGTCTGAACAACCATTAATCTGAAATTTGGTTCAAATTGCTATTTGGTTGCTTATCTACTTATTTTAAAACCGTACCAAATGAGATTTTAAAACCGTTCAAAATGCTATTTGGCATAAAAGCTTGAATTGTTTGCAGCTTTTGTTGGATTTGCTTGTGGTTTAGTTACTTATTTTTAGGCTTGAACTAGCTCATTCTGTCTGATTCAAGATTTTAGTGCAGTAGCTTGTTTAGTGATTTTAGCTTTTGTGCCTTATGAGAGGTCTAATAAGGTACTGATGTTGTGTTAGAGGTCTAACAGTATATAAGCAACTAACTTGTATTTCATTTTCTTGATAACAGGCATTTACATTCAGTTGTAAATGGTCTTCGTGAAAACAAATTCACTTTCCTCAACCCACATCTCATCTCATCGGGTGAATGTTTAAGAAATGATAAACAAGTCGTGAATCACATTCTTGAAACTAGGCGACTAAACCCGGGAAAAGAAATATACGTGGCACCTTATTTGAAAGGGTATTGTCTTTGCTTGTTATACGGATAATATTACTTGTGCTTTATATCTATAATAAATGATTAAAACTTTTGTGTAGGCGTCATTGGCTTCTTTTTGCGGTTTGCCCAAACTTGCGAGCGGGTTATATTGTGGATTCCGCTAAAGATGATAATGAGAGAAATTATTATTTCCCAGAGATAGTAGAGAGGTAAATTTTCTAATATTGACTTTGAGTTGACATGTAATTTTTGAGAAAATAGTTGAAGTTAACGAAATGCCATACTTTTCAATATAGGGCTTTCGAGATCAAGTTTAATTGGATGATGGCTAAGGTAAATAATCTATAATTGTTGTGTATATATAATTGATTTGGTTGTTGCATTTGTGTAACTATGTTTGTTTATTTAATTTTAGTGTTTCCAACAAAAGGGTGATTGGGAATATGGCTATTATTTGATGAAGATCATGCATGACCTTGTTGTAAAAAGACAACCCGACTTTCCAAAAACTGTAAGTATTTCCTTTTATGCTCGAGATTATATTGGGTGGGCTGCTGTTGCAGCGGGTTGGCTGCTAATGCAGCGGGTAGGTTGCTGTTGCAGCGGGTCATATTGAGATAATTTATAAAGCTGTTGCAGCGGGTCATGAAATTAAATACAAAAATCATTTTATTCTTTTTACAATTTCAACAATATTCTAATGCAATTGACTGTAAGTTTTTCATATTGAGATAATTTATAAAGTTTTTTAAAAATGATCAGGTGCTAAATCTTTGACTAATTGGGATGGTTATAAATTCTTGTATACTGTTATGCAGAGGCGGACCTATGCCTAACCAAGGTGGTTCCTGGGAACCACCTTAGGAAGTGAAATAGTTAAGAAGCGATGTAGGAAGAAAAATCGAGACCTACCTTGAAATTTTGTAGGAACCACCTTGGAGATCAAAAAAAAATAAAAAAGCTCAATAAAAACTGTTCTGAGATATAAATAAGAAAGAAAAATGGAAGAATTAAAGAGAACCAGTCGAAAAATTGTCGGCCATTATTGCCGAAATTTACAGAAAAGATGAAAAAGAAAAGTTATTGGGAGTATGTGACTCTTTGTCCTTTTAGAAAGAGTAGATAATTTAATATATAATATATTGGTTCATTTGTGTTAAGTGTGAAACAGAGTTTTAACTTTTCACTGCACCAAGTATCTTTTATATATTTTAAACACCAAAAAAGGAAACGAGAGTGTATTCTTTAGCAAATGTTATGCAAGTCATTTACTTTTTACATAAAAATGTCTCTAGCACTTGAAAACTATATGCATTCAAACTATTTTTATAGTCTTTACATCATAATGTATTGCTTTAGGTAAGTTATCACTCTGTTTCGTTATTATATTAAAATGATTGTTTGTTTGTTTGTTAAAAGTTTATTAGTGTATTTGAATAGCCAAGTTTTTGTGTAGTTCAATGGCGTTGAGAAAGAAATTTGGATTATGTATTTGTTTTGTGCTAAACGTGGAAATATTTCTTGGCCCATATTTATTGTATTGTTTCGCTTCACTGCGGTAGTTGTGATAAATGTGAGTATATGACCCGACCCGACTCACATATAGACGAGTTAATAGGTTGACCGGTTAAATCCTTTTTACCTTGAGTAATTAAGGAACCACCTTAGTTTTTGGTCTAGGTCCGCCACTGCTGTTATGAATAAGGTTGGTATGATTAATGAGGATGAGTAAAGGTGTGTCATTTGGTCGAATTTGTATCTGTAAACTGGTAGTCATATATTAAGTCAACAAAAAAAGAAACAATATTTGTTCATTGATTTCTTATTATAGAGATGTTAGTATGTTTATGTATCTGATATGCTAGTAATAAGTTGTGTCAAATGGGTCAGGCTGCTATGTGGTCTTTAATTCGAAAATAATTTATTATCAATTAGCCGATTATGTTAGGATGGTTTAAATTTGTAGCTATTCATTTCTTGCTTGATCTTACTTGGGCTAACCAGTACTAGCATGTGTTTGCGGACGTACACAATATGCATATCGTTTTGCATTACTGTTTTTATAAACAACTACGTCAGTATCCATAATTAAATTATAAATAGGGTATTTGGGATCGCTTTTGCGGAACAGGCTACTGTTGAGATAATGGGTTGCTGGAATTGCAGCGGGTCGGCTGCTATTGCAGCCATGGGTGTCAAATGGGTTGAACTAACATGTTATATGCAATATGGTTACTTGAACTAACTTGTTATATGCAATTTGGACTGAACTTTGTTGGTTTTATTGCAAAAAAATATGACTAATTATATCTATATTTGTTTTTGTAGCTTTGGAATGATACACGCCGTTTACAACCGCGGGAGATCGACCAAGTGGCTAATCTAATACTGAACGAGTTTTATAGGGATGTTGTACGTCCTTTAGATACAACGGCTCCCCAGTAGTCCAGGTTTTATATTTTGGTGATGATGACGTATAACGATTGTAATGGATAATACTTTTATATTTTGGTGATGATGGCGTTTAAACGATAATAACACTTTTGTGTAACTCAGATGGTTGCGTTGGTTGATATTAATAAAAAATGTTAAGTTTGTTAAGTATTGTTTGTGCATGTTGAAATGTTGGGTCTGCTGCGGAAACGATTATGGTACAGGTTTTTGGTAGTGTTTGGATACAGGTTTATGGTAGTGTTTGGATACAGGTTTTGGAAAATAATATTTTTTTTGAAAAACAGTTTTTAGGTGCGGTTTATTAAGAAACCGTACCAGAAAAGAAAATATTTGGGGGTTTTATATTGAAGACATTTGGTACGGTTATTAAAAAAACCGCACCAAATACTCATTTTCTGCTACGGTATCGAAACCGTACCAAAGCCCATTTTGTTTTCTGGTACGCTAGTATTTGGTACGGTTTTAAAACCGTACCAAAAGGCTTTTAAAACCGTACCAAATGAGATTTTTGTGTAGTAGTGAATTCTGCTAAAATTCTTTGTCTGTGGCTAGCTTTTGGTGTAATTTTCTTTACATAGTCTTTGGTGAGGAGATGTCCTCGCCAAAGAGTATAATCAAACTTTGACTATCACACGTTTTTCAATTAAGTTTTCACTTGGCGTAAATTTCCGGGCTAAAGAATTGACGAGGACATGTCCTCGCCAATTGTTGGACCAAAATGTTGACCATAATTAGACTTATAATTATCGGGTTATTACTTGCAATTTGTTGAAGGATTTAGTGAAGACATGTCCTCTCCAAATATAAAGTCAAAGTTTAGTACCACTGCCCACCTTTCCTGAGCCAACCACGATCAACCTAATGTGGGAATGCCAAGCTTCGCTGAACATGATCATCCCAACCGAAGCATTTTCTCGAGCCGTCTATAATGAGATGGAAACATCGTAATAATGTATTTTTTGTTTAATTTACAGAGTGAAAGAACAGTTACTTAGCAAAGATTAGATTGGGTAAACATGATTTTTTTTTTTTTTTTTTTTTTTTTTTTTTTTTTTTTTTTATTGACAAATATATTAGGGGCAGTTTGGTTTGGGGTTTTTTTGAAAGGGATTAGGTTTTTGACTCATATTAGATGTTTGGTAGCATCTCCTAGGCATTAAATATGGTATTGAGTCTCAAATAGTAGAAGAGAGAGAAATACTTATCCAATAGGTGAAAATTCATGACTTTTGATTCTTAATAGGTCTCACATATACATTTCTCTCTATCTCTCTCTTAACTTTATAATATTTTTAATTAAATTTAATTTTTTTCTCTTACCTACTCAAATCCTAATCCTAATCCTAATCTACAACTTTACACTCAAATCCAAATTTTAATCTAAACTCATCTACAAACCAAACGGCACCTTAATTAAACTAGCAAGAAGTTTGATACATACAACAAAACCACATATTACAAAACCGGAAAGACTTTCCTAGCAAACCATAATACCACAACACTTGAAAAGACACAAATACATACATGACTACACTCGAAGAACTTAAGAAAGCCAAAGAAATTTCAAATAACCAACACGTACTACCTGAAAATAACCGACTAATTAAACCTAATACGACACCGAAAAAGCTAAACGCCTAAAAATACGAAACATATACCGATACCAACCAAACAACAGTAGTCATGACTCCACAAAACTTATAGTAGTATGAAACATATATTATATAGATGATCATAGTAATAGTCAAAGTAAGTTTCACACTTTCATAGTGGAGATGCATGGTTCGCATGAAAAATTAGTATCTAGCACAAGAGTCATATGATAATTATGTAGTTAGCAGGACCACAAAAAGTCTGACTCCATAGTCGAATCCCACCATATGCAAATTAAATAATGATAAGAATGTTACAATCCAAGATTTACAACCCAAATGGTGGTGGTTGGAGTGGTATAAATTGATTATTATTATTATTTGTTTTATATATTTTTTAATCCAAGATGATTAAAAGTTCTTTAAATCAAAATTCTATATTATTGTACTTGTTAAAACCTTAATTTGTCGACTAAAAATTTAATTAGAGGAGTCGTAACCCATCTGCTAACCCATCCACAAATTCATCACCATTGAAACAAACCTAATAAATGAAAGTTGATGTGATGACACCCAACACAATTATGCCATAAGAGATGTTTACATGAAGCAATATTATATGTGTACAAAATCTTTAAGAGATGTTATATCACACTTTATGAAACCGAACCCACACATTAAAGGATGTGAACAGTTTTAATCAACTTTGATTTGAGTTAAATTGTTTGTATTTGTAAATCAAAGGGCAAAGCCACATGCAATGTCATTAGTATATGTTGGTGATAATAGAGTTCCCAATTCTATACAATCCATTAGGAGGTCTCCTTATTTCAGCTAGTTTACGTGCGATAGTTTTTCGGATCAAGTTACGGGTTATGCTTCTTATATTATGGGTTATGCTTCTTATATTATTTAGTTGTGTAATTAGATTGACGAGGTCGACTTGAGTTCAAAAAATTGATCATCTTATATTTTAACTAATTGCAGGGTTTACTGCACACAATTATTTTCTTATCAAGTCATGATAAGTTGGCATGTACGTCTTTTGAGTTTTATAACTTCCTGTAAACTATTTTGTACAATTTGTAGTTCTACATCAACTTTTTAAAACAAAGGTTGTTATCACATATGGACTTAATAAAATCGTAGTAACTGTTTTTAAATTAAGATCATTCTTTGTTCTTTTAAAAGCCAAAATAGTTTCGTTTCGGAAATCTCACTGAGGGTGTATCAGGTCCTTGAGGACCCGATCCGTTGATGAACATTGAACCAAAGTGTGTGATCCACTGATGAACCCATTGACGGTGTTTGTATGGGAAAACATAGTGCGTAGGTTCGGAAACCCCATAAGATCCAAAGCGACTTGAGTTCACAAGACCGTTCATTTTGTAAGATATTTTATCTTGATGACCTTGCGAATTGAAATATATGTCAATAAAGCTACACATATTCTCCACCATTCTTCATCTTTGGCGAATATGGGTAGCTTTATTAGGACTAAGATCTACTTTCTTCATACTCTTAGATAAAGCACCACACGCCCGAACCATATTAATTTAAAAAGGCACGTATATATGTTCCAATTTAATCAAGGATATGAAACTCTTTTTAAATCGGTTTAATTAGGTGAATCTTTTTTGAAAGGCTAGAAAAGCATAATCAAAATAATAATTTACTTTCGAGTTTATTGCGCAAGATTTTAGATTTAAACTCCCTACTTAAAATTCTACGTACAGCTAACTAAAACAAGTACCAACCACTTCAAATATTCTAATATGGAAATATATCTTCATAAATTTTATATATCAAAATTTTGGGTAATGAGTGTTGCACCATTTGCTAGAAAGATACACAAAGTTCAAGTTTAGAGGTGCATGTGCATGTAACACAAATGATGTTAGAACTTTTCTTAAGCTTGTAGCTAAATGATATCGTTCTCATGATCAACATAGAACTAAGCACATTAATTGAATATTGTATATCAAAGATTGATATTTTAGAAGTCATATATTAAACAAGCCATTCTTAAACGTACTTAACCCCCCCCCCCCCCCCCCCCCCCCCCCCCCCCCCCTCTTTTCCTATAATTCAATAGCCGTGTGTACGTTTGGATCATATATTTAATAAACATGTGATAATTACACGAGAGATATAATAAAGTCTATAATCAAAGCAAATCGACAATACCTACTCCATCACTACTATATAGACTTGCGTACGCCTAAAACATTGGTTACAAAACAAATAGTCGTTTTCAAAACGCATCGTATCTCTTTAAATTAATATTAAGTGAGTAATAACAAGATTTATAAAATATATTTATTTAATAAAAATATTAACCATGTGATACACTCCAAGTTGTACTAATATATCAAATATGACATGGAATGATTATACCATGTTACAAATACTATACTTGTCATACGGAGTATAATATAAAAATGGTTTAACATAGATTACCAAAATTATTAAAAAAGGAATGAACATCATAGCTTTCAAATTAAAAAAATTCAAAGTATTTGGGTTAGAAAATTCAATCTGACATATAACGACTTACCCAATTTGCCCAATAAACGAGGGATTTGTTTAATATGTCAGTCGCCTTAAGAGACTTTAATTTCGTGCATGGTGTGCTTCGATGGCTTTTTCTATAAATTAAGAAATGCTTTTTTGAATAGATTATACGTTTTAGAAAAATCATATTGCTTTCAAACAACTATTTCTTAAAGGCTAGCTCAAATATTGATTACTACTACTCAATACTTGACAATTATAGTTTGAAAATGATAATTACTTTCCATACACAATCACAAACACCGCTAAAGGAAAATTAAACAAAAGAAATACAACACAAACATGTAAAGTATATGAATAAAATGGATCCATAACATCTTATTTATCTTGTAATAACATGTCAATAAGAAAACAAATCAAAACAAAACCGAACCTCTATGCAACAGTGACAGAATTAGGATGTTTCGGATGTCGAAAGCCTTTCATCGGACTAGGAAAATTCCATCCCTTTGGTTTCGAATTCGCTTGACCAAATCTATTCCCGCCTCCAACTGCGACTGATCTCGACCTTGTCATCATCGAATTATCGTTAACCACCATTAAATCACACCTATCTGATGCATCATCACACTTATTATCCATTCCGTCGTCAATAACATGAGGTTTTTTACTTTTACCGGCTGTAAACACGGACCAAAAGTTAATCTTGCTCCTACTAACCTTGGACACCGGCTTATTATTATTACTAGTATTACTATCGTCATTGCTTGGCAGTGTTGTCACGTCAGCGTCACATTTCATATTAGTAACCGGACCTCCAACATACCTAGACCTTGATCTAAGGAAAGGAATAGCATAAGATCGCGATCTTAATAACATAGGATCAGCCTCAACTTTATTAGGTAATTGGCTTGTGTCACTATTGTCATTGCTTTGCACTGTTGTCACCTCAGCGTCACATTTAATATTACTAACTGGACCTCCAACATACCTAGATCTTGACCTAAGGAAAGGAATAGCAGTAGATCGCGATCTTAATAACATAGGATCAGACTCAACTTTATTAGGTAGTTGGCTTGTGTCACTATTCGTTGAAATAGCTGACACATGTCGACTACCTCCTCGTGAGAACGAGAAAAGAGAAAAGGACGAAGACGAAGACGAAGAAGAGGACGAAGTGTCAACAACGGGTGGCGGACAACTAGGACACGGAAGAGCCGTAGCGCAATCCGGACAAAGAGTTGCTAGGCGATCACGAAGACACTTAGGACATACTCCACTTTTTCGTTTCCTCGAAGGGTGTTTTTGACATTTATAAATTGTTGCTTCGTCTACGAACTCCATGCTCAAGTCTCGGAACAAGATGTGTCGATTTGTTAGTGTGTTTGACGTAGATTCAGCTGGTTTGTAACGGTTCAAAAAATGTGAGGGTTGAACTTATGGGTAGAGGTACTTATATAAGAAAATAGAGGGAGAGTTAACTATGGTTAATTAGTTGATTGTAGCTAACTATGGTTTACGACGGTTGAGGTTAGGGTATCAAGATTTTAGCGACGGTTGTTGGACCAAATAACTAGCGTGTTAAATGATTTTTATTACAAGTAAACTGTTGAACACTTGAACTCCTTTAAATAATAAGATGGGGATAAATTTGTTCCAATTAGAAAACAATTAGCTAGGGATGAATTTCTTTTTTATTAAATTTTAAAAGCCGTCCTTTTGGATTGTTTGAATTGTAGAAGTAGTTTTGAACACTTTGAAAATGCAAGATCGTTTAGGTGAAAAACTTTTGCGTAATAATATTGTTAGGGTGTGAACGAGTCGAACTGAGCTTGAGTTCAACAGAATAACACTCGACTCTTTTAACATCAAAGAAGCTCGAGCTCATCTAGGCAAATTTCAAGCCATACTTTTAATGCCCAAGCCTGATCCCAATATATTTTATCCACAACAAAAAGGTGTATATTGGCGGGAACATCTTAATCCCGGGTGTCTTTATTGTCCACCTCATAAGGAATAGTTCCGAGCAACTCTCCTAGCCTAGTGGGGCACCAATTGGAGTGAGCTGAGACTCTCAGACTCTTAAGCTCTTATGCACAAAGTCTTTCCAGTGAGCCCATAGATTTTGCAGAGGTGAGTAACTATCTAAGAGCAAATTACCAAAGATGAGATTCGAACTCAAGTCTATTGACTCGAGAATAAAAGTCCCACCCACTAGACAAATGCCCAGTGATTCTCAATATATTTTATAAGCCACATGGCTCAGAGTCAACTTTTTTATTTTTTTATTTTTATTTTTATTTATTTATTTATTTATTTAAAATGTTTATTTGTATATATTATATATGAAAATGGTAAGTACAAAATTATAATTTATTTGTATATAGTATATATGAAAAGTTCATTTAGACTCGTGAGCTTAATCAAGCTCGATGTAAGAAGCTCGATCTCGTCTAGCAAACAAGGCTCATGTTAAACCCAAGCTCGAGCTCAACGAGCTCGAGCTTGAAAGATCGAGCTTTTAGCAAGCCAAGCTCCATTAGCTCACGAGAAGCTAGGCTCATTTACACCTCTAAATATTGTTCATTACCAAATTAAAATGACTAAATTACACATGTCTTATTTTCCTCTAATGAAAACTTTACTCATTTCAATTGAACCGGAGATGATATTGAAGCAAAATGTTTTTTTCAGATAGATTGTCTGTGCACTTTCGAAGTTTTAAGGTTCGCGCTTGTAATTTAAACAAACCACATGGACGGTCTTTGCAATGTAGCATATGTTTTGCAAGGGGCTTTTATGAGAGTTTCGAACATTTAGTGTTTTAAGTTTTAACATTTTGAATCGAAAGCTTGTTTGTAATGAGTGTTTATGTTTTTATTTCCTTTCTAAACTATACTTTGAGAAGTGTTAGCGGCTATTTCTCTTTATTATTTTACAATTTGTAACTATAACAAAAATACTTTATTAAACGCTTATATAAAATAAATACATACCTGTAAAAACTACTCTAGTTTTATCAAACATGCTTTTATTTTTCTTTTTAAAAATATGTGAATTGCAAACATAATCATAAAAAAAGAGGTTACGTAGTAAAGTTAGATATTCATGGACCGTCCCCATGATACCAGACAATGCCCGCAACAAATAAACATTAACTATAAAGAAAGTAAGAAACATATGGCATTGGAAGTTCACACCAATAGACTATACAAAACGCTTAAAGAACCAGAGTTATTTTGTGTTCATTGTTAATGTCTTTTTTACAGCATGGTATTTATATATTAGGGCCAATAATTAAGTAATCATTTAACCGATCATAATTGAGGGATTAACTCTAAAAAAACAGAATTTTAAAACTAGCCACGTATTTTGCAAGGGAAATGATTTGTGCACCATTTTTTTTGCTATACACTACTAAATCACACCAGTGATACATACACTATAACACCGTTATGCATAATTTAGTGGTGGATGTTAAAAAAAACAAGTATGGCGGCATGTCGGCCGCGTTGCGGCCGGTCAACGTTTTTTTTCATTGTATTTGGTTTATAATGTTGTTTATCTATTAATGTAGCGATTTCGTAGGCGAATTTTAAATTTTAGCGTTTTTATGTAATGTTTATAGTAATGGAACGTTGTTTTCTCAATTTTTTTTTCTTTGTTTGATTTGTTTAAATATTCATAGGCATGTGGAACTTTTTTTTTTTTTTTTTTTTTTTTTTTTTTTTTTTTTTATGGTAGGATTTTATCTAAATGTATGTGTACTTAATTTTTTTGGATTAGTAGTTTAGAGTATTTTTTTAGTTCAAACCACTTGGTCATGTAGGTGACTTTTATTTGAGTCAAAGTGTTTATAACAGTTGCTAGTTTGCACAGGAAGTGTAACCCAAACGGTTACTGTTCTAATTTCGTTTGTTATTTATCTAAGGTATGCGGCACTGCGGCAGGGTGGTTTTTTTTTTTTTTTACTAAAATGGGATGTTTGGAAATGCATTCAAATTGGTAACTGTAGTCATCAAGAAAATTTATGGTGCCAATCAAAACTTGCACACAATAAAAATGCAACAATTATAAGGGTTTGTTAGCAAAACAAAATATATTAACTCATATGACCCGGAACAAACGTCCGTTATGTTGCATCAGTCCATTATGTTGTATTATACATTAGAAATACATAGATAATCTCCCACTCAGAAATCTGACAGTAGAGCCCAGGGTCGTCACCCCACGGGCCAGAGGCGAATCCGTATCAGTTCATATAAAATTTCAGTGAGCGTCTTAAACAAACGTCGTATTAAACGCTACATGAGACCTCCAATAAGTCTTTAATATCTCCAATCCGCGTTGATGACAACGGCTTATATTGTGGACGCCATCCGCAAAAAGTAAAAAAGTGAACCTGAAAAAAAGACGCAAAAGACTTAATTTCACAGAAAACAATAAATAAGCATGACAATGGTATAAAACACAGTTTATGAATGGAGAATGGTATGAACATTATCACACATGGCAAGAGCAATAAGGTATCAAGGAGACACAGAAGTAAAAGAAAAATGAATGAACCTTGTCTGCGACGCCTATGTTGACTTGATTGGAGTGCACGACGAAGGTTACCCGAAGCAGATGGACATGAATCAACTACAACAACGTAACAAACCATTAGAACTGTGTGTAAAGTAAGAGTCTCCGAACACATAAATACAAATCATGATAATAGGTAGTAGAACAACAGGTTCTTACCCGCTTGGCCAGAAGGCTGGATATCGTTAGGAACATGTGTAGTGTTTAAACTTGGGTTGTATTCTCCAACGATACTTGCGTAACAAAACCATATCAAATGCATTCAGTATATGAGAAGTATAGATACACATCACAGAAGTAAGAAACACAATAGTAACTCAATAATCTCAAAACCATGTACGCCGTTGGAATCAAGTCCGAGCATACCCATGAAGCCGAACGTTTGCATGCATTGGGAGGAATCAAAGAGGGACCAATTGCCTCTCCATCATTTCCTTGAACGTATCGATGATGTATGGCTGCCTGTTACTATTCATAGTTTACTGCCTCGGCACATTAATCCCATATGGCCAGATTATAACAGAATTTGACAACGAAGACCCTGAAAAGTCAAAACACAAAACAGGTCAGTAAACAGGAAGTGCTTATTTGGTGCGTTGGGATAAATACTAAATACCAACACAATTTCTCTTCATTTATAAGCTAAGATTCCACGTTAACGTATTCATAGGGGCTGTTTGTCTTAAATAAATGCAAGCAATTGAGTAGCATATTTAAACACAATAAACAAAATATGAAAGGAAAAATCAACAGTTAAGCGTTACCGTTGCTTGGAGTGCTACACGTGTTGCATCTGTTTCAGCTATGGTAAACTTTTCAAGTGCCACTACTGGAAACGAATCCTTTAAACTTCCGTCCACCATATTTCTGTTAAGATGTGCAATATACACATTTAGGCCAACATTAAATCGGTAATAATGTTCAACTTATTTTATAAACAAAATGTATTTTATAAATAATGTTAACACATTTAGGCCGACATTAAATCGATAATAATGTTATCTTTTAAATTGTCTTGCTTGTTGCAACCATATGATTAAAACTGATTTGGTTAGGCAGCTAAAGAAGCTGCAAGAGGGTTCAACAAATTTGAGCGTTATCTTTTAAATTGTCTTGCTTGTTGCAACCGTATGATTAAAACTGATTTGGTTAGGCAGCTAAAGAAGCTGCAAGAGGGTTCAACAAATTTGAGCGAATTATCCAGTATCGATCACATTCATCTAAAAATCTCAATGTTTAATTCAAAGATATAACTCGGAAGAACAATATCCTTAATAATATTAGAATCGTCAAATGCAAGCGAGCATGGGTGTTGAAGCAGCGATTCGACGAAAGCAATATAAACCTGCACAAATTCACGTCATAATATGAGGAGAAACATCATATGAAACCATGTTAAAGGTCCACCGGGTTGCGTGGAGGCCTTGTTTCATATTGCTGGTCGTTGTACGTTTTTTTTTCCTAAGTAGAAAGTGGACCGGCCTTACCTATCAACACACATCAGATGTAAACTTGAGGCATATTGCATCATATTAACCAAAGATTTAAAAACGAAATTAAGTGAATGTACATTAATAGTAATAGTTATGTGTGAGCTAAACAACTGATACGTGGGGATCGCACCAGGCTTTACCTCTCAAGGGATCTCGAGAAGCTTACAACCCCCACCAGGCAGTGTACATGATCGTTGTAGTATAGTATAGTGACAAGTACCGGGGGATTGATCGTTCAGCTAGGAATAGTGTCGCTAGGATTAGAAAACCTAATTACTAGTGCTAAAGGTGAGGGATAATTCTTTTTGTATTTTTATATTTTTTAGAAAGTAAGTAAAAATCTCGGGTTTGAAGGATTTGGGCGGAATTAGTTGCTAGTCAACTAACCCAATACTAAAGATGCAATCAAAATAAAATACTAGAAATGAAAATAAAACTAATTTATACTAAGGTTGTGAACAATAAGTGGAGAAGTTGTGTTTACTTAGATTTCACTACTCCCTAGATATCTTTTACATGTTAATTACTTGTTATAGTTGCGTGGATGACGGATTGTATTCCTTAATACCATTCATGGGGTAGCGCACTTAACTCCCCAATCCTATGAGTGCCTACTTCACTCCTATGTCGAGCCGGCTAAGAAGCTCCTAACATGGGATCATTAGAATTTACTCATGCATTAAATACAACCAATAAAACCTAGTGCCCATTGGTTCATGTTTCCTAAGACGTTCAAGCATGTTACCATTTGGAGATCTGCCAGTTTTCTTAAGCCTAACATTAAAATCATTCATCCAATACAACCATAAACAAGTAATCAAGACATAATTAACATCTAGGTTTCATTAGATCCAAGCAAATGATGAGGCGAAAAATGAACCACTTTTAGGGGGTCATTTAAGCCCGGAATTGAATTTATTTGATCAAATATTGCCCTAAATCGTTCCTTTTGTGATTTTAGGTACTTTGGGAGTGAAATCTGGAAAAGGAAGCAATTCGGACGTTTTTGGAGCATAAAAGTGAAGAAAACGCCAAAGTCTTATTTTTCTTGCTGGGAACAGTAGGTGACGGCGTCAAGAGCAATTTTCCATGACGACCCAGTACAGATTTGACAGCGTCACAAGAAAGGGCGTCAAGAGTAAAAGTCATGACGGCCTGGAAATGCATAACACATGACGACATCAGAAGTAGATCAAGGCAGTCCGAGAAGAGTTTTGGCGGCGAGGTGACGGCGTCACAAGATTGGTCTTGACGCCGTCAGACCCCTTTTCCTATATATAGTTTTCTAATTTTCACATTAAAGGAGAGAAGTTTTGGAGAAACCCTAGGTCCGACTTTGGTACGAATTTTACAGGTTTTTTGAGGGTTCTAAGCCCTTGATACCCTTCACGTGTAATTAAGATAAGTGTTCTTTTAATTCAATCAATATGTCTATGTGTTGGTTGTCTATCTCTTGTTCTTGTCTTAATTCCATCATGCTAGGCTAGATCTATCTTGTGTTTGCTTAGATCTAATGAAACCTAGATGTTAATTATGTGTTGATTACTTGTTTATAATTGTTTAGGATGAATGAATTTATATGTTAGGCTTAAGAAAACTGGCAGATCTCCAAATGGTAACATGCTTGAACGTCTTAGGAAACATGAACCTATTGCACTAAGGTCTTTATTGGTTGTATTTAATGCATGAGCCACTGTTTATAATCCCTATGGTTGTGCTGGGCATGGTATAGGAGGAGATAAGAGCTCATAGAATTGGGGAGTTATGTGCGATACCCCATGAATGGTATTAAGGAATACAATCCGTCATCCATGCAACTATAACAAGTAATTAACATGTAAAAGATGTCTAGGGAGTAGTGAAATCTAAGTAAACACATTTTCTCCACTTATTGCTCACAACTTTAGTATAATTTAGTTTATTTTTATTTTTAGTATTTTATTTTGATTGCATCTTTAGTATTGGGTTAGTTGACTAGCAACTAATTCCGCCCAAATCCTTCAAACCCGAGATTTTTACTTGCTTTCTAAAAAAATATAAAAATACAAAAAGAATCATCTCTCATCTTTAGAACTAGTATTTAGGTTTTCTAATCCTAGCGACACTATTCCTAGCTGAACGATCAATCCCCCGGTACTTGTCACTATACTATACTACAACGATCAGGTACAGTGCCTGGTGGGGGTTGTAAGCTTCTCAAGATCCCTTGAGAGGTAAAACCTGGTGCAATTCCCACGCATCAAGTTTTTGGCGCCGCAGCCCGGGGAATAATTATTGTCTAGGTTAGAATCTCTTTTTATTAGGTCTACTTGCTAGATTCCGTTCTAGTAAGATTTTATTTTTATTTTTAGGTCTTCTTTAGTCTATCTTATTTCTTTGTGTTTTTGTTCGTAACTTTTCACCACCCGACATCATGGACAACGGGAACATCTTTGAACCCGTCATCCCACCACAACAAAACCCACCACTAGACCCCTTAGGCCCCGAACCTTAGGAGAATATTCCCGACCTAGCCACCAAGGCTACCGAAACACCATTGAGCTCACCGGAGCCAATGTGACCCCCTTGCGATCCGACACCATCCGGTTGGTGCAAAGCGGATGTGCATTCCATGGACTTCGTTCCGAATATCCAAACCAACATCTTAAGGACTTCCTCAAAATCGTAGATTCCATAGACCTAGATGTTGCAACTAGAGAGACAACCCGATTACGCCTATTCCAATTCTCTCTACGGGATCAGGCTAGTCAATGGCTTGAGCGTTTACCCGCGGGATCCATCACCACATGGGATGATCTCACCACTTGTTTCCTTGCTCAATTTTTCCCACCGGGGAGAACTACTAAGCTTAGAAATGACATCTTGATGTTTAAACAACATGAGGATGAACCTATCTATGATGCATGGGCTTGTTTTAAATATTTACTCCGAAAAGTCCCTCATCATAATTTCGATCTGTGGTCCCAAATTGAAATATTTTACTATCGTGTCGACCACTATACCAAAATGGACATTGACCATGCCGCAGATGGGGACCTTTGGGGATTAAGTGCTTATGAAGCATGGGAAACCATAGAGAATTGTGCCAAACTTGCCAAAAAAATGGACAACCCAACAAACGTTGTTACGGATCAATTGATAGCAAGTTTAAGGGAACAGGCAAGAAGATTGTTTGGGGATAAGACTATAGATGAGATAACTGGGCACACGGGGTGGTTTGATTTCACCACAATACAAGATGAGCACATTGGTAATCCTGATAAGATGGAGGATAGAGTTGAAAATTTAAACCCACCAAGTACCCCACAAGTCCTACCATCATTTGAGGCATATACACCGCCCGTGACTTATTCGGATGAAGTAGAAGAGACTTTAGGAACCCCAATAGAGGTAGAACCTTTGAACCAAACACAACTAGAGGATATAGGTTTGAATACTTATAATGATAACCTTACTCTTAGTTTTAGGGAAGTTCCTAGTTTTGATGAATCGGAGCCTCAACCAAAACCGTTACCTAATCTTCCATCCTTGGATGAAAATTTAGGAATTGAAATAGGTTCCGATCCACCCATCAAACCATATAGTCCGGGTAGTCTTAGGGCAAAGGTAGTGGACTCTAAGCTTTGTAGAGAGGAAACCAATATAGGAGTGGAAAACGACCTTACATGCTTACATCACCCATTTATGATTGATCACAAGACACATTATGGGTTTAAACCGGGTTTATTAGGTCAAGATGGATTCCCAACTAGTAGTCTCTTGAAGTTGATAGAAAATGATCCCTTTCTAGGAGAAAATCTTAATCCACCCATTAACCCGATTGAATTAGGTAAGGTTATGATGATAGGAGCACACCCCTTTGAGCATATAATTCATCCATCACTCTTTCCTCACGAGGCATATTTCCACCCTAAGGGTGTGTATCGCTACTTTCACCCGCACTTAATCCTAAGTGTAGGGAAAACCTCCCCTATTTCCATTAAATAAGGGTAGAGTCAGGCTCGTGACTCGAACAAAAACAAGCGCTTCTTGGGAGGCAACCCATGCTTTGTGTGTTTTTATTTGTTTGTTTGTTTGTTTGTTTGTTATTTGCTTCCGTATGCATGCTTTGTTTTTATTGTTGGTTGATCATGTTTCTAAATTAAATAGTAGAAATACTTTACTTTGTTGTTTTGGCTTAGTCTTAACTCTACCTAAAGGTATTTTTGCAAAAGATAAGTGTAAGGGGAACCCCAAATATGTTTTTAAGAAACAACTTGATCATGATCCTCCACAATATTAAATGAACATGTATATTCGTATTTGTTAGAGTCAAATGCTTGTATTGAGTCATAATGAAGTTTTGCAGGATTTTCCAGGAAGTAGGACCAAGTTTTTCCAGAAATTTTTCAAAAACTTAACATAAGAATTTCTGCAGGTCACTTCTGACGGCGTCAAGAGTTAACTCTTGACGGCGCCACGTGTAAAAATCTGGAAATTTTACCGGTTTTGTTTTTCTAACGGAGTCTTATGGTTTTTGTGAATTATTAAGTTTTATAATCTCCAGGAAATCTGCAAACTTCATTCCACAAGCATTATATCTTATCTTGTTTTATAGGATTTAGTAACTTATATAGGATGCCTCCGATTTTACGCGAGGTTGTTTTGTCTATTTCTCAGGATTTACAGGCTATGTTTGACAAGAAGATGATTTACTTTCTGGAAGGGAAGCTTTGATTGTTTATTTTCTTGGAGGAAGATCTAACCTGGCCACCTTATTATCCATACCGAGCGAATCAGGGGAGTATTTGATTTCATTCTTTTTACTTTTTCACTTTTACATTCTTTACATGAACATTGGGGACAATGTTCATCTTAAGTGTAAGGGGAGGGTAAAAAGATGATACCTTACATATGCACTTTCGCTTGAGTTTGTTTTGTTTAATGGTAGATGTGTAATAAAACTATGAGAAACACTTGTTAGTGCAATTTTAGCGCCAAATTTAATTTTTTTTACAACATTTAGGAGTGAAACTTTAGCCATAGCAAGCGTCTCATGGATAGGAGATTGTATGACTAGCACATAACCGTATATTCAGAAAAATTTTCCACCCAAATATGTGAGGTTCGCCTTTAGATTTGATAGGAAAAGCATTTACTATTAGTGCTTATGAGTGTACCGGTAGCATTTAGATTCTAGAACTTGCGTTAGTGATGCATCCCGAGACCGCTAGTGAGACTACATTCGTGTGGTAGGATTTACTACATGATAAGAGGCATTAGGATCACCCTTGTGTTAAACCCGTATCATAATTACTTGACCATTTAAGTCATATTACTTGGCTAGTTAAGTCAACTAATTTTTCCCACACCCTTAGCGTTGTACTCATTTTTAGTACACGAAACCCCTAGTACACCCCTCCGAGCCTATCTTTTCGTTTCTAACTTTAAGCATTTTACTTAAAGGAAGAATTTGTTACACCCCACTTAAATGTACAACCAAATCGCCTTAGCCTTCCGTGTATGCGCTCATTTTTAGTGCATTATTGTTATTTGTTAAACCCTAAGTTAACTATCTAATTGATTACATGGTT
This sequence comes from Artemisia argyi, assembly GCA_030686995.1. Lineage (NCBI taxonomy): Eukaryota > Viridiplantae > Streptophyta > Magnoliopsida > Asterales > Asteraceae > Artemisia > Artemisia argyi. The sequence goes on from CM060694.1 coordinate 59,961,786, forward strand.
GCTAAGTCGAGTCATATCCTTGTACATATTGTTTTGGGACGATTGGGACTCATGGGCAAAGTACTTATTTTATGGATTAATGGGGAAGAACATCATTTATTACCCCCATACGTACGTTAATTTTAAAAGTGCTCCAAGTGTTTTTATTTTCTTAATTCGAGTCATTAGATTAGTTTAATGTAAAGTATGTAAAGATTCAAGTGTAAGGGGAATTCTCATTCCCTATGATGTATTATTTTGGATGGTAGGGTAAGAGTGTATGCAAAAAAAAAAAAAAAAAAAAAGGAAAAAGAGAAAAAAAAAAAAAAAAAAAAAAAAAAAAACATACGGACTACCATCCCGTTTCATTCTATGTTCATTTTATGTTTTTTGTTATTTTTCATTTATTAGCTTAAGTCGAGTCTAGTTTTGGCTTAGCAACGCCATATTGTACATGTAATTAACTAAGATTGTTAACTCGCCACCAGTAAAACTTCCTTTATCCAACAAAACCGTGTATTTCATATCCCTACACCTAACGTTACAACCCTTTAAAAGACCTCTTTGATAGTTTATCCTAGGTGCTTACGCCATGTGGTGGAGGTTTGATCCTTTCCCAAGCCTATGGTAATCTATTTTGTTATGACAGGTAGTGAGAGATATCTTCCGTTTCCATATTGTAATTTATACTTTATTACACCCGAGAGATGTGAGTATCTAAACACTATTTGTGAGGTGCTAGTGTATGACCTCCGTGCTTGTCTATTGGTTTTTAGTGGAATGATTATTTGTTGTAATTACTTTTATATTAGTGTTAAATGACCCCTAACTTGTCTTTTGACTAGAATAAAAGCGCATTTGCTTAAGGACAAGCAAATCTCAAGTGTAAGGGTATATGATGAGGCGAAAAATGAACCACGTTTAGGGGGTCATTTAAGCCCGGAATTTAATTTATTTGATCAAATATTGCCCTAAATCGTTCCTTTTGTGATTTTAGGTACTTTGGGAGTGAAATCTGGAAAAGGAAGCAATTCGGACTTTTTGGAGCATAAAAGTGAAGAAAACGCCAAAGTCTTATTTTCCTTGCTGGGAACAGTAGGTGACGGCGTCAAGAGCAACACCCTGACGGCGTCAAGAGCAATTTTCCATGACGACCCAGTACAGATTTGACGGCGTCACAAGAAAGGGCGTCAAGAGTAAAAGTCATGACGGCCTGGAAATGCATAACACAAGACGGCGTCAGAAGTAGATCAAGGCAGTCCGAGAAGAGTTTTGGCGGCGAGGTGACGGCGTCACAAGATTGGTCTTGACACCGTCAGACCCCTTTTCCTATATATAGTTTTCTTATTTTCACATTAAAGGAGAGAAGTTTTGGAGAAACCCTAGGTCCGACTTTGGTACGAATTTTACAGGTTTTTCGAGGGTTCTAAGCCCTTGATACCCTTCACGTGTAATTGAGATAAGTGTTCTTTTAATTCAATCAATATGTCTATGTGTTGGTTGTCTATCTCTTGTTCTTGTCTTAATTCCATCATGCTAGGCTAGATCTATCTTGTGTTTGCTTAGATCTAATGAAACCTAGATGTTAATTATGTGTTGATTACTTGTTTATAATTGTTTTGGATGAATGAATTTATATGTTAGGCTTAAGAAAACTGGCAGATCTCCAAATGGTAACATGCTTGAACGTCTTAGGAAACATGAACCTATTGCACTAAGGTCTTTATTGGTTGTATTTAATGCATGAGCCACTGTTTATAATCCCTATGGTTGTACTGGGCATGGTATAGGAGGAGATAAGAGCTCATAGAATTGGGGAGTTATGTGCGATACCCCATGAATGGTATTAAGGAATACAATCCGTCATCCATGCAACTATAACAAGTAATTAACATGTAAAAGATGTCTAGGGAGTAGTGAAATCTAAGTAAACACATTTTCTCCACTTATTGCTCACAACTTTAGTATAATTTAGTTTATTTTCATTTTTAGTATTTTATTTTGATTGCATCTTTAGTATTGGGTTAGTTGACTAGCAACTAATTCCGCCCAAATCCTTCAAACCCGAGATTTTTACTTGCTTTCTAAAAAAATATAAAAATACAAAAAGAATCATCTCTCATCTTTAGAACTAGTATTTAGGTTTTCTAATCCTAGCGACACTATTCCTAGCTGAACGATCAATCCCCCGGTACTTGTCACTATACTATACTACAACGATTAAGTACACTGCCTGGTGGGGGTTGTAAGCTTCTCAAGATCCCTTGAAAGGTAAAGCCTGGTGCAATTCCCACGCATCAGCAAACACAAGAGAGATCTAGCCTAGCATAGTAGAATTAAGACAAGAACAAGATATAGACAACCAACACATAAACATATTGATTGAATTAAAAAAATACTTATCTCAATTACACTTGAAAGGTTTCAAGGGCTGAAAACCCTTGAAAAACCTGTAAAAATCGTATTAGGTTCGGCCTTAGGGTTTCTCCAAAACTTTCTCTTTTAATGTGTAAAAATTAGAAAACTATATATAGGAAATAGGGTCTGACGGCGTCAAGACCAAATTGGTGATGCCGTCATCTCGCCGCCAAAATACTTCTCGGACTGCCTTGATCTACATCTGACGTCGTCATGTGTTATGGTCTTCTAGGCCGTTACGTCTTTTACTCTGGACGCTCTACTTGTGACGCCGTCACGTTTGTACTGGGCCGTCATGCAAATTACTCTTGACGCCGTCCGGATTTTACTCTTGACGCCGTCACCTACTGTTCTCAGCAAGAAAAATTGAGACTTTGGCGTTTTCTTCACTTTTAAGCTCCAAAAATGTCCGAATTGCTTCCTTTTCCAGATTTCTCTCCCAAAGTAACTAAAATCACAAAAGGAACGATTTAGGGCAATATTTGATAAAATAAATTCAATTCCGGGCTTAAATAACCCCCTAAAAGTGGTTCATTTTTCGCCTCATCATATACCCTTACACTTGAGATTTGCTTGTCCTCAAGCAAATGCGTTTTTATTCTACTCAAAATACAAGTTAGGGGTCATTTAACACTAATATAAAAGTAATTACAACAAATAATCGTTCCACTAAAGACCAAAGACAAGTACGGAGGTCATACACTAGCATCTCACAAATAGTGTTTAGATACTCACATCTCTCGGGTGTAATAAAGTATAAATTACAATATGGAAACGGAAGATATCTCTCACTACCTGTCATAGCAAAATAGATTACCATAGGCTTGGGAAAGGATCAAACCTCCACCACATGGCGTAAGCACCTAGGATAAACTATTAAAGAGGTCTTTTAAAGAGTTGTAACGTTAGGTGTAGGGATATGAAATACACAGTTTGTTGGATAAAGGAAGTTTTACTGGTGGCGAGTTAACAATCTTGGTCAATTACATGTACAATATGGCGTTGCTAAGCCAAGACTAGACTCGACTTAAGCTAATAAATGAAAAATAACAAAAACATAAAATAAACTTAGAATGAAAAGGGATGGTAGTCCGTATGTGTTTTTTTTTTTTTCTTTTTTTTTTTTTTTTTTTTTTTTTTTTCCTTTTTCTATTTTTTATTCTTTTTCATGATTTTTCGATTTTTTTTTTTTTTTTTTTTTTTTTTTTTTTTTTTTTTTACATACACTCTTACCCTACCATCCAAAATAATACATCATAGGGGATGAGAATTCCCCTTACACTTGAATCTTTACATACTTTACAATAAACTAATCTAATGACTCGAATTAAGAAAATCAAAACACTTGGAGCACTTTTAAGATTAACGCACATATGGGGGTAATAATATTATGTTCTTCCCCATTACTCCATAAAATAAGTACTTACCCGTGAGTCCCAATCGTCCCAAAACAATAAGTACAAAGATATGACTCGACTTAGCAACCATGTAATTAATTAGATAGTTAACTTAGGGTTTAACAAACAACAATAATGCACTAAAAATGAGCGCATACACGGAAGGCTAAGGCGATTTCGTTGTACATTTAAGTGGGGTGTAACAAATTCTTCCTTTAAGTAAGATGCTTAAAGTTAGAAACGAAAAGATAGGCTCGGAGGGGTGTACTAGGGGTTTCGTGTACTAAAAATGAGTACAACGCTAAGGGTGTGGGAAAAATTAGTTGACTTAACTAGCCAAGTAATATGACTTAAATGGTCAAGTAATTATAATACGGGTTTAATACAAGGGTGATCCTAATGCCTCTTATCATGTAGTAAATCCTACTACACGAATGTAGTCTCACTAGCGGTCTCGGGATGCAGCAGTAACGCAAGTTCTAGAATCTAAATGCTACCGGTACACTCATAAGCACTAATAGTAAATGTTTTTCCTATCAAATCTAAAGGCGAACCTCACATATTTGGGTGGAAAATTTTTCTGAATATACGGTTATGTGTTAGTCATACAATCTCCTATCCATGAGACACTTGCTATGGCTAAAGTTTCACTCCTAAATGTTGTAAAAAATTTTAAATTTGGCGCTAAAATTGCACTAACAAGTGTTTCTCATAGTTTTATTACACATCTACCATCAAACAAAGCAAACTCAAGCGAAAGTGTATTTGTAAGGTATCATCATTTTACCTTCCCCTTACACTTAAGATGAACATTGTCCCCAATGTTCAAGTAAAGAATGTAAAAGTGAAAAAGTAAAAAGAATGAAATCAAATACTCCCCTGATTCGCTCGGTATGGATAATAAGGTGGCCAGGTTAAATCTTCCTCCAAGAAAATGAACAATTAAAGCTTCCCTTCCAGAATATAAATCATTTTCTTGTCATACATAACCTGTAGATCCTGAGAAAACAAACAAGACAACCTCGCATAAAATCGGCGGCATCCTACATAAGTTTCTAAATCCTAGAAAACAAGATAAGATATAATGCTTGTGGAATGAAGTTTGCAGATTTCCTGGAGATTATAAAACTTAATAATTCAACAAAAACTTTAAGATTCCGTTAGAAAAACAAAACCGGTAAAATTTCCAGATTTTTACCCGTGACGCCGTCAAAAGCAATCTCGTGACGCCGTCAGAAGTGACCTGCAGAATTTCTTATGTTAAGTTTTCGGAAAATTTCTGAAAAAACTTGGTCCTACTTCCTGGAAAATCCTGCAAAACTTCATTATGACTCAATACAAGCATTTGACTCTAACAAATACGAATATACATGTTCATTTAATATTGTGGAGGATCATGATCAGTTTGTTTCTTAAAAACATATTTGGGGTTTCCCCTTACACTTATCTTTTGCAAAAATACTTTTAGGTGGAGTTAAGACTAGGCCAAAACAACAAAGTAAAGTATTTCCACATTTAGTTTAGAAATGTGATCTACCAACAATAAAAATAAAGCATGCATACGGAAGCAAATAACAAACAAACAAAAATTAAAATCACACAAAGCATGGGTTGCCTCCCAAGAAGCGCTTTTCTTTATTTACGAGTCTTGTAGCTAGACTCAAGGTCAAGGGTTACTACGTGACCTCATCATTGGTTTCATTCCCTAGGTCGTCTTCTAAACCAGTTTTGTATTCCGGACCTAGTTGCAAGCATTCTTTGTAGAAACCAAGCATCCTATCTTTCACATACTCTACTCCTCTACGTCTATCCTCATCATTCCTTGTAAGTTACTCATAATCTTAAACACGTATGGTTTCTTGTGATTATATGGATCGAATTAGATTAAGAGATTAGAGAGATGTAGAAAGAAAGGTGGGAGCCTTTTTGAGAGAGAAACAATGTGTGTATTAGCTTGTAACTAATGAAAGGTCCAACCCTCTCCACATGAGGAGAGGGGTATTTATACTTACAATAAAACGCCCACTCCCGGGCTGTGGATCAGGCATACAGTGGGTGAAGACCCGTCCTTCTTCCACGGTGTTACTAAAACTAATACTAATTAACTAATAAACACACTAACTACGAGCTAACTTAATGCTATTACAATCATTAGGTGACCGAGACTTTTACAGGAATATTTGTATTCCTAACAATCTCCCCCTAAGCGAGGTCACCTTTGAAATTAAGATCTTTGGTCTTTAAGCATTCTTTAGTCTTTGTAGCTCGTAGGATCTGATTCTTCACTTTTCAACACACTTCGTACTTCAAGCAAGCAAACTTGTGATTTGAATTCCTTTGTGATGTGTGATCTTTGAGCTTCTTTGAGATCATCAGCCAAAGTAAATCTCCAAGCTCATCCAAAGTTGTATTGCCTTCATGTGATGTAGTGACAAGGGACCATCATGCTCACACCCTTCTGTATCTGGAGACGTTGCATTGGAGTTTGTGAATCAGGAGACTTTTTCATCAGAGTTGCGGAAACGTTGTTAGAAGTCTCTCAACATTTTGTAGTAGCAAGTCTCTCATCTTCATTGATAGTGTGGAGGATGTGTGAGCATGAGGTATGGATTGACTCGATTCAGCTGGAAACCGGAGCCATCAACGCCATCTTTATATGTGTCCCTGAAATAAAACAGTTAGCAATAAAGATAGAGAACGAACATGGCTTTGTCATTCGTTCTGCGAGGACAGACTACCCTCCGGTTTTGTGAAAACTGACCTGTGATCAGGTAGAGTCTCTTTTAAAGAAGACTCTCCTTGACAGGAATTTCCAGCTTGTAGTAATGAAATTTCCAAAGAATCCACTTTGGAATCTTCATACTTAGCATGTTCTCATACCGGAACGTCTCAAAGCAGACAGCACGATAGAGTGAATCGGTGAATGAATATTCACGGATTGATGAGAAATAGATTTATAGAAATCACTCGTGTGCCCTATGATAAACATTTTTAAGACACAACGAGAGTTTTGTATTTAGAATCACATTTCCATCAAAAATACTTTTGTTTGAAATATTGTACACAATCAATGTGCTCGAAAATTAGTATGTGAGCACACTGAAAGGTTTTTGCAAAAGTATCCGTCAATCCATATCCTGGAACAAGTTTGATTCAATATTGAATCGCACCATTGTTGCTTTCCAGTTGTCACTTGATCATAGATCCAAGATGGATCTCACATGTCACCTACCAAGAGCTTGAGTGATGTTCGCTCTAGAAGGATTTCCATCTTCATTGTGAATATTTTCATATCACTCGGATGTTCTGGCAATACCACAAGGATAATGCGTAGGACTCTAAATATTTTATCTTACTTTCCACATTGTGTGAAACAATAAGCATATTGGAAGTGTGTCCTAACGAGATTTATGGATGATCTCATGGCTCTAGACTCAATAGTGCGTTTTGATCCGCTCCTGGAGACTGGGGAGGCGTCTCCTGTTTTAGGTATCAACATAGCTCACAATGAGCGGTCGATACATTGCACAGGGTTCCCCGTGAGATTGAAACAAGTTCTTTTAAGAGAACTTGAGTGGTTGGGAAGTTTAGTGCAGTGCGTCACCGGGTCCATGACGTCTTGTCTTCAATACTAGTGTTACTTTGGTAACCACTAGTAGATTATGAATTGTACCCGGTTTCTGCCCTAAGGTTGAATATTTGGAGGGCTATTTCTTTTCACCCTTTCTCATTTCATTTCTTTTTCATTCTTCAACCCCTTCAGTGCTTACCGAGACTTCACCACTAGAACCTTGTTGGATTTGTTCCAGTCCTAGCTCTATCTCAGTCCGCACTCTTCCCTTTCTCACTTTACTCCTTTTTTTCAATCATTCCTAAGGACTTCTAATCTATCTATGGATTGTCCCTGGGAAGATCCTTCCGGTTCTGGTGGATCATGGGAACTTATACCTAACCTTAACCGTCCTTATAACTCCGTGCACTAAAGTAAATGGTCGGTCTTAGGTATTACTTCCACAAGCGCCTTTTGCTCCCCCTCAATATGTGCTTCGATATTCGAAAGTGTTTAGCACATATGTGGGAGCCTATTATTGAGTCGAAAAGATCACATTTGATTATCAGATTTCTTATTTAAATCACATTCTCTCCCCCGATCAAAAATTTCAAATCTTTCAAGATTTTTGATCTCAATTGATTTAAATAAGTTAGAAAGCTTTTGGGAGAGAAATGCGGTTAATTTTTAATATTTTCTGATAAAGGGAACTTTTTCTTGCTCCCCCTCAAACAGTGAGGGAGGTTGTTATGTGTCAGATTTGAAGAGTTTGCAAAAGATTCGAAGTTTTAAGGAAAACTCTTTGAAAATTTACTCATTCTGACACATAACCATCACCAATCTTGCTTTTGTTTTGTACAAAGTGTGGAGTTTGGATGATACATAAAATTTTTGAAAATCATTCTCCCCTTTAATCAATGACGGATGTTTAAAACATAAATATGTTATGTCATTGGTTGAGTGAAATTTTTTTATCAAAGATTTAGATTCAATTTGATTTTCAATCAAGATTTCATGGTACCACCAAGTTTTGCACCAACACTTTCCGGAAAAATCATAGAAGGGAAAGTATTTGGCGATAAAAAGAAGACTTCTCTTCTTTATCAAGAAATAATGCACTGAAACGTACATTAGATCGAGGAAACATGGATATAAAGTAATCCATGCCCAGGTGAACTTCACCCGGTTAAAAGGAACAACCGTCTTTTTGGCGACGTGTTTTCCCCATTTTGAAAAACGGGTTGCTATCTGAAGTAATAGCAAACCATAATTTTGAAGTCCGGGTTGTAGCCTGAAATGACTACAAGCCATAGTTTTAAGTTCGGTTTGTAGCCTAAAATGACTACAAGCCATTATTTTGAAGAAAATTTTGAGACACGACATGTTTTAGAGAAAAACTTTATTTGAAACCGAAAAACTCTTGCTCAAGCATATGTATGTTTCCGTGTCATTATTGAATGACATTTCTAGAAACGTACATAATATTGATTACACAAGAGACATGTCGTGAGAAGAATATTTTTGGATTTTTATGATTTTTTCTGATTTTTATGGGTTTTATAGGTTTTATATTTTTCTATTTTCTTTATGGTATAAGATATATACAAGGATATGTGAAGCAAAACCATTTATCCTCATTTTCTTCCTGAAGACGTTTGAGAGATACTGGCGAAGGACTCTTCATTCCAAAGCGCTGGAGAATTAGTTGAAATCGTTCTCTTGAGAGAGCCTTAGTGAAGAAATCTGCCAGCCGAAATACTGTCCTCACGAAGTAAAGTCCCACTACCCCATTCTCATCATATTTTACCACACCTTAGGAGAATCTGTTTCCCAGGAGAAACTTTGACAGTGTATCAAACCATGCCCTAGGCGTCTGTTTTAAATCAAAGAGAGCCCTTTTCAGACGATAGACATGGTTAGGACGATCAAAATATACAAATCTTTCCGGTTGACTGAAATAAAGAACTTTATTCAGCTCGCCATTTAGAAATGCAATTTTCATATCCATTTGATAGACCGTCATGTTCTGACTTGCAGCATTGGCGAGAAACATTCTGATAGCTTCAATACGAACAACCAGAGCGAAATATTTCTCTAAATAAATGCCTTCCTGTAGACGATATCCCTTAGCAGCAAGCCTTGCCTTGTTTTCAGAACGACATAATGCTCATCAAGTTTCACTTTGAAGATCCAAAATATACAAATCTTTCCGGTTGACTGAAATAAAGAACTTTATTCAGCTCGCCATTTAGAAATGCAATTTTCATATCCATTTGATAGACCGTCATGTTCTGACTTGCAGCATTGGCGAGAAACATTCTGATAGCTTCAATACGAACAACCAGAGCGAAATATTTCTCTAAATAAATGCCTTCCTGTAGACGATATCCCTTAGCAGCAAGCCTTGCCTTGTTTTCAGAACGACATAATGCTCATCAAGTTTCACTTTGAAGATCCACTTAGAGCTATAATCATTGCACAGTCTGGAGGTAGTACCAATTCCCATACTTCAAGTCGATCGAAAGTGTGAGCTTCATCTTGCATCGCATTAACCCAACAGTCTTTAGAGATAGCAGTCTTGGAATCTTTGGGTTCGAATTTGGATAGTATGGAATTATAACAACACCACAAGGCATGGGTGGTAAGTTTCCTTCGTGTAAACACCGGTTGAGAAGGATATCCAATAATGTAGTCAATCGGATGATCCTATATTCGTTTTCTGAGATGTTCATGTGGATGTAGGTAGGAACATGAAGAAGCCACGTTTGTATTCCTTGAAGAGGATGTCTCAGAAGAAGATTCATGAGCAAACAGGTTTTAGTACAGAGCATCTTCAAGAGGAGCAAATGAATTCACTTCAAAAGAATTGTCGACTGCAGAGCCTTGATGTACTAAAGGAGATTGAAGATTTGACGATGATGGTGAATAACTTGCAGATGGAGGATCTTGATCAATTCAAGTAGACACTGATGGATCATTTGAGTGGTACAGAACCGGAGCAGCAACAGCAGCTGGTGTCTGTGTATCATCAGTAGGTGTCTCAAAGTATTCATCAATCATTGGGTCAAACAAGATTTTCAAAATCTCATTTGTATTTGGTACATAAGGTACTGCAGGAGTGGGAAGTTGTACAAGACCTGAACTGATTGGTTCAGGAGATAAAAGTTTAGATGCGGGTCCTGCACTGATGTGTACAGGAGCCATTTGCTCAGTCAGCTCAAAGAATGTGACGTGAATGGTTAACAAGATTTTACGAGTTTGATTGTTGTAGGTTCTGTATACTTTACTATCTGGAGCATAACCAACGAAGAATCCAAAATCAGCTTTAGCTTTTAACTTTCCCAGATCTTGACTGTCATTCGTAGGGTAGCATAAAGCACCAAACTCAAAATAGAAAAGAAAGATCCGGTTTCTTGCCATGAATCAGCTCATTTGGAGTTTTGTTGTGAAGAGTATGTATCAAGTATTGGTTTTGGGTGTAACAAGCTGTAGCAATTGCATCCGCCCATAGAAACATCGGTGCGTTGGAGAATATTAGCATGGTTCGTGCAGCTTCTACAAGAGAACAGTTTTGTCTTTCAACAATTCCATTCTACTGAGGAGTGCATGGGATACTTTACTGATGGGTGATGCCAATACTTTCGTAAAATTGAACGAGTTGTTTGATGATAAACTCCGTTCCATCGTTTGACCGGATGATTCCGTCGGTTTTGTGAGTCTTACTAGCAGTTGTTTGATGAGTTTTATGATAACTTCTGGAGTCACGTCCATGGTTCTCAAAAACTTTACCCATGTAAACCGAGAGTATTCGTCGACAACAACGAGTACATATTACTTCCCATTTATACTCTTCACACTCATTGGTCTGCCTGGGTCCATTAACCCAATATGATAGTTCCCGAATCTAACTGTCCCGATAAACTTATTCACGAAATTTTCGAGCCCTGAGCGATCCCCAATCATAGGTTTAGAGCAGCCTGAGTCCAAATATCAAAGGACGAAATGTACGACCTGCATTTGGAAACAGACGAGAGCAGAAAATTTGGAGCGTCGGATCCCCAATTTGAGTTGGGTTCCAGTTGGTTAGTGCAAACAAGTTCTGGGGCTACTAAGACCTTAGGTGCATTCATTTCAATGGTGGAAATTTCACTAGTTGATGCAATGGGCCTAGTTAAAGGACATTGGGTCTCCAAAGGGAAAGTTCTACCAGTTGGCTTCCATTCCTTAATAGGCACTACTTTAGAGTTGGTTATCCTAGTTAAAGGGCACTGTTCTCCTAAAGTGAATTTCCTTCCTGTGGGCTTCCATTGATAACCAACATTGGCAAACAGTTTACGTGTTGCTTTCCAAATTTGCTTACTTTGTTTAGCTCTCCAAACTTTCTTAACTGGGGTTTTGTTAAATGACTTCAGAAATTTCTCAACACATTTATCATGATTACTCGAAATTATGCATTCATTACATGTTTTGCAACGTGAATTAGGTTTTGAATTATGACTCATTTTGCTCAAGTTGGACTTAATGTTCCTCATGTGGTCGTCTACTTTCTTTTTAGGAACACTTTTAGCAGGTGAAGTCCTATAATTCCTTCTATTTCTCTTTGGTTTAGACTCTCTAGCTTTAGTGTTACTATTTACTTCTGTAGACGGACTAATGGGAATTTTAGTCTTTTTCACTTCCGGTTGCTGAACATGTTTTGATGTGTTGGGATCTGTAGTTTCCAAGGGTACCTCAAAGGTAACATGCTTGTTCTTAGTCATAGATGATGATGCAGTAGACCTATCTCGCTTGCTATCAATTTTAGGACATGTACCAATAGCATATTCTAAGAGTTCCTGAGATCTATTAGTGAGAAAGCAGGCACCTACAATAGCATCATCAAGTGGTTTTGCTATCCTATCCTCTTCAATGGTTTCACGAAGCAAATCAAGGCACTCCTAAGATGTTTAAGATAGTCACTATGAACCAACTTATTTTTCCTAAGGGGAAGAGGAATATACACAGCATTACAAGCATACTTCTTACAAGCAGAAACCTTTTGAACAATATTATCACAATTGATGATTGGCATTTTCCCTTTCGCCAGAGTCTTTAGATTCTCAATCTCTTTAAGCAAAGAAGTTATCTTTTCATTGTTTATATCACGTGTGATCTTAATTGAATCATATAACTCTTTGTAATGTTGTTTGACTTTTGAATTTTCAGCACGAAACCAATCATTTTCATGTTGCAATTTATTGATGGTATCTTGAAATTGAAAATTCTGAGAATCTATAGACTGTGGTTTTTGGGTGCCAATCACATCACACTTGTTTGACTTCAATTGGGCAATTTGGACCCTCAGGTTCCGAATCGTGTTAGTGTGAGCTTGAATCTTTTCATCACGTTTGGCTAATTCAAAATATGCATCAAATTCAGGAGCATCCGAAGATGTCTTGGCATTTGAGATTTTAGTACTTTCTTCTAAATGTTGACACTTTAATTGCAAATTAAGATTATCAACCTCTAGTTTTGACAAATGCCTGACCATGTTATCATGGTCATCGTTTTGAATTTTCCCACGCAATTTTAAATTCTCCCCCTCAAGCTCAACAACACGATTCTGGAGAGCGGTCAATGCAATAGACATCTCATGAAATTGGCAGGCAGATAATGTAGAATCAGTAGCAGTATAAAATACGTCCTGAGCAACACATTTAGTAATCAAATTCTCATTCATGATGAGAATATTTTTCCTCGCAACTTCACTGCATTTAAGATCAATTGCCAATTTTTACCCTCATTTTCCACATCATTAAAAACCTTTTTCATTTGAGTCACATCATCATTAATGGTATTTTTAAGGCCCTCAAAATGTTCTTTGAGAAGTTTGAAAAATGGCATGACTTCAGTTAGGTAACATTGTTTTGTTTGCTCAAAACCTCTTTCCCCTTCAGTAATACCCGTTGGTGTTATTCTCTTTTTACATGTTTTATCAAAATCAACGAATAATTGACCAAGGACATATAAGGCAATTAGTGTATTATTTTGCGTGGGGAGGGTGAAAGGAACAAGATTTTGTGGTGTGTTAATGGGATATATCATTGGGTCAGCTATCCTAAAAACTGTACGTGTTTTTCCCACTATTCTTTCTGCTTTCATCTTTTCTATGTCTATGTTCCAGAAGACTTGCTCTGGAGTAAATTTCTTTTGTGGGACAAAGACAGCTAATTGATTATCTTCAGAGTAATCATAATTGTACAAGATTTTATTAGCTATGCACAGGGGATCCTTTAATTTCTCAGCTAGTTTTTCTCTAGTTCTATCTTCTATCTCATTGCCCTCATCATCAGATGTAGCATCAGGAGGGGCATGATTAGGCTCAAGCATAATGTTTGCATCATATAATGCCGGTTGTGCACCTATACCGCTTATAAGGAAATTGGTTTTTGGCTTAGTAGAATCCTTCTCACTATGATCATCACTCAACTTCCTATGTTTATGCATCATTTGAGCAGTTTTAATGGTTTGGCCTTGCGTGTATAACTTATCCTCAAGTTTGTTTTTCAGCATTTTAAGACTAGAGAAATCATTTAGGAGTTTTGTTTCCTTCTCTTTGAAATCATGTTTGAGTGTGTTTAAACCTTTTTGAATCTCTTGTTTTTGTTTAACAGTTTGATCCAGTTGTTTTTGCAAAGATTGTAACTCCTTTTTCAATGTTTCTCGCTTAAGATTATTTTCAGATATATATGCACGCATTTGCCATTCCATGTTCTGCTCACGTCCAGTGAGTTCAAATCTAGCACGTTGCTCGTACATAGCCACTTGATCCTTAAGGATATTAAATCTAGTGGTCAAGGAGTCATCAGGGTTATAGGCAGTGTACTCATGCAACACACAATCATCATTTAAAACAGAAGATGCACTACATTGTACAACAGACACTTCATTGTGTTTCATATGTTGTTCACATGGGTCAACATTGCTATTTCCCATGTCAACGACATCTGAATCGACATTGTTTGTCGGTTGTACTTTGTTAGGAATCTTTTGTTCATCAACAATGTTACACAGTTCGAGTACCTTAGCACATGACACATGTTCTTTTACCGATCTGATATCTGCATCCACATCACGTGTAAGAGTCATTGAACTGTTCGTTGTGTCAAGCTTTTCAGTCTCTGATCCTCTGCCTTCGATGACAACTAACCCAGCATTCGATGCTTTGCCCGAATCCACACTACCATCACATGGTTGCACCTGACATGCCATCACTTTGTCTTCATACTTGGGTTCGTGCTTTGCTCTTTCCATAATGTACTCCTTCACATTACCCATGAGTGGGAGTAGTGTGACTCTGAACACGTCAACTTCAATTCCCGTATGAGTGGCAAAGCTCTTTTTCGTCATTTGACTCTCATGATCATACTCCTCAGTGAATCGTGAATCAATGAACGCTTGGAGTTGGTTGTTGATCACACAGAATGCAGCCATAGATCTATCTTCAGAAAATTCACCCTTTTCAAGTTGTTGTTGAAGTTGATCTAAGTGTAGAGTCATTTTGACTGTGAAAGTCTCAACATTTTGACCAAAAAGTGTTGCGAATGCACGATTGAAACCTCCCAAGTATCCAGGTTTTGCAAAGAGAACCTTGAGATGTGAATGGAGTGATCGAAAACATTCAATGCGACTATTCTTTGCATTATCGGGCAATTTAATTGGCTGATGAAGCACATTATCATTAGAATTCGAGCACGAAGGTTCCATAGCAGTGATTGTATGTTATTTAGTCGTAATTTGGTTAGGTTGATGCAAGTTGTTACGGTGAAATTTTTGGTCAGAAAACTTAAAACCTCAATAACTTCACTCCGGAGGTGATTTGGGCCTCGAAAAATTCGTTTCACGACTTCGTGGTGAAACCTCACAATATTCAGCCTGTTCCGGACGTTTTGACAGCTAATTCGCTGAAAACGGAGTTACTGTTCAAAAGTTATGACCGTTTGAAGTTTCGACGTAAAAAGTCAACTATGGTCAAACAGAGTTAACCGCAGGACCAGGCAAGGTAACCGCAGGAAAGGTAACCACAAGGTGAGTTAACCACAAGGTGAGATAACCACAGGAAGTGACTAACCGCAGGGAGTAACTAACCGCAGGGAGCAACTAACCGCAGGGAGCAACTAACCGCAGGGAGTTAACCGCAGGAGAGATAACCACAAAGATTTAACCGCAAACCACTTAATCGCAGAAGGCTAACCACAATGAACTAACCGCAGACCACTTAACCGCAAGAGCTAATCGCAGTATACAAAAATCCAAATCTGTCACTTTCCTTGCGATTTGTTTGTATTCCCAAAATAGTAATCGCAGCAAACTAACCGCAGAAATCAGAAACTAAACGCAGATAAGCAATGCAATAGTAGACTTAACCGCAACTGTGAAATACGCCTAAAATCAAGTCCAAACTTCAAATAGATTAAAGATATGGTATAGCCAACTGAAACACAATGTTCAACTAACACCTATGATCATAAAAGTACATCACTAACATGTCAAATAACACAAGAAAGATCAAACCAAGCCAAGAACCATTCGAACCAAATAAAGTCACAAAACCAAGCACCAAATTCGAGCACAAACCAATCCCTAGGATGTAACCATGGCTCTTGATACCAATTGTAAGTTACTCATAATCTTAAACACGTATGGTTTCTTGTGATTATATGGATCGAATTAGATGAAGAGATTAGAGAGATGTAGAAAGAAAGGTGGGAGCCTTTTTGAGAGAGAAACAATGTGTGTATTAGCTTGTAACTAATGAAAGGTCCAACCCTCTCCACATGAGGAGAGGGGTATTTATACTTACAATAAAACGCCCACTCCCGGGCTGTGGATCAGGCATACAGTGGGTGAAGACCCATCCTTCTTCCACGGTGTTACTAAAACTAATACTAATTAACTAATAAAAACACTAACTACGAGCTAACTTAATGCTATTACAATCATTAGGTGACCGAGACTTTTACAGGAATATTTGTATTCCTAACATTCCTATAATAAGCCGCTTGCTTGTGTTCCTTTTTGAAATTAGAGAGAAGGCGGTATTGCTCAATTTTGTAGGGCATTTGGTAGGCAACCTCGTCATTCTCTTCCTTGAATCTAACTATACCTAAAGTCGGATCATAACTCATCCTAGTGGCCTCAACAAATGGTTTTCCGAATATTATTTGGCTTAGGCAAGCATCTATCACCGGACGAGTGTCTTCTACTATCATAAAATCTATCTCATAAGTGAGATTGCCTATAATCACATGTAATCCCTTCACTCTTCCTGCAAAATTACTTATCAGATTCGTATTGGGCATCATCCTAAAATCAAGTTGCTTCTTCATTACCCAATTGTAATAAGTCCTAGTCATGATGTTTACGGGAGATCTAGGATCGATGTAAGCTTTCCATATATGCATATGCCCGATGTTTCATGGTATGTTAATGTTAGAGGGGTCTCCCATTTTAATAAGGGGTGTGCCAAGGATATATGGTCTCTCGGGACTATCGAATGAATCCTTATGGTATTCCCGTTCTTCCTTGGTGGGCATCTTATCAAAGTACTTCTCTTTAGGCTCTATTTCCTCTAATTCCTCTCTCCTATTAACCTCAACTTCCCTACTCTCATCCCTAGTCTCGGTTTCTACTCTAACTTCATCCTTGTCACTCTCTTCTATCTCCTTATCTATTGGTTTAATGGTGACAACATTGACAAAGTGGACATGTTTGGATGATGAAGGGTCCTTAATTTGGATTCCGTTATTAGTGTCCCTAGTGTCCTTCCTAGGTATGGCTAACGCTTGGTTGTTGAGGGCTTTCAACAAGTTGTCTATCTTATTGGTCATCTCCGTTTGTTGTTGGTTGAATTCGGTTTCAAACCTAGCTATGCGAGCTTCTTGAGATGCCATGAAACTTGACATCAATCCTATAAGATTGTTGGTACTACCATAGTTGTTAGAAGGATTGTTGTTGAAAGTACGGTTGGAGGGTGGACCGTTTGGTTGATAACGATTAGGCGGATTGGAAGAATTGGGTTGATTTTGTTTCCATCTAAGGTTTGGGTGATTTCTCCAAGAGGGGTTGTATGAATCACCGTAAGGGTTTGGCTCGGGCTTGAAAGTGTACCACTTATCTCCCACTTCGTCGGTACGCGAGGATGCGTAGTCCGCAAAAGCTGTTCCGGGGAGTTCCACACAATCACGAGTGTCATGGGGACCACTACATAATTCGCATGAAGAAGTGATTTTGTTCACTTGGCTTAAAGGCTTAGGAGCTTCATAAGATTTCATGAGAAACTTGACTTGGTCTTCAAGTTCCATGATCCTACGGTCGGGAGTGCTAGAGTTGTTTGAAGGCAAAGATATTGCCTTGACCGTTTTGTTCAAATCACGGGGATCATTCCAACTTTTGTTGTCATAGAGAGCAAGATCTTCTATGAGTTCCCATGATTGTTCCGCACTTAGATCACGTAGCTTACCACCGGCCGATTGGTCAATGGCTCGCCTCGTGGAGAGATCAATATGGTCATAAAAGATTTGGACTTGGAGCCAAAGATCTATGCCATGATGAGGGATTTTTTGGAGTAAGTCCTTGAAACGAGTCCATGCTTCATAAAGAGATTCATTTTGACGTTATTGGAACATCAAGATGTCATTTCTAAGCTTAGTAGTTCTCCCCGGTGGGAAAAATTGAGCAAGGAAACGAGTGGTGAGATCATCCCATGTAGTGATGGATCCCGCGGGTAAACGCTCAAGCCATTGACTAGCTTGATCCCGTAGAGAGAATTGGAATAGGCGAAATCGGGTTGTCTCTCTAGTTTCAACACTTCGGTCTATAGAATCTACGATTTTTAGGAAGTCCTTAAGATGTTGATTTGGATCTTCGGAACGAAGTCCATGGAATGCACATCCGCTTTGCACCAACCGGATGGTGTCGGATCACAAAGGGGTCACATTGGCTCCGGTGAGCTCAATGGTGTTTCGATAGCCTTGGTGGCTAGGTCGGGAATACTCTCCTAAGGTTCGGGGCCTAAGGGGTTCTAGTGGTGGGTTTTGTTGTGGTGGGATGACGGGTTCAAAGATGTTCCCGTTGTCCATGATGTCGGGTGGTGAAGAGTTACGAACAAAGACATAAAGAAATAAGATAGACTAAAGAAACCTAAAAATAAAAATAAAATCTTACTAGAAAGGAATCTAGCAAGTAGACCTAATAAAAAGAAATTCTAACCTAGACAATAACTATTCCCCGGGCTGCGGCGCCAAAAACTTGATACATGGGGATCGCACCAGGCTTTACCTCTCAAGGGATCTCAAGAAGCTTACAACCCCCACCAGGCAGTGTACCTGATCGTTGTAGTATAGTATAGTGACAAGTACCGGGGGATTGATCGTTTAGCTAGGAATAGTGTCGCTAGGATTAGAAAACCTAATTACTAGTGCTAAAGGTGAGGGATGATTCTTTTTGTATTTTTATATTTTTTAGAAAACAAGTAAAAATCTCGGGTTTGAAGGATTTGGGCGGAATTAGTTGCTAGCCAACTAACCCAATACTAAAGATGCAATCAAAATAAAATACTAGAAATGAAAATAAAACTAATTTATACTAAGGTTGTGAACAATAAGTGGAGAAGTTGTGTTTACTTAGATTTCACTACTCCCTAGATATCTTTTACACGTTAATTACTTGTTATAGTTGCGTGGATAACGGATTGTATTTCTTAATACCATTCATGGGGTAGCGCACTTAACTCCCCAATCCTATGAGTGTCTACTTCACTCCTATGTCGAGCCGGCTAAGAAGCTCCTAACATGGGATCATTAGAATTTACTCATGCATTAAATACAACCAATAAAACCTAGTGCCCATCGGTTCATGTTTCCTAAGACGTTCAAGCATGTTACCATTTGGAGATCTGCCAGTTTTCTTAAGCCTAACATTGAAATCATTCATCCAATACAACCATAAACAAGTAATCAAGACATAATTAACATCTAGGTTTCATTAGATCCAAGCAAACACAAGAGAGATCTAGCCTAGCATAGTAGAATTAAGACAAGAACAAGATATAGACAACCAACACATAGACATATTAATTGAATTAAAAGAACACTTATCTCAATTACACTTGAAAGGTTTCAAGGGCTGAAAACCCTTGAAAAACCTGTAAAAATAGTATTAGGTTCGGCCTTAGGGTTTCTCCAAAACTTTCTCTTTTAATGTGTAAAAATTAGAAAACTATATATAGGAAATAGGGTCTGACGGCGTCAAGACCAAATTGGTGACGCCGTCATCTCGCCACCAAAATACTTCTCGGACTGCCTTGATCTACATCTGACGCCGTCATGTGTTATGGTCTTCTAGGCCGTCACGTCTTTTACTCTTGACGCTCTACTTGTGACGCCGTCACGTTTGTACTGGGCCGTCATGCAAATTACTCTTGAAGCCGTCAGGATTTTACTCTTGACGCCGTCACCTACTGTTCTCAGCAAGGAAAATTGAGACTTTGGCGTTTTCTTCACTTTTATGCTCCAAAAACGTCCGAATTGCTTCCTTTTCCAGATTTCTCTCCCAAAATACCTAAAATCGCAAAAGGAACGATTTAGAGCAATATTTGATAAAATAAATTCAATTCCAGGCTTAAATGACCCCTTAAAAGTGGTTCATTTTTCGCCTCATCAACAACACATATACTCTAACTATGTTTTATAACTATCATGCCACAGGTAGACTAACAAAAAAAGAAGTCCTAAACTAAGAAATTTCACGCTAAGAAACATCTTAAATATACAATGATCATGGTTCAACGTAGGAAATTAGCATACCCCGACAGCTGGCTTTGCAAGTACCTCTTAAACGGGCCAAAAAAACAACCGAGGCTTCAAGATTTTAGAGGCTGTTTCTGCATTTTTTTGTCTCTTAAGCACTTTCGTTAGTGCCACTTTGTCACCATTCCTGAATGAATCAAAACTAAGAATTCTTATTAAAATGTTACCATTCATTTCTTATAAAGGTATAGATAAGATAATGTATTGTAAACTAATATGTATAAAAAGTGTAGCTAATCAGGTTTACAAAAGTAGAAGACAAATAATTGTGGTTCTAATGTTTTTTTTTTTTTTTTTTACAAAATGTATGAGCACCGAGGGTCTAGTTTTGTTGCAAGTAAAATATTGACTGCCATGTCTTTTTATTAAACTTATAAATGCTTATTTTCTTGTTTGTGTTTTGTCTCAAATAATGAACCAACCTCCGCTAACACTTTGATAAAGTTGCCTAGGTAGTGCGCTCCATTTCTCCACATCAGTGTATTAGTTGCATTGGTTTATTTTCATTTGGTTATCGTTGCAACAATAAACACCCTTTTAACCCAAAATTAAACTTTACAGCAATGATGCATCCACAAATCATGAAAATTCATTTAATACAATAAATTGAAAAGTAAATAATGAAGAACATAAGAAACGTTAAAAAAAATACCGATTTGTCGCCTGCTCTTGACTGCAAACAACCTGTAACATATAAATTCTTACAATAAATCCAACACGATTTTCATAAAAATCTACGTTAACAATCAGCAAAACACTAAAACACAAAACGTGAAACAATCAAACTCATGCGTAGTAACTGATCATTTATCTCGTAGACTCAGAAGCAGCAAACACCCGTGAAACAAATTTTCTTCTTTAACCACCGCAAACTTGATTCCCGCTTACCATCTAATTCACCAAATAAAAAAATCATAACTTTTTTTTGGATTTATGAGGTTACAAAGTGGATTAAAGAACAACCTCCTCCATGGAAATCGAAGCTTAGTACCAGAAGCTTTGAAACCTCTACACCTGCAAAGATTATGAGAAAAACCAACCAAAACCCATATCAGATAAATCAATACAAATCCATTATCGAAGAAAACCTATATCATAAAAAGTAACAAAAACCAATAAATCCAAAAATTTAGAAAAGATCAAGGTAAGGCTAACAAAAAAAACAAACCGATCATGAAGAAAGGAAGATATAGTTGAAGGTCCGATTGATTGTGTATTTAGGGTTTCGATTGAGGTAGAATCTGTGTATATTGATGATCGAATAACATCTTTTTTGGTCTTTTTTGGATCTTGTTTAGGAATTGTTTTGATATATTATGCGTAAACATGAGTGAGAGATGAGAGAGAAGAGATAGATCTGGAAGAAGTATCTGGAACATTATGTAGGGTAAAAAAAATTATAATAATAACGGGCCGGATTGGACCACATACAAAGGCTAATAATTTGGGCTGAAGTAGCCTGCACGTTTTTGGCGGGAATTCAGGGGAGTAAAACGACGTTGTGGACTTTGTGAATTAATATATATTGTAATGATGTACAAATCACCTCCCATTTTGCAAATGTGTTGTGTATCCTTGCAAAGCCGTTACGAACTGAATGATTATATTAGAATATTTTATTGGGTGGAAGTGTGATTCGCAACACGTTGCAAACAATTGTGAATCATAATGGTTCGCAAAGGGTCCAAAATTTGCGAAAAGATAAGAGATACGGAATCTGCAAACCCATATTACAAATATTTACAAAACATGTAAATTAGGAGGTTCACAATTTATGAATTTGGTTCGCAAACCATGAATCCAATTTGCAATTTATAAAGATTTTCGAATAATTTTTGTTTTTTCACATTGATTAAATCCTAATTTGTCAATTGAAACGTCTTATAACATAAATAAAACATCATATTCACATGGAAACAATAAAGAATCATAGATCTTAGGTTCACAATCCGTTTTCTAAATTGAAATGTATATCTTTTGAACGAATTAATTAAAATTATAATAAAATGTAACAAATTAAAATAATTACTTCATTTTCTTCATTTGCATATACATGATAATGAGATGTGAATTTAGGATTGTTAAGAGGATCTGCGAAGTGCAGAAGATGTAAAAAAAAAATGAGGAATTCGATTTTCTAGGGTTTATATAGGTCAATTTATTTGCAAATGGTTCACAACAAAGTTGTGAAATGAATGGCTAGTTCTTAAAATTGCAAACAATCCGGTTAAATGCTAAATTATATTATCTTAAGTGATTTTGTTAATAATTGGCCCTAAATATTATTTGTAACGATCATTGATATTTACATAAGTGTCGTTTCTTAATTATTTAGACCATCTTTTAGTAGTAATTCGATCAACTTAATTGTCGATGAATGGTAGCTCAACGGGTCAATATCATCGACTAGAATAATGTTCTCAGGAGGAATTCAAGAGGTGGCATGAAATCTAGCCAATTTGATGATATGAAGGCGTTGATCAGTAATGTTGAGCTCTCGGATAATAAGGATGGTTGGAAATGGGCCCTCAATTCTACAGGTTTTTCTGTTGCTTCTGCCCGAAAGTATGTTGATGAGCATATTTTACAAAGTGGCTTGTCATCTACTAGATGGAATAAAAGTGTTCCAATAAAAGTTAACGTCTTTTGGTGGAGATTGTCTCTGAATAAAATTCCATCCATGGTGAATTTGGATCGCAAATGAAGTGATGTTGGCTCTCTTTTATGTCCCGTTTGTAGTGAGTACGTTGAGAATGTAGATCATCTCTTTTTATCGTGCAGAATGGCCCATGACCATTGGGATTTATTGGCGAGATGGCGTGATTTGGATATTTCGGGTGTGTCTAATTTTGCGGAGTGGCTTTCGTGGTTAGATGCATGTCAAATGACGAAGACGTCTAGATTCATTCTTGGAGGGATTGCAGATACGATGTTGTGGACTATATGGGATTTTCGCAATGCATTGATTTTTTCTAGTTCTAAATCGAAGAAGGTAACTCTTTAGGGTTTGTGAAAATGTAGAAGGGGGGGATGGGGTGAATACGTTTCTGTTTTAAAATATTTAAACTTGTTTTATCAAATATAGTATAAACCATTGTGTTTTCAATAAATCAAGTTTTGCCATTATTAGTCCGGTTTGTTTTTCTTTTCTAAAAACATCCATATGACAAATTATCGATCAAGCTTGTTGTAATATGAAAAATACTAATAATAGTCTTATGACTAATATAAAGCATATGGTATAACAAGTTGTCACACAAGCATAAACATCAAGCCACAACACAAACAATAATATAGTGCAAGTATAAAAGTAAAACAATGAGTAAAAGGAAAGAGCAAACCGAACACGAGAATTTATAGTGGTTCGGTCACGGATCTCCTTTCCGCCCTACTCTACTCCCCGAGTACCCAACTCGAGAGTTACCTCACTAGATCAACAAGCTCACTTCTTGGCGGAGAAAACCTTACAATCGTCGCTTACACTTTTTCCGGTACAAAGCTAAATACCAAGTTCTTTAACAAAGGTACAACCACTCCTAACGTCGCTTATACAATATTTCCGACACTGAGCTAGATGTCGAGTTCTTTAACAAGGGTACAACCACTCCCGCTATGTTTTGTGGCCCAACATAGAAACCTTGTGTTTTATGGCACAAACACATAAACCATCTATTCTAGTTTGATGAATAGATTGTTATGCAAATGCAATGATGTTTACAATGATCTATGACATAAATATCTAATGGATATAATAACTAATCTAAAAGAACTTCCATTGATAGAAAGCCTTCAATAGATGAAGATCACAAGTTCTCTAAGCTTGTTTTGACGGATCTTTATATATGTAAGCTTGTGGTGGATGATGATGGCAAGATCTCCAAGCTTCTTTGGTGGATCAAGATGTATGATATGCTTACAACAAAGATGAATGTTAGAAGAATTATGATCATGATAATGAGGGTGATTAATTATGTTTTCTACATGGTTTTCTATTGATCTAAGATGTATGCAAAGTATAGAGAGAATGTGTGTTTTTAATCAAGTTGTGAGAAAACCATGGACTACTATATGTAGGTAAACTACCAAAGACATAAACCATGTGCAAAAACCATGAGCTACTTTTCAAAACTAACAAAGATCTTACACAATCTTTCCAAAGTTAACTATAACATATCTTACAAAATCTATGACATATCTTATAAGATCCATGACATATCTTACAAGAATATTTGGAAAGATATACATTCTAGAATATGATGATCCATATGATGATGAAATTATATACTTTCTATTTTGATAAAAATGTATATGAAAGTAAACTTGTAAAGTTATTAGAGAATGTATTAACTTGCTATATAATATTTAGTAAGTTACTAAAAATGTTTGATGTACTTATGTTGTTATAAGACACATTATTATAGATTGTACACTTACTAAAATGTATTAACTTGCTATATGATATTTAGTAATTTACTAAAAATGTTTGATGTACTTATGTTGTTATAAGACACATTTTTATAAATTGTAAACTTACTAATATTACCTAGACACTAATGTGGCACTTATTCTATTTGATACCTAAAGTGCATTTTGACACCTAAAATACTTAAAGACTCAAAGAGTATTTGAATCATTCTAAATGGTTAGTCTATTAAAATACTTGATGATCTAGCCGTATTTTAAACATTCGAAATGTTTGGTCAAGGGGTTTGATCATAATGCCACATAACAAACATGTACGAACCTGTGTTGTAGAATACGAGGACTCGAGACGTTGAGAGGTGTTGAATGTATGTTGAGACAAAATAAGATTGCAAGTAACTTGTACATTTTACGTTATGTATCAAGTTATATGTTTGTCATCAATCAAAACAAACGAGACTGTATAGATTAAATATCGTAATATTTGCACTAACAGGGTTTATCAATCATTTTTAGGATTTTATCTAGAAATCCTGAGTTGAGTTTTAGTTGGTAGGTTGGTTAGATAATCCCATTGTAAACATTTCTTCTTTGCAAGTGTTCGTGTTTCTAGCTTTTGCTAGTTAATAATATGTCGCTGTTCTTAAAAAAACAAAAAAAAAAAAAAAAAAAAAAGAAAAAAAAAAAGAAAAAAAAAGGGCATGCTTGGTTTGTAGAGGGGAATAATAATGAGAAAGACAAAAGGAATATAAAGGTAATCAAATTCATTACCCCCAAGTTAGTGGGTAATGACATATTACCCAAAAGTGAATAATGGATAATTGCAGTATATAGTACCAAGCATCATTATTCATTATATTACCCATTCCTTATGGTCACACCCCTTAACCAATCATTCCCTTAATTGTCGATGAACAGTAGTCACGTTGTATGTGGTTCGAATAAAGTGATAGCATTCGTAACAATTAAATATGAGATCATAAACCACATATGAAATCGATCGTTATCATGAATCAAACAATTTCTTGGAAGAACCATTCTGTAATAAAACAATGTTTTAGGGAAAACCCTAAACGTATTCTCTCTAGTCGAAAAACCCTAAACGTATTATGTCTAGGCGAAAAAGCGAATCCATAACTTTCGATAAACACTTTATTACGATTTCTCTTAAACCTTTGATATTTAATTCTCCATTCACGTGGTAGGTTAATCATTATTGGTTTGAGTGGGTCGGTGTGCTTCTCTTATTCGCTTTTTTGTTTTTGTTGGTAAGATCTACGTTGATTTGCAATTGCATGGTATATTCTATCCACTATCTTATTGGTTGATCTATTATCATACTTTTATTATTATTTGATCAATTGTCTGTGGTGGTTTAACAACGTGGGTGGTCTTAGTGATGCGTGGGAATTGCACCAGGCTTTACCTCTCGAGGGATCTCGAGAAGCTTACAACCCCCACCAGGCAGTGTACCTGATCGTTGTAGTATAGTATAGTGACAAATACCGGGGGATTGATCGTTCAACTCAGGAATAGTGTCGTTAGGATTGAAATTAATCTAACTACGTCTAAAGGTGAAGGATGATTCTTTTTATGTTTTTATATTTTATGAAAAGCAGGTAAAAATCTCGGGTATTGGAAGGAAGGGCGGAATTAGTTGCTAATCAACTAACCCAAAAGCTACTAATTAAACTAATGTGCAAGAAAACTAAACTAAGGTTCTACAAGGGATGTGAAGCATGTCTACCCATGTATGTTACTCCTTGCTAGCTATCCAATTCTACCTATTAAATTGTCACACCTTGTTTTAATTGACGGGTTATATTCCTTAATACCATTCGTGGGGTGGCGTACGTACTTCCCCAACTCTATAAGCTCCTACTTCACTCCTATGTCGAGCCTGCAAGAAGCTCCTAACATGGGATCATTAGAATTCGCTCATGCATTAAATACAACCATAATAACCTAGTACGCATTGGTTCATGTTTCTTAAGACGTTCAAGCATGTTACCCTATGGAAGTCTGGCAGTTTTCTTAAGCCTAACATCGAATACAATCAACCAAACAAGAGACAATAGGAATCAAGAATTATAAGCTAAATCAACTAGACTTATCGAAGTGTCACACTCTAATTGATGAAGATAGACACAAACATCAACAAGGAATCAATAAGATCTAATCAATTATATACAAGTTTCACACAATCATAAGTAGACACAAGGTGAATTAGCAAATCATCATCAAAGAAGAGCAAACAACAATGATAATGGAAAACATAATTAAGATAGAATAAACAAACCATTACAAGATGTTTATGGAGTGATTGAAACCCTCTAAGTTGCTGAAAAAAAACACCTACCTAAACCCAGGAATCGAACTTAGGGTTTAGGGCTTACAAAAAGTGAAGTTATGATGTTATATTTATAGGCAAGTTTTCGGTCGGCAAGGCTTGACGGCGTCACCTCGTAAAGAGTGACGGCGTCATGACCAATTTTTCTTTACCAAATTATAGATTTCTTCGTCCTCTTCGCGTGAGCTTTTGAATCACCTAAATCCGAGTTCGTATGCAAAAGTTATGACCAAAACAATATCAGCTACTTCGCGCGCAAGTTTTGACAAGTTAACACGTGACGCCTTCAGGAAATTTTCTAGCCCATCACTCTTTAATTTTACACGTGACGGCCTTGGGTGACGCCGTCATCTCCAATGCACAAAACTTTCTGGACCGTCACGGACTTTATCCACTTCCACCTCTTGTATTACTCTTGACGCCCTCATGAAGAAGCTTGTGACGCCGTCAGGTACTGTTCCCAGCAAGGAAAATTAAGACTTTGTCGTTTTCTTCACTTTTATGCTCCAAAAACGTCCAAAATGCTTCATTTTCCAGAATTCACTCCAAAAGTACCTAAAATCACAAAAGGAACGATTTAGGGCAATATTTGATCAAATAAATTCAATTCCGAGCTTAAATGACCCCCTAAAAACGGATCATTTTTTGCCTCATCACTTAGTCGGTTTTGCTCGATCATACTGCCTTTATTGTTTCTCATCGTTTTAATATATATATAAAGGGTACGATCATCAGGTTTCTTGGTTATTTATTTTTTTAAGTCGGTTTCTTGGATACTTATTGTTGATCGATTGGTCTTTTATTACTTTAATCCTTAATTGATCGACAATAATTATGGTGGGTGGTTGATTTCGGTGTGGCAATCGATTTAAACCCTAATCTTTGAGATTAGGGTTTTCTTTTCTTTATTTGGCCGTGCATGATTTCTAGGTAATTCGGGGCTGTAATTAGGGTTTGATTTGTGAGTTAGTGGTTGTGAGATATGCAAAAGGGTTTTTTGACTTCGAATAATGTAACTAAGGATACATCTGCTGTACCTAGTTCCGTGGGTAATATTAATGTTGGTTTTGCTGGTCCTTTACGTGTTGATGTTGATGAGCTTAATGCTCCAATTAATGTGAACTTAGAGGAATTGAGTGCTCGATTCAAACATTCTAAAACTCATGAAGCTGCTAGGAGTGTTAGGAACCCTAATGATGACCTTGTGAAGCCGGTTTCACTTGGTACTACGCAACCTAATTCTTCTAATGCGGCTACAGTCACTACTAGCTTTGGTGAGTTGAGTTCAGCCTCAATGATGAACCCTAATAGTGTCACTTTGAATGTATCGTCTGGTCCTATTATTACTGAGTGGAGTGCTGAGGATGGTGATATTGAATTATCAACGCTAGTGGACAAGAATAAACAAGTGAAGCCAATTTCACTTGATTCTTTTGTTTATGATCCGAATGGTTCACATGGGGCTGCTAACCAAGCTCAAGGTTCTAAAAAGGTTGACATGAATTCACATGGGGCTGTTGGTATTGATAAGGTTGGCATGGATGCTTTGAAACAACCTCCTACATCATATGCTTGTGCTACTTCTGATGAACCTAAGAAATACACATCTAACTTTCGTAGGATGGAATGTAGCATGAAATCAAATGGTGTGGATCTTTCTGTCCCTATGAAAGTGGTTGTAGAGGTGAACATTAGGTTTGAGAATACTCTTTATGGGTATTTCCTTGGTCAACGCCTCGGTTTTCCTGTTGTTGATTACTATGTACGCAATGTGTGGGCTAAGTTTGGAATACAAAAGGTTATGATGAATGCAAAGGGGTTCTTTTTCTTTAAGTTCAATTCGAAGAAAGGTGTTGATGATGTTCTTGAATACGGTCCTTGGTTGATTAGAAATGTACCTATTATCCTTAAACCATGGACATTGAACACCAACTTACTAAAAGAGGATTTGACCAATATCCCGGTGTGGGTTAAATTTCATGATGTTCCTCTTGCTATGTTTTCTGATGATGGCCTTAGTCTTCTTGCCACATTGATTGGTACGCCCAAAAGGTTAGATGCTTATACTAGCCAAATGTGCAAGGAATCGTGGCATGATTGAAGTGAAGTCGGATGAGGTGCTTAGGGACAGCCTTACTGTTGAGATACCTTTACTTGATGGGTCGGGTTCGACTATTGAGAAGATACGGGTTGAATACGAGTGGAAACCACCTCGTTGTGATAAGTGTAAGATTTTTGGGCATACTCTGATTAACTGTCCTAAATTTGTTCCAACTACTACTCAGCCTACACCAAGTGTTTATGATGGTTTCCAAACGGTCAATAATGAGAAGAAGAGTAATAGTGGTGGCCAATCTGGTCCTAATAAAGGAGGTTTTACAAAGCCTAATGTGGGTAAGAAGATGCAATATAGACCCAAAGTGCCTCCTACTGAACCCAAGAGAGTGGATGGAACTAAGAAGAAGACTTCTGATGTGGCTAGTTCGAGTGGAACGAAGATTTTTACATCTAACCAGTTTGATGCTCTTAACATGGATGATACGGATGTTTTTGGTATTCCTACTAATGACACCAATAAGGATGTGGTTTCTGGTCGTACAATGGAAGTTAATGAGGATGAGTTGTTAATGCATCACAAGATCCTCTTGTGAGTGATATGAAAGAGAAGAAGCAGTATGGGTCTCCAAAGATTAGTATTTCTCCTGCTCCATCTACCTCTTCTACTAAGAGGGTTAACCCATTTTCTAAGGTGGGTGAGGTTGTGGTTTCTGATAGTGATGATGATGAGATTCTTAACACGTTCGACGAATCAACAAATCTGTTTGGTGGTGGTCATGAGCGTGAAGATGAGTTTGATGACTATGATGATTATTCGAAGCATATTTATGATCTTCAAAGGAATTTGGATGCTCTTAATGCCATCTATGGCTTTAATCTTCAAGGTCGTAGGAAGTAGTTTACATTTTTGTCAGAGTCTTTTGTTATCATGTGGTTAGTGGTTTATTTTCTTGTTTTGAAGATAGGAAGTATCTTGTTATGTAAGCTTTTTGCCTATGTAACGGGCTGAGATATGGGATTCACCCATATCCGTTGTACTTAAATATTTTTTGGAGTAATATATTTACCGGGTCGTTGACCTTTTAACAAAAAAAAAAAAAAAAAAAAAAAAAAAAAAAAAAAAAAAAACTATTTTTTGGAAGAAATTGGTTGTTAATTAGTTATAAACTATAAAGTATATATGTCTGAATGTCTGTTTCATCCACATGAACTTTGATGAGTAAAATAGGCTCCGCATGGGACAATATTGAAATCAAGCATTGACGCATAAATAACTCATAACAGCGTCGGTATCAAACAAATTTGAGCTGGTTGAGAATGAGACCAATGTGTTGTATAGATAAATTTAATACAAATAGTCACATTTTGAAATTTTTGATACATAATATATTCAATATATATTGTAATAAACTAATAATATCACATATCCACATGATACAAAGCTTATACATCACATTCGATGCAGCTTATAGGAAAATTGATAGGTCGGTTAAGTATCGCAAACGGACAAGTGTTGGCCTGTTGGGGTAGGGGCAACTTCTTAATTTATACTAGTGGTACCCGTCGTATATAGACATGTCCATGCTTCTTTCGTAATAAATACTACTATCATATATCGTTTATATGATCACATACTTTATTGATGTAAACTTACACGTTAATAATGTAGGGTGATATGATAGTAATTCTTATGTAACCCTCTTGTGTAAATTATGACCAAGGATTATGAAAATCAGCTTTTGATAAACCATGGAACGGAGTATCGATCTGGTATTCTTTGTGTTTAGAAGTTGACGCGTAACTTAAATCTAACAAATTCAAGCGCGTTTAGTTGAAGATGTGTGTGTTCTAGTGGTTGAGCGTCATGATGTCTTCATAAGAGGTATCAAGATCAAATTTCACTCATGAAGGATTTGGGTTATATGGTGGTTAGAGCAAAGGTTTAAAAACGATCACGAACATATTCCGATTGAATTACATACATGACAAAAAAATTTGTTATTCTCACAAAACTTGAACATGAAAAACATGATAGCGTTTTTTTAAGGGGATCCCAAGTTTTATGGGATACTCAAGGGGCAGACCACAATTTGAAAGGAACCTTCATTGATTTTTACTTTGTAGTGTAATTTTTTTTGTCTAAAAGCTCGACTTTTTCAAAATGAATCCGGGGCAAAAATTTTGTGTTTATTTAGTTACCATTGTGTTTTGGTAAAAAATAAAATTGAGAACCTGTTCACTTAAAAGATATGAGTCCATGTTTGGGATACTTAGGGGTTGTTTATTTATTTATTTATTTTTGTTAGTTAAGAGATGGGTGGGGTTCATATAGGACTCATGGCTCTTAGTATGTCTTAATGAGGAGAGGAAGACATTTTATGTTCTGTATATATAGATGTATTAATGAAAATAAGTGAGTTCCAAAAAAAAAAAAAAAAAAAAAAATTATTAAATACTTGTGTGGACCCATGTAGATCCATTTTCATAGTTAAATGAAAAAAGAAACACCCAGTGATATACTACTTTATATCGCAAAGATGCTATATATAGTACACGTGTAGATACATTAAAGTTTCAGTGTTTTAATAATATAACATGGAGTACCCGTTAAAGCTTCGACATCGCAATGATTGCAGCTAAAGAAAATTAAAATCACAAACTCACAACTCGCAATCGTATAAATATTTGGGTAGGGGGCATTTTTTTCATATCCAATACATTAGGTCTAGCCTCTCATATTAAACATGGCATGCTTCTTTTTCATTCAATACGCATGTATCCTTTTAAGTAGTTAAGTCCTAACATATATTGTTTAGTTTTTCTAAAATGCAACTGGTCAAATTTTGTTATAGTTTCTTCCTTACGAACAAAGTGATAAAAACACGGGAACAAATAACAAAACAATAACATAATTCGAAAAGTTATACACATTCTTCTTTAACACTTCATCTAACTCTAACATTACAAGTCATGGAGAAAATAAAATCAGGCAAAAATATTTCGAGCAGTTTCCTAGCACATTCGTGTTCAGTAATCATTAGTATTTCACATAGGTTTTATGTCAACAACTCAACATAACAAGTTTTTTTTTTTTTTTTTTTTTTTTTTTTTTTTTTTTTTTTTTTTTTTTTGAGCAAACATAACTAGTTAACTACATAAGATCTCGCCAAAGCAATATTTTTATTGATAAAACGAATTGAGCAAACCCTTGATAAACCCACGTGACTATAACGCGTTCGTTTTGAATATAATATACCAAAAACGATATAAACGAGATGAAGTGTGAATGTGTGATTGTAGCTCAATAGTTTAATGGAGTAATATCTATTTTAAGACCCATTTCTCATTTATTATAGTCTGGCTTTTAACAAAAACTTGTATTCTAAACTGATCAAAAGTAAAAAAGAAAATAAAGAAGGTGATATCTCAAATGGTTTAAAGTTTTAATTTAAGAACCGTTTGGTTTGTAGACGGGTTTAGAATTAACATTTAGATTTAGATTTAGATTTTAATTTGGGTTTGGATACATAACCCAAATTGTTATTTTATAATTTTATATTTACATTTAATCTTAAATTAATTATATTTAAGTGTAGATAGAAGAGAGAGATAAAGAGAAAATGAATGAGTCTCACTCTTGTTATAAAACCCTTCACACCCCTTATCTTTAATACCCCGTATATCTCATAATATTTGGGTTATGTATCCAAACCCAAATACCAAAAATGCAAATAAACAATGAGTTTGAAGTTTTAACCCTAAAACCCAAAGTAATCCCCCAAACCAAATGGGCCCTCAATAATCATCATTTTACCTAAAGTACAAAAGGCAGGGGAACCGGCCTAAACCCGACCCGGGCCAATCCATCCGCTCCACCTTATTTGCGCTCCAACTATACTTACACAAACACACTTTATCTGCTTCGAATATGAAAGTTTGCTCCTAAATGGCTCCAAATACATCAATTAATGAATTTAATATCACTACTACCGTGATTTGTGACAGGCTGAACAATACTAGCTACAATGATTCTATTAAAATATTACTACGTATTGGTTAGTTGGATCTTAAGGTGAATTAATTGCATGCTGGCACGTGTAATCCTCTTCTTCCCCTCCCCTTTAAAAACCTGTCTCATCAAAACCCCCGAGTCAATAAAATGTATTCCTAAAAATCTACGCACATACAAACCTAGAAGCTTCCCCATCCGGAGTATACTATCAAAAAGGAAAATTAGTTGGGGAGGGGGGGGGGGGGGGGCGCGGAGAAGCAACTCGTGAGCAACAGAACTTCTGGCTATGTGTGTGTTGTTCTGATGATTTAAAGTTTGATTTGTAGGGTTTTTTTGTATGAATTTATTGGTTTTGTGTAGCTTAGATGATTTCGTTATGTGGGTGTTGATTGAGTTTGATTTTTGGTTTTTAAGATTGTATGTGGTGAAGCTACGAAACAAAGAACTCTTCAAGATGAAAGGTATGTATATTTTGTTCAAGTTGAGTTTTGATTTTTAGTTTTCAGGATTGTTGTGATTTGAAGTACGGGTATGATGTGAAGGCGTTGGTGGATGCGTTTGATGAGGGCCACGTTTGTGACATTGAAAAGGCCTTCCAATCTAAGGTTTGTTGCTTTTTGTATTTTCAATTATTTCATGGGTTAATTAACTGAAAATGTATCATACTCCATCCGTCACAAATTATAAGTCCATTTTCTATTTGCACAAAGTTTAATAAATTTCCACTAACTAATCTATTCACCAATCAAATATCTTCTCTCTCCACTAAAGTGTCTTGTGATTGGTTGAAAAGGAAAATGGACAAATATTTTGGGACATCCAAAAGTAAGAAAATGGACTTATAATTTGGGACGGAGGGAGTATTTGACACATTTTGTTATTGTATGTACTGAACTATTTTTTTCTTATTGTATGTACTGAACTTTCAAATTTCGATTATTGTGTGTATTTTGATACTACTTAACCATATAAAATGACCATTTTACCCTTTAAGATTTTTTAAAAAAAAGTAAGGGTAAAATGGTCACAAAATACACACAATAATCAAAATTTGAAAGTTTAGTACACACAATAAGAAAAAAAAAAGTTCGGTACACACAATAACAAAAAGTGGCAAATACGATACATTTTCAAGCAATTAACTCTTATTTCATTCAGTTAATATTATATATAATCTGAGTTAATGAATCATGTGTTAAAAGCCACTTTTAAAGTTGATTAGGATTTGCTTATCCATACTGATTATAATTTGATTATATGTAGGTCAAATATGTAGCTTAGAATAATCATATTCTAGATTCCTAGAATGGCGTCTGAGATAATAGTACATTGCAATAGTATTGAGTACATTTGATGGATCATGATGGGTGAAAGCGACTCGTATCTTGGCGAGGCAGTATGGCAATCGTTGTGTTTGCAGCCATGGCGAGCTCGAATACCCTTTTGTCCAGTTTTGCGCTCGCAAAATCTGAGTCGAAGGGTTTCACAGTTGAACAAAATGAGACTCTTTTATGTATTGTAACACCCCAACCCGATAAGGGTAGAAGTATTACATTACAGTGACATATCAGAACAAACACAAGCATATAATTCATACATACAAAAGATATTCAGGGTTTACAAATGGAACATCTGATACTACAAAGTTATAAAAATAAATACTACGTCTAATAAAGTGAAACTTCTTCTAATCGTCTCTAGTCCAAAGCATAGTCTTCTAAGTCCAGTCACACTCTCTTCCCATAACCCAGCTTCCTACTAAACCTGCCGCAGGAAAAGGAAATGCGGCTGAGCTTAAAAAGCCCAGTGAACAGATACATATACAAAGCAATAATAATGAAACAAACAGAAGTAGAATGCATTGGGGAAATAGAATAAGGAATATATAAAAGAGAGTAATAGAAAAGAAAAGAAAGGATAGTCATCCACCACGAGCCCATACTCAAAGTCATAACTCAACATCATAATCTCAAAGTCATAAGCCGTCAATTCATAATCTCACAATCAGAGGGGATACCTCTCAGGCAACCAGATAATATGAGGGGTGTCCTCATGTATCATAAAGGTGGAGTGATCAGCTCCCAGGGGTTGTGAAGGGCATGTATAGCACACAGTACCAATCACCTCAAAGTCAACTCAAAGTCATAGTTAAATCCACTAAGCATACATGTCTAGGATTGCAATCCATACGCCCCTTACTCAAAGTCAATCTCAAAGTCATATACTCAAAGTCATAGCCGGCAGATAATCATAAAAGGGACGACGTGAGAAATCACTCACCCACGCATGAGTCATGCCAGTGGTGCATCACAGACATGCCTATGGTACCTCCATAGGTAGAAGAAACATAAATGGCTCGGGTATCAAACTAAGAGTCAGGTCTCAACATCAACAAAGGTCATAAAGCAAAGATTCATCTCAAAGTCATGTCTCAAGGTCATCTCAAAGTCATAATATCAGAAGTCATATCAATGGTTCAGAATATCCAAGGTTCATTACAAAAGGTTCATTTTTAAGTTTCATAAGTTCATAAAATGTAAAAAGGTTTAAGATAAAACAGATTTAAAAACCTTAATAGTCATTTGCTCATTTCATCTCAAAGATCTCCCCTTTTAAAAACATTCTTCATAAAAGCCAATTAATCCTTCATTTTAAAAATGGTTTCGTATCAAAATTATAGAGTGTTCTTAAAAACAGTTTCCTTCCATAACATCAAGTTATATTTTCAAAAAGGTTTTCATATCAATTAATCATAAAAGATGAACCAGAGATATCGGATATTCAAGGGTCAGAAATCATAGCAACGAAATCAGATCAGAAGCTAACAATCAAAGCTTAACAGAAATCAGGGGAAGTTCACAATAGAAGGAAGCATAGCAATGGCTTGGGGAATCTTAACTGAATCATAGCTCAAAGTCATAAGAAGAATATAGGAGCCTTTACTGAAAAGGCAGAGTATCCGTACCTTATTGCAAAGCACAAATGAAACAAACACAGGAATGGAAAGGCTCAAGGACTCTCCTTCTTCACACCTAGAGGAGAAGAGGGGGGAATCATAATTCATTCTTTAAATGCATATCTTTCCATTTTAAGTAACTCTCCATTTTAAGTAACTTTCCATTTTTAGTAAGTTTCCATAAATAGTAAGTTTCCTACTTTTAGAAGGTTTCCATAATTAGAAGGTTTCCACTTTTAGAAAGTTTCCATATTTAGTAAGTTGAATCATTATTAATGGAAATAAGTATCTTTTAACATATTTACACCTTTGGTCCTTAGGGTTTCATAATTCTACATTTTATACCCTTTACTTTCCAAAATTACACTTTAACCCTTTTAGTTCTCAAAGTTACATTTTAAACCCTTAACTTATCTATTTTACATAATGATCACTTATTTTATTAAGTTATTCGAATGTATCCCCAGGAATTCATAATTTACACTTTAAGTCCCTCAAGTTATAAAAGTTACATATTTAACCCTTTAATTTACAATTTCAACTTTTAATTATCAAAATTTACATATTAACCATTTAAGTACCAAAATGACACAAAACCCCTTGAATACTTTTAATTACTCAAAACAACCTTAAGTTTCCAGAAATTACATATTTAGTCCCTCTCTTTTAATTATTTTCAAAACAAACCCTAATTAGGTTTAAAATACATTTTAATCCATTTAAATGCAAAACTTACACTTAGCACCCTCATCTTATATTTTTCCCATATTCCTACTGATTTATATGATATTACAAAAATATCCCAGAAGTTTCAAAGTTGGCAAAACACCCCCTTATACTTTTAAAACCAATCGGATTCC
This sequence comes from Artemisia argyi, assembly GCA_030686995.1. Taxonomy (NCBI): domain Eukaryota; kingdom Viridiplantae; phylum Streptophyta; class Magnoliopsida; order Asterales; family Asteraceae; genus Artemisia; species Artemisia argyi. The sequence goes on from CM060694.1 coordinate 59,998,636, forward strand.
TATTAAAATTAACCCAAAAATGTTACAAGCCCTAAACTAATTCCCAATCATTACTCCATCATTAATTTAACCTTAAAACATCAATAATGATCAGATCTCAAGTACCAAACCCTAACTATAAACCCTAGCCCACGATTTTATTTCCTTCCCTTTTATTTTATTTTTTGCCGATTTAATATATAATCCAAAATAATTCGAAACACAAGATTTAAGCTATAACAATTCTTTCCAATATTTTTCCAGATCATAATACATCATAACAAGCCTATAATAATTTTATTAAATATTATTTTGGATCGGAACATATGTTTTACGATTTAACATGTTTTTAGGGTTTTAATTCACGAATATGATATAGAGCATGCATGGATCGATTCAACCATTTTATTTGATGTTAATATGATGTAAGGGACCTGAGAAAAATACCAAACCAAGGTTTGAACGTGTAGAAAAGGCTGGGCGAATTTCTTGTATGCGCTTGAATAAATCGAACCCAAAAACGATCACGACCACACGAACGATTCTCCAACCTTGTAAACATTTTTCGTGGGTCTCATATCATGTAAGGAACTCAGGAAAAATAAGAAATAATTTTTATATGGATCGAATCAACCAAAGTGGATTTACCTTTAAAATCGGCTCGCTAAGAAGAAAAAGAGGACCACGATCGAACCAAGCCACCACAATTCGAAAGGGATTTTTGTAGGGTTCCTTGGATAGTGTATGATCTCAGAAAAAATGCTTAGGAATTTTGGTATTGTCGAATGGAGGCTATGGAGTTTATTTGTGTGCTTGTTAAATCGAATTTAGGGTTTTGGGGAAACAAATGAGATCTTTGACTTTTATTCTGATTGTGGCCGGTTAGGGGGGGGAATATGGGCCAAAAATTCGGCCTAGTAGCTAAGGATAAGCATTGATAGGTATTTTCCATATTTAAAATGTTCTTATCACTTTTAATTCAAAGTAAATGTAAATTAAAATATCATTCGGCTATTAAGGGGTATTTTGGTAATTTCACAACTTGTATAAATGTTTAATGTAATTGTTAAAATTATTTGGATGCATAACTTGTGCATTGTTTGAGGTTTGGAATTAATTTGGAGACTTTATAAGCTTTTAATTAAGTTTTAATCATGTAGGGGCATTTTGGTCTTTTCACATGTTCTCGGATTTTAGGTGTTACAACTTCTTCCCCTCTAAAAAGAAAAATTTCGTCCTCGAAATTTGAACTCGCAAAGTTAGACGAAGTCGTAGTAAACCGCAAAAGGTCATTACAACATTCTCACGCTCGGGGAGGTTCTTCCAAAAAGATCTTCAGACAACTTAGTTTCTCATGACTCGTAACTATTGTCAAAACAGTTTCAGATTTCCCGGAAAGACATATCATATTGAATTTGAATCAAAAGGATGATGTACCAAACATAACGGATGATAATCGAATTCTCCGGAAGAGGTATAGAAATACATAGGATTTTCATCGAATTGATTAAGCGAATCAGATGAGAATACATTGAATTGTAGCAAACATGGGGTGATTTAATGGTTTAACTCTTCAGCTTCTCAGATAGTCTCGGCTTTTAGATAACCTTCCAAAGGTATTCTCATAAACAAACAGGTCTCATTTCCTCAAAGTCCACAATCACATATTTTACTCATAGCAGATCATAATGAACAACTTCACGAATGCGAATCGTATACGGACAGAAAGCATATCGTTAGATATCGTCAACGGCAGAAATTTCATAATGGAACCTAAGATTCTTATCAGAAGTTGCAAAGATCAGCAAAACACGTGTCGAGAGTCCAAACGGATCGAATCGTATAACAAAGACAGCATATCAAACGTATAGGTAGAATGAACCTAAAGTCTCACTAAACTCAGATGATCTTGATCAGATGCCAGAATTCTAAAGCTTCTAAGGCACTCCTCGAAATATCACATGCCCACCATAAGTGCACGTTATATGATGTAAGTATTATCACGTTGGCCAGGCGTCATAATACTGACATCATATACATATGCCCTCATGCTGGTCATACTTTATCTCAAGTCGTGAACAACATAAACTTATCTAAATCCACCTAGTCCACCTACAGTCTCAGAGGTCACCAAAATCAAACAACATAACTAAGAGAACGAAATTACTCGAAGAGCAACGAAAATCCGAGAATGTCATTCAAAATTAAGGTACGTCATCAATAGCGTCAATCCTTTACAGAATCATCTTCTCTAAACACAATGTCCGCTTCAAAATCCGTTCACTCAAATACAAATTTCAAAATTTCTTCCAAGTTGGGGTAGCCTGTTTACTCTTGTCCATCTTACCTCATGATTAAAAATTTAAAACTCGAGCTGGTTCCTCCGGTCTTCAGCAGCTCCTCTTGGTAGTGTGGCATCGTAACGGCAGTCTCTGACGCGATCACTGTGCATCCCTCCATCCGCAGGTCTGCTCCTGCTCTCAATTCATCTTAGTACAACTAAAATGAATAGAGAAACAAGACTGCGTGTCTTCGACAGGTCTTCTAACATAGCCCCAGGTTTTAAGGTACATGATGTTGTTGTCGACTCCAGGTTGTGTGTTGAATGGTTCGTCTTCTTTGGTCTGGTTGTCTTGATGCCCAAACTGAAATCTTCACGCGTTGCATGATGTATGATTGAGCACTATCCCAGTTCCTCTCTTCTTCTTATATGCTTCGTCCACGGTACTGCTTGTCGCAACCATCTTCTACTACTCTACCACCAGGTTTCTAACTCCGATAATGATCTTCGATCTTGGTCCTTCTTGTGAAAGCTCTGTCTTCACATTTTACAAGGTAGCATTGTCTACTATGCTTTCTGAACGTCAATCAAATTTTTCTTCCAGAACAAAGGGTCATCTCACCAATAATCTCTATGTTCTTCTTTCGTTTTAGAACACAACACAATGTCATACTATGACAATTTGTCCAAAACATGCGAAAACATGATTATCCTAGCCAACACCATTGGCATCATTCAAACTCATAAATGTGATGACGAGTGCAAAGGCAACTTCAGAAATCATCTCAGGGAATTTTCACATCGCCTTCTTTCTTCTTCAAGAACTGAAATACTTCACAAAGGTTACTCTCGGTTAGTTAACCCCATTCTTAGAAGTTCTTGTGGTTGCTTCTTCCGATACAATCAGATGCGGAGTTTCAAAGGAAGACCAAATTAATTATTGATACTCGGAAATAGATAATGATTAGTGATAGTGGTACGTTTAAGTTCACGATAGTCGATACGTCATTGCATACTTCTCTTGTTCTTCTTCATAAACAAACAAGAGTATCCAAGAGAATCACAAAGGGTCAACAAAATCATATTCCATTAGCTCCTTCCATCTCTCAACTTCTATGGCACCATGGTTTCTTCAACTGAAATCAGTTCAATGCCCACTCTACTTCCTAAGCAGGAAGGAGTACCAAAAGGTTCATCAGAGAATACCGGAAAATCTTCGTACAACAAAATATTTCCCAATAGCAGAACTTTCTAAGGGTTGATAATAATGGTTTTCAGGAAAAACTTGATAATCACATGAGTTCGGGGTTGGTGTTTCCATAGTGGCAGAAATTTTAGTAGATGTAGAGAATCATCATAACGAAATAGGGTGAAGCAGATTGTTAAGGTCACATTTCAGATACGGTAGTCTATGGTATCTTCACGAATAGTCATTCAGTCCAAAAGACCGTACAGTCAGACATCTCAAAGTCAAAGGATTCATAGAGTGGATACAGTCGTCAAATTATACAGATAGTTCATATATCAGAGTCAAGTACATGATTCAACAAAAGTGTTGGGATGGATAAACGAACAGTTCAATGTGTGGGAATTTTGTTTAGTTTCTTAGAATAAGTAGCAGGCAGGATGTGTATCATTGGTAATACGAATATCGTATAATCGTCAATTGTAAGAGGTACAGAATCTCAGTCATCAGCATCATTATGCTTAGTTAACAAATCCATACAGAGATAGTATTTACATCATGCCCTTCCAAAGGAAACGGTTGGCAGAACAAGGTTCGTCATTCACAGAGAGGAAACAAAACTTCTCATATTTGTGGTTCATAATTACCAGAATTCTCATAGGAGTAGCAATGGATCATACAGAGTTAAGTAGTATCGGATGATACATTCATACCTAACATAAGTAATAAATTTACAGAATGTGTCGAACACATTGTGGTTGAATGACCTACGATATGGTCGAAAAGGTGTCAAACAACTTATCAAACAAATCGGAGGCGGAGATCAAAATCTGAAGGTGAAACTTAAATGTGTAAGGTATCCAGGTAGCTTTCCGAGGTATTCCAAACTTACTTGGTTACTAAGCTTAAGTTGCAAAACTTCTAACTTCTGAAACAAGGGTCCTTATAAGGCTTATCTAAGAGCAAGGGCACGATCAGAGTGATGCGGAAACAAATGATACTTACATAAATGTGTTAGTCTACCCATTCCTCACTGGTAATAACTTGGGTTCCTATGGGGAATCCTAAGGTAAAGTTCCAAAGGTTGTCTTATGAGCGCCTACAGGGAAACTTAGGGGTCCAAACTTCACAGGTCAAGGGTAAATGTATTACGAATCGCAGCCTGGGCTCTGATACCATAATTGTAACACCCCAACCCGATAAGGGTAGAAGTATTACATTACAGTGACATATCAGAACAAACACAAGCATATAATTCATACATACAAAAGATATTCAGGGTTTACAAATGGAACATCTGATACTACAAAGTTATAAAAATAAATACTACGTCTAATAAAGTGAAACTTCTTCTAATCGTCTCTAGTCCAAAGCATAGTCTTCTAAGTCCAGTCACACTCTCTTCCCATAACCCAGCTTCCTACTAAACCTGCCGCAGGAAAAGGAAATGCGGCTGAGCTTAAAAAGCCCAGTGAACAGATACATATACAAAGCAATAATAATGAAACAAACAGAAGTAGAATGCATTGGGGAAATAGAATAAGGAATATATAAAAGAGAGTAATAGAAAAGAAAAGAAAGGATAGTCATCCACCACGAGCCCATACTCAAAGTCATAACTCAACATCATAATCTCAAAGTCATAAGCCGTCAATTCATAATCTCACAATCAGAGGGGATACCTCTCAGGCAACCAGATAATATGAGGGGTGTCCTCATGTATCATAAAGGTGGAGTGATCAGCTCCCAGGGGTTGTGAAGGGCATGTATAGCACACAGTACCAATCACCTCAAAGTCAACTCAAAGTCATAGTTAAATCCACTAAGCATACATGTCTAGGATTGCAATCCATACGCCCCTTACTCAAAGTCAATCTCAAAGTCATATACTCAAAGTCATAGCCGGCAGATAATCATAAAAGGGACGACGTGAGAAATCACTCACCCACGCATGAGTCATGCCAGTGGTGCATCACAGACATGCCTATGGTACCTCCATAGGTAGAAGAAACATAAATGGCTCGGGTATCAAACTAAGAGTCAGGTCTCAACATCAACAAAGGTCATAAAGCAAAGATTCATCTCAAAGTCATGTCTCAAGGTCATCTCAAAGTCATAATATCAGAAGTCATATCAATGGTTCAGAATATCCAAGGTTCATTACAAAAGGTTCATTTTTAAGTTTCATAAGTTCATAAAATGTAAAAAGGTTTAAGATAAAACAGATTTAAAAACCTTAATAGTCATTTGCTCATTTCATCTCAAAGATCTCCCCTTTTAAAAACATTCTTCATAAAAGCCAATTAATCCTTCATTTTAAAAATGGTTTCGTATCAAAATTATAGAGTGTTCTTAAAAACAGTTTCCTTCCATAACATCAAGTTATATTTTCAAAAAGGTTTTCATATCAATTAATCATAAAAGATGAACCAGAGATATCGGATATTCAAGGGTCAGAAATCATAGCAACGAAATCAGATCAGAAGCTAACAATCAAAGCTTAACAGAAATCAGGGGAAGTTCACAATAGAAGGAAGCATAGCAATGGCTTGGGGAATCTTAACTGAATCATAGCTCAAAGTCATAAGAAGAATATAGGAGCCTTTACTGAAAAGGCAGAGTATCCGTACCTTATTGCAAAGCACAAATGAAACAAACACAGGAATGGAAAGGCTCAAGGACTCTCCTTCTTCACACCTAGAGGAGAAGAGGGGGGAATCATAATTCATTCTTTAAATGCATATCTTTCCATTTTAAGTAACTCTCCATTTTAAGTAACTTTCCATTTTTAGTAAGTTTCCATAAATAGTAAGTTTCCTACTTTTAGAAGGTTTCCATAATTAGAAGGTTTCCACTTTTAGAAAGTTTCCATATTTAGTAAGTTGAATCATTATTAATGGAAATAAGTATCTTTTAACATATTTACACCTTTGGTCCTTAGGGTTTCATAATTCTACATTTTATACCCTTTACTTTCCAAAATTACACTTTAACCCTTTTAGTTCTCAAAGTTACATTTTAAACCCTTAACTTATCTATTTTACATAATGATCACTTATTTTATTAAGTTATTCGAATGTATCCCCAGGAATTCATAATTTACACTTTAAGTCCCTCAAGTTATAAAAGTTACATATTTAACCCTTTAATTTACAATTTCAACTTTTAATTATCAAAATTTACATATTAACCATTTAAGTACCAAAATGACACAAAACCCCTTGAATACTTTTAATTACTCAAAACAACCTTAAGTTTCCAGAAATTACATATTTAGTCCCTCTCTTTTAATTATTTTCAAAACAAACCCTAATTAGGTTTAAAATACATTTTAATCCATTTAAATGCAAAACTTACACTTAGCACCCTCATCTTATATTTTTCCCATATTCCTACTGATTTATATGACATTACAAAAATATCCCAGAAGTTTCAAAGTTGGCAAAACACCCCCTTATACTTTTAAAACCAATCGGATTCCTATTAAAATTAACCCAAAAATGTTACAAGCCCTAAACTAATTCCCAATCATTACTCCATCATTAATTTAACCTTAAAACATCAATAATGATCAGATCTCAAGTACCAAACCCTAACTATAAACCCTAGCCCACGATTTTATTTCCTTCCCTTTTATTTTATTTTTTGCCGATTTAATATATAATCCAAAATAATTCGAAACACAAGATTTAAGCTATAACAATTCTTTCCAATATTTTTCCAGATCATAATACATCATAACAAGCCTATAATAATTTTATTAAATATTATTTTGGATCGGAACATATGTTTTACGATTTAACATGTTTTTAGGGTTTTAATTCACGAATATGATATAGAGCATGCATGGATCGATTCAACCATTTTATTTGATGTTAATATGATGTAAGGGACCTGAGAAAAATACCAAACCAAGGTTTGAACGTGTAGAAAAGGCTGGGCGAATTTCTTGTATGCGCTTGAATAAATCGAACCCAAAAACGATCACGACCACACGAACGATTCTCCAACCTTGTAAACATTTTTCGTGGGTCTCATATCATGTAAGGAACTCAGGAAAAATAAGAAATAATTTTTATATGGATCGAATCAACCAAAGTGGATTTACCTTTAAAATCGGCTCGCTAAGAAGAAAAAGAGGACCACGATCGAACCAAGCCACCACAATTCGAAAGGGATTTTTGTAGGGTTCCTTGGATAGTGTATGATCTCAGAAAAAATGCTTAGGAATTTTGGTATTGTCGAATGGAGGCTATGGAGTTTATTTGTGTGCTTGTTAAATCGAATTTAGGGTTTTGGGGAAACAAATGAGATCTTTGACTTTTATTCTGATTGTGGCCGGTTAGGGGGGGGAATATGGGCCAAAAATTCGGCCTAGTAGCTAAGGATAAGCATTGATAGGTATTTTCCATATTTAAAATGTTCTTATCACTTTTAATTCAAAGTAAATGTAAATTAAAATATCATTCGGCTATTAAGGGGTATTTTGGTAATTTCACAACTTGTATAAATGTTTAATGTAATTGTTAAAATTATTTGGATGCATAACTTGTGCATTGTTTGAGGTTTGGAATTAATTTGGAGACTTTATAAGCTTTTAATTAAGTTTTAATCATGTAGGGGCATTTTGGTCTTTTCACATGTTCTCGGATTTTAGGTGTTACATGTATTTTACAAATTTTATATGCCAAGGTTGGTTTAATAAAGAGTTTAATAATTTATTGCATTCTGAGAACGAAATTGTGTTGTTTTCAAATTATTGGATACTCAAAGCTATTTGTGTTCTGAGCTAAACATGGTGGGCTCGAATACATTTTTGGCCAGTTCCGTACTCGCAAATCTGAGCCGAACGGTTTCACAGTTGGACTGATTTGCAGCCATGGCAGGGCAAGTTATTAGATTTGTAACCATGGGTGTCTTTTTTATTTTTTTATTTTTTTGTTTTTTGTAAGAAAGATATGTTTTTTCTTGGCGGGCCAGCCACACTCCCAATGAGGTTGCAGCCATGTCGGGAGTTTCGAACCGCTGGTATATTTCTAGATCTGAGCCTGTTTTTTATTAATAGCTTATGTTTACTGTGACACGAAACTGTTGGTGATATTGGCTATAAAGAGTCAATGATGAATTTGAACGGGTTTGATTAAAGCCGTGAATCTCTGTGTTTTGGCAAGGTAAACTATCAAGTATGCAGGCAAGCCAGATGTATCCGCTTTCTGAGATTACTAATCAATCTGAGCCTCATATTGTGAAATGAAATCAATAACATATTTTCAATTATATGGGCGGGTCACAATATATTGAGGTTTCATTACGTGTGTTTCAGTGGTTGTGTTCACGGACAAAGGTACATGTGTTCATAGCTGAAATAGCACCCACAAATCTAAGAGGCGTATTAACATCAGGAAATCAGGTTGCAACCACATTAGTATATGGATTTTGTATACATAAATATTCCGCACGCACATGAGTTATGCTCTGATAAGTTGGTATACAAAAAGTTGGAATTTTACTAAATTATTCCTACATATTCTGCAGCTTATGATATGCACACGAGTTTACATTGCTTTTATAATAGGAACCGTGCTAACAAGGAGGACCTTAGTAATAACAGGTTTTAATAGTCAATACAGGCTATGTATATTTACTATTTTATTTATTGAATTCAAAAGGCTTACTTGAAACGTAAGCGTAACCATTTACTGATAGCAAAAATTAGGGGTGAGCATTGGGTGGTTTCGAGCGGTTTTTGGTTAAAACCAAACCCCGAACCGAAAATCCGGTTTTAAGTTTTTTAAAACCGAACCCCGCACTAAAGTTTCGGTTTGGTGTTTGGTTTATTGTGGTTCGGTTTTCGGATATCCAAAATTTGAGTTAATGGTTTTATGTTAAACCCATTAGTTTAGCTAAGGTCTTTAAATTCGGATATCCAAAATTTTGGATAATAGTTTTATATATCCGAATATCCAAACATCTATAAATTTTGGAAAACTTTTATAAGTTCTAAAACTGATATTTCATAAAACCCAACATTTTAATAAACTTTGATCAATTTTCAGATATCCGAATACGGATATTTTTTGAACATCCAAAACATAAATCAAGAAATCCTATAATATAAGTTGAATATTTTATCGTAAATAATAAGATTGCATAACATGTATATATAAAGATGAGATGGGTGAACATATATGAAATAAAAAAAACCAACTTTACGAATTTAATATAGTGTTAGCTAAATAAACACCTGTTACGAATATCAAATCTTTTAGTTTTTCGATTTTGGTGATTACTTGTAAAAAAACAAATACATATACATTTCTTATTAGTTTTATGAATATTCGATGTGGTGGCTCAATTTTTTCGTTTCGGGTTTTCATATAAAATCAAAAACTGAACCAAAACTTTCAGTTTTTTTAAAAACCAAAACCACACCATCGATTTTAGAATTGGTTAGGGTTTTTTGGGGCGGCCTTTTTTCTTTAATTTTTTGGGTTTTGGTTCGATTTTTCGGTTATCTTGCTCTCCCCTAGTAAAAATAAAACATCCAATGAATTTGTAGGAAAGAGTCCGTATTGAGATTGCTGAAGCTGTTGTTGGAGCTTTAAAATGTAAGCCCGTTGCTACTATAGTCGATGCTCCAATGCTCCAATGAGTTGTGCACTTATAAGTTATTATTCAAAAAGTTGGAATATTACTGAATTATTCCTACCTATTCTCAGCTTATGATATGCAAACGAGTGTACGTTGCTTTTATAATAGGAACCGTGCTAACAAGGAGGGCCTTAGCTATAACTGGTTTTAATAGTCAGTGTAGGCTATGTTTATTTACTATTTTATTTATTGAATTCAAAAGGTTTACTTGGAACGTAAGCATAACCCTTTACTATAGTAAAAATTAGGGGTGAGTATGGGGCGGTTTGGAGCAATTTTTGGCTAAAACTAAACACCGAACTGATAATTCGGTTTTTAGGTTTTTTAAAAACCGAATTTTGGTTTGGTGTTTGGTTTTTTGTTGTTCGGTTTTCGGATATCCAAAATTTGAATTAATGATATTATGTTAAACCCATTTTTTTAGCTAAGGTTTTTAAATTCGGATATCCGAAATTTCGGATTATAGTTCCATATATCCGAATATCCAAATATCTATAAATTTTGAAAAACTTTTATAAGTTCTAAAACTGACATCTCATAAAACCCAACATTTTAATAAATTTTGATCAACTTTTGGATATCCGAATACGAATATTTTTTGAACATCCAAAACCTAAATCAAGAAATCATAGAATAAAAGTTGAATATTTTGTCGTAAAATAATAAGATTGCATAACATGTATATATAAAGATGAGATGTGCGAACATATATGAAATAAAGAAAATTAACTTTACGAATTTATTATAGTGTTAGCTAAATAAACACCTGTTACGAATATCTAATCTTTTAGTTTTTCGATTTTGGTGATTACTTGTATCAAAACTAGTATGTATACATTTTTTATTAGTTTTATGAATATTAGATGTGGCGGTTCGGTTTTTTCGGTTTGGGTTTTAATATAAAACCAAAAAGCGAACCAAAACTTTCAGTTTTTTTAAAAACCAAAACCGCACCATCGGTTTTAGAATTGGTTCGGGTTTTTTGGGGCGGTCTTTGTTTTAGTTTTTTTAGGTTTTGGTTCGGTTTTTCGGTTTTGTTGCTCTCCTCTAGTAAAAATAAAACCTCTAATGAATTTGTAGGAAGGAGTCCGTATTGAGATTGCTGAAGCCGTTCTTGGAGCTTTAAAAGGTGAGTCTGTTGCAACTATAGTCAATGCTACAATGCTCTAATGAGTTGTGCACTGATAAGTTGGTATACAAAAAGTTGGAATTTTACTGAATTATTCCTACCTATTCTACAGCTTATGATATGCACATGAGTGACGTTGCTTTTATAAGAGAACCGTGCTAACAAGGAGGACCTTAGCAATAACAGGTTTTAATAGTAAATATAGGCTATGTTTATTTACAATTTTATTTGTTAAATTCAAAAGGCTTACTTGGAATGTAAGCATAAACGTTTAATTGGAACGTAAGCATAAACGTTTAATGGTAGTAAAAATTAGGGGTGAGCATGGGGCGGTTTGGAGCGGTTTTTGGCTAAAACCAAACCCCGAACCGAAAATTCGGTTTTAAGTTTTTTAAAACCAAACCCCGCACCAAAATTTTGGTTTGGTGTTTGGTTTTTCGGGGTTCGGTTTTCTGTTTTTTTGGTTTTCGGATATCCAAAATTTGAGTTAATGGTTTTATGATAAGCCCATTATTTTAACTATGTTGTTTAAATTCAGATATCTGAAATTTCGGATAATAGTTTTATATATCCGAATATCTAAATATCTATGATTTTTGGAAAACTTTTATAAGTTCCAAAACTGACATTTCATAAAACCCAACATTTTAATAAATTTTGATCAATTTTTCGGATATCCGAATATGGATAGTTTTTGAATATCCAAAACCTAACTCAAGAAATACTAGAAAATAAGTTGAATATTTTGTCGTAAAGTAATAAGATTACTGATGTGTGCTCACGGTGTGTACAAGTTTTAAATTTATAAACACGATTACCGGATCTAGAGATAACACATACGAGCAAGTGAACTCGTCCGTTATAGCAAGATTTGATTGGTAAGTCGGGATCGTTCGCAGGGATTTGTGAGTGAATCTAAGCGTAAGTTTAAAAAGTAAATCTCTAACACTAGCGATAATGATTATAAGATAATTCAAATGATTAAAAACTACACTTGCTTAGACTAGTTAACTACTCATAAGAAAAGCATGATTGTGATAACTTCCTTAACATGTTGGTAAATGAGAATTAGTTGGTGTTCTAATCTATTGTTTCTACAAGTTAAACCTTCGTCAAGATTTTAGTTTATAAAAACAAGCATTAGGTTTGGACCAATCAATTCAAGATCAATTCAAGGTTCTTAAAGTTGAGTTAACAACCTTAAACACAAAAATTGTTTCTTGTCTAATCAAATACTCTTAAGAAATGGTCAATACAAAAGGTAACCTAATCATAGACAACAAGGTTACAATTGATTATAAACTACTAAAACTTTCGACCAATTAGGCGTTTACAACCAATCCGATTTGATTAACAAAAATTATTCTCATTACAATTACACCTTAGTTCTTTTGTTTAGATAAGAATAATTATGGTGAAAAACAATCTTTCATAGATAAAAGATTATAACTAGTTGAATGATAACACCCCTTTCGGCCAATGATATTATAAGCGACTAGTTAAACTTGACCCAACAAATGTCACTATGTAACTTTAGTCCAATTGGGTTTTAGAATTGACTTGAAATTGAATTAAAACATGTTATCACAATCATAGACTAATCATTAAGTAATTAACATCATCTAAGCAAATGCAAAAGGTTACTAGCCACTCATAGCAAACATGAACATAAACTCAGAATATTGAACATTAGAAATCATAATTAAAGTCTTACAAATATTTGGAATATAATTACAAATGAGTAGGAAATGATTTCCTAAGTGTTAGTGTTGACTTCTTAAAAGTTTGACCACCGGATGTTGACCTTTTGGACTTCCAATGCTTCCTGAACTTTTATGGACGAATTTGAGAACTTTGAGACTAGTAAAGGATTGCTTTGTTGTTGTATGTTGATGGTGTATTGAGTGATATTGAATTGTGTGTTGAAATGAGATTAAAAAGCCTCTATTTATACTACTCCTCAAGCCTAGGCTCATCAATGCAGCAACTTGGCCTTCAAGGTGAATAGAAAGACCTAGAATACCAGAAAGAATGGCCTAGAATCGGGTAGAATGAGATAGAAAACATCTTGCAAAATATTAACGAGCTGACCAACCAATCGGTATCGGGCTCTGACCGATCGGTTGGTTGTGACCTCTGCGACTAACCGATCGGTTGGATGTGACAAATTCTTCTGACCGATCGGTTGGATTCATAACCGATCGGTTGGTTGTGTTCTGACAGCAACAAACTTGATCTTTAACTTGGCTCTTCGTTCTTTGTCCAAACTTGATTATTCCTTGTCAACGATCTTTGGAATGATGAAAACTTGGATTCTTCTTTGTGAAATGCTTGAACGAATTGAAACTCGAGATGGGAATGACAAATCCTTTATTTACTTCACTTTTTCTTCCTTTTTTCTGTTTTTGGCTACAAATGCTTGCAAAAGCACTTTGATACGATTATGTGACAAAAGCATATAAAAATAACCGAAAAACATACGAATAACGCCACTAAAAATATGCACAATTTGAGCGTTATCAAATCCCCCACACTTGAAGTTTGCTTGCCCTCAAGCAAATGTAGAAATAAAATATCATCCACATGGTACTTCAAAGATGTTTTGGAAAAATGTGATGCAAATCTTCCAATTACAAGTACAAGTTAGATTCATCATTTTGAGCTTAAATAGTTGAAACATTGAGATGTTTGACAATATCCAAATGATTTTCTTGCGAGATAAACATTACTAATCACCTCACGAAAAAGGAATAAGATATAATTCACTCTAGACACTCATTTTTTGGTGAAGTATAAGAGAAATCACACTCATTGCTCAGTCATGATTTACATATTACCATAGGCTTGTACAAGAAACATAACTACACCGTCAAGGCGTAAGCGTATACACATCAAAGAGGGCTTTTATTCGGGTTTAAGGCTAAAGAGGGATAACAAGGACTTTCGTTCAACTATCTTATGTAAAACAAAATAGATCGCTGGCGCGAATTCTTGTATCAAAACAACGGATGGTCACTAAGGATATCTTTAGATCCCTGGCGCATTGTTATTTCCTCAAGAAATCGGATGGTCACTACATGTCATACACTTGATAATTTCACTTTGAGTCAAGGGTAGGAATAAGACATGGGATAAATTTAGAGTGTGTAAATGATAAAGAATATACAAAATAGTCAAAGTCTACTAATCGAATGTTGCTAGCTATTCTTGAACCACTATCATGTACTCTTTAGAACTCCATTCATGAGCGAACAATACTTAACACTATAGCTCATTGGCTATTTTATTCGATATATACTTTCATTTTTTTCTTTTTTTTTTGTGAACATAAACTGAACATAAAATCACTTGTCACCATCTATTTTGATGACTTATTCTCAACTTTGCTTTGATCGCTTTTTCCGGAATTTCTACTTTCTTTATACTTCATGATTTCGCACATACATCCAACTTGTCATATAGCTAGCAACCAACTAAGACTTGACTAAGGGTAAGGCTAGGCTAAAAAGTGTAAAATCTTTTTGTATTTTTCTGGATTTAATCAAAAGAAAATATAGGCTCAGAAGGTGTAACTAGGGGTATGTAGCATTAAAAATGAATGCTAACAAAAAGGGTTATGTTGGTGGTTAACTAGTCCATGAAACTAGCTAAAAATTAAAATGGAAGGCTATTTGGTTTAAATCCTAAAATTGCCTCTTATCACATATGCATACTTATATCACACAAGAAATGATATCTCACAACGGTCTCGAAATGATTTACAAGCACAAGTTCTAGAATAAATAAAATCACTGGCACACTCATAACAAAAGATTTAAGCATAAAAGATGTATGCTATATAAGAAATAGGCTCAAATCCTCACAATTTAGTGGAGGGTTACAATATGTGCTAGCTAATGTTATCGATCCCAGAATGGATTGCAATATTAATCAGGACACATCTCAAATTTCAAAATTTATTGTTTTTAACAGTGGATGGATCCAGTTATTCTAATATATTATCCTAAAAGCGTGAAAAACAACTAGATCACAAGGGCAGCAAAATTTGAAAATCAAGCTAAAAATTTACGGATTATTCTTATTTACCTATTCACCCCCCCCCCCCCCACACACACACACTTAAGTTAAGCATTTTCCTCAATGTGATAGATGAACTTCAAAGTATGAAAATGGGGAAATAAGAAAATAAACTGTATTTTCCTTGTTGATTCTTTATTCCAAGTGTCCAAGTTTTCTTCATCATTTCCTGTATCAATCTTAAAACAAACAAATACAAGACTATATGTTTTATTAAAATTAGTGAAACACCCCCACACTTAAGTTCGACTAAGTGGTTTAAACTTTGGGGTATAATCACTGAAAATAAACTAAGAATTAAAAATAGCAAACACACAGGTTGCCTCCCGAGAAGTGCTTGTTTTATTTACGAGTCATCAGCCAGACTCAAATTTCGCAAGAACTATGTTGATGCGGTTTGGTACTTCCTCTTAGGATATTTTTTCTATCACAATTCCTTCTCCAGTTTCATCTATATCTTCCAATACGTCTTTTTCCCATGCTCTAGGAAGAGCATCATAGATAAAACCTTTTTCATGTGCCCATGGTATATTTTACATATGAGGTGCCATGAATGTGATAGCTTCGTATTCAGATTCGGGTGGATATTCAATAGAAATTTTGTTCATTTGCTCCTTATCATAATACAACTTAATACGGTGACCATTAACAATGAAACTTCCACCATGCTTGTCGTAGAGTTCGACATATCCAGATGGAAATCCATGTTTCACTATATAAGGTCCCATCCATTTCTAATTCCTTTCTAATTCTAAGCTTTCGGTCATGATAAGCTTTGGTTCTGGCTTTGTATAGCTTGGAGTTTTCGTTGGATTGGAGCCTCAATTCATCGAGTTCATGTAATTGCAAAAATCTTTTCTCTCCAGCTACTTTCAGATCTGGGTTACAATTCCGTAATGCCCAGTAAGCACGATGTTCGATTTCGAACGGCAAATGACATATTTTTCCATACAAGAGTCTGTATGGTGTTGTTCCAATTGGAATTTTATAAGCCGTACGAAAGGCCCATAGAGCGTCATCGAGTTTTCTCGACCAAACCGAAGGATTTTCCTTAACCGTTTTTTCGAGTATTCTTTTTAATGCTCTATTAGTATTTTCGACTTGTCCTCTGGTTTGTGGATGATATGCTGTAGCAAAACGATGATGAACTCCATATCGTTTCATGATTTTCTCCATTTGTTTATTACAGAAATGGGTTCCTCTATCACTTATTAAAGCTTTAGGGATTCCATATCGAGCAAAAAGCTTTTTGAGAAAATTGACAACAACTCGTGTATCGTTAGTGGGTAAGGCTTCAGCTTCAGCCCATTTGAAAACGTAATCGATTGCAACGAGAATGTATTCGTATTTATGAGATTTAGGAAATGGTCCTATAAAATCGATTCCCTAAATATCGAATATTTCGCAGACTTGACTGCTCTTTTGAGGCATTTCATCTCTACGAGAAAGACTATCGGATTTTTGGCACGCATCGCAGTTTTGAACAAGAGTATGAGCTTATTTGAAAATAGTTGGCCAAGAGAATCCAGCATCAAAAACTTTTTTAGCTATGGTGGTAGGACCGTAATGTCCCCCTGTTGGGCCATGATGGCATTCATCAAGAATTTTTCTTGTTTCTGCTCCAGAAACACATCTTCGGATCATTCCATCGGGACACATTTTGAAAACAAAAGGTTCTTCCCAATAATAGTGTTTTAAATCCGAAAAGAATTTATTTCTTTGAGCATGAGTTAATCCTTTCTTGAGAATATTTCCACCAAAATAATTTGCAAAATCTGCAAACCACGGTATTTCCTCTTCATCAACTTTATCGATGGTCATAAGAGTTTCATCGGGGAAATAATCATCAATTTCATCTTCCTTTAATTCTTCCAAATTTGGGTTCTCAAGACGAGACAAATGATCGGCAGCAAGATTTTCTACTCCTTTCTTATCTTTTATTTCGATATCGAATTCTTGGGAGTAGTAAAATCCAGCGGATAAGACGCGGTTTCACATCTTGTTTAGCAAACAGATATTTGAGTGCTGAGTGATCGGTGAAAATGACTGTTTTGGAAAGCACGAGATAAGATATGAATTTTGTCAAAAGCAAAAACTACGGCTAATAATTCTTTCTCCGTAACCGTATAATTTTGTTGGGCGTTGTTAAGTGTTTTGCTAGCAAAGTATATAGGACGAAAATGTTTTCCTTCACGTTGTCCTAAAACTGCCCCAACAGCAAAATCGCTTGCGTCGCGCATAAGTTCAAATAGTAGTGACCAATTAGGTGAAACAATAATCGAAGCACTAGTCAATT
Source organism: Artemisia argyi (assembly GCA_030686995.1). Taxonomy (NCBI): domain Eukaryota; kingdom Viridiplantae; phylum Streptophyta; class Magnoliopsida; order Asterales; family Asteraceae; genus Artemisia; species Artemisia argyi. The sequence continues at coordinate 60,016,235 of CM060694.1, forward strand.
GACTCTTTAGTGTTTCAAAAGCTTTAATGCAATCTGCATTGAAATCAAAAACAGAATCTTTCTCAAGAATTTTTGTCATAGGACGAGATATTTTGGAAAAATCTTTTATGAAACGACGGTAGAAACCGGCATGTCCTAAAAAACTCCTAACGGCTTTAACGTTAGTTGGAGTGGTAATTTTGTGATAACATCAATTTTTGCTTTATCAACCTCCATTCCTGAACTTGATATTTTGTGTCCTAGCACAATTCCTTCGGTTACCATGAAATGGTATTTTTCCCAATTAAGAACAAGATGTGCAGCTTCACATCTTTCGAGCATTTTGTCTAGATTTAAAAGACAAGCTTCAAAAGAATCTCCAAATACTGAAAAATCATCCATGAAAACTTCCATAGATGTTTCAAGCATATCTTGGAATATAGCAATCATACACCTTTGAAAAGTGGCAGGTGCATTACAAAGACCAAAAGGCATACGCCGATAAACATAAGTTCCAAAAGGACATGTGAATGTGGTCTTTTCTTGATCAGAAGGATCAATGGGAATTTGGAAATAACCAGAAAAACCATCGAGGTAACAAAAGTATTTGTTGCCTGCTAATCTTTCAAGCATTTGATCCACGAATGGAAGAGGAAAATGATCTTTCCTGGTGCTTTGTTCAATTTTCTATAATCAATACATACTCGCCATCCAATGACTGTTCTAGTAGGAACTAATTCATTCCGTTCGTTGGTCACTATAGTCATTCCTCCTTTCTTGGGAACACAATGAACATGACTCACCCAAGGACTATCTTCAATAGGGTATATGATTCCAGCGTCAAGAAGTTTAATGATTTCTTTTTTGACAAATTCTTTCATATTGGGATTGAGTCGACGTTGTCTTTCAATGACAGGTTTAACACCTTCTTCGAAATTGATTTTGTGTTTACAGAAATCAGGTCTAATTCCTGGGATATCAAAAGTTTTCCACGCAAAAGCGCGTTTATGCTTCTTAAGAACTGAAATGAGTTTTTCTTTTTGATCATCCTTGAGCAACGAAGATATGACTACAGGAAGAAGTGAATTCTCTTCCAAGTAAGCATATTCATGATTATTTGGAAGTCGTTTAAGCTCAAGATCGGTGGGTGGTTCTTGAAGAGATGTCTTGATCCTCATTTGATCATTAATGGTAATTTCTTCGAAATTCTCTTCAACTATTTCTCCTTCCTCAACTTCTTTATCATCTTCTTCAAATTTAACTTCCATAAATTCAGCGAACTCTTTATCAAGATTCGTTTCATTTATTTTCTCAGAAGTGGTTGTGAAAGGATCAGAATCGTAAAGTAATGCATCCAATTCTTCCTCAGTGACTTCATCGATTACATCAATATTAAAGCAAGTGTCATCACTGGTATATGGATATTTCATTGCTTTGTCGATTAAAAAGGTAATTCTATCTTCTCCAACTCCTAAATTGAGTTCTTTACCTTTAACTTTGATTATGGCATCAGCAGTGTTTAGGAAAGGTCTTCCTAAGATTAAAGGTACTTGTCTATCTTCCTCCATTTCTAAGATTACAAAATCCACTGGAAAAACAAATTTACCCACTTGGACGTGCATGGGTTGAGAAAACTTCCGGGATCTCCCAGTTTTGGTGGAACTTTGTTTTCAATAATCGCTGAACATTCTTCATTGAGGAAAGCAGCAGAAATTTGCTCTAATTTATTTCTGTTATTAAGAAGTTCTTTAAAAAATTCCCATATTTGGGCATTCCAGCTAGAACATCAATGAGGGGTATATTGAGTCTAACTTCTTTGATCATCTCAACAAACTTCTTATAACGCTCTTTATTTTTCTCTTTTCTAAGAGCTTGTGGGTATGGGATTTTTGGGGTGTATGCTTTGAGTGGTTTGGATGTTTCTTTGGTTGGTGTTTCATGAACATCTTCCTTTTCTGCTTCAGCTTCTTCTTCACTATCATCATTAATGATTTGAGTTTCATTGGGATTGGCTGGTGGATCATAAGAAAGACCACTTCTTGTGAATACATCATTGATATGCTCATTTCTGGTTTGTGGTGGACGATAAGTTTTGTCATTTGATCCAGAAGGCTTTTGGGTTGGATTGGGTATTGCTTGGTAATGTTTCAGGTTGTCGTGAAGAAAATTGATCAGAGAGTCTACCAAATTTTTGTTCAAGATCCTGAATAGAAGCTTGATGATTTTTCTGACCTTGCTCAACTTTTGTTTTGAGATTGAAAAATTGGGTTTTAAGAAATTCATTTGTGGATCTTTGAGCAGTCACGAAATCTAACATCATTTTTTCGAAATCAGTTTCTTCTGGTTTTTTGTCAGAGTTTGGTAGAGTTGGATTGTCTACTCGTTGTTGAGAATCACGGTTGTTATCCCTTTGGCGATCTTGCCAATTTACAGAATTTCTTCCGTAATAATTACCAAGAAAACCTCCCCCACGGTATCCTCCTTGGACATAATTGGCTTCTCCTTCATTGGATCCAACCATGGGTTGGTCGTCACATTCGGATGAAGTGTGATTACCTCCACAGTTGTTGCAACCTTCTCGCATTTCTTTCATTTCTCCTTTGATATCTTTGTATTGCGAGTCGATTTTGGAAGTTAAAGCTTCCATTTTCTCCATGAGTTTAGAAGTATCGGAACTTTCAGCAAAAGCAACGGTTTTTCGTAAGGGTTTGGTTTTTGAATCTTTTGACCAATCGAGTTTAAGAAGCACTCGATCTTCGAGCAATTGATATGCCTCGTTGGGAGTTTTGTAAAGAAAAATTCCTCCAACATCAAGAATTCCTTGAGATGTTTCATCAAGTCCATGGTAGAAGATTTGGATAATGGTTCCTCGTCCTAAACCAGGTCCATGACAACTACGAAGTAAATCTTTCATACGAAGCCAAGCTTCGACAAGAGATTCATTGGGGTTTTGTGAGAAAGCACGGATTTCTCTCATGAGACGATCAAACATGGCAGGTGGAAAGAATCGGCTTACAAAAGCTTGCCTCATCTCCTCCCAAGTATTGATAATTCCTGGGGTTAATTCGTTATACCACACTTTGGCATCTCCGGCGAGTGATGATGGGAAAAGTTTGAGTTTAATGGCATCGACATCGGTGTCGCCATATCGAAACATGCCGTAAATTTCTATGAATTCGGTGATGTGTTTATGAGGATCGGCGCTCGAACGGCCATCGAATTGACGGTCTTTGTTCATAAAAAGATGGTGTCCCTTCACGGTGAAGTTGTCACCAAGGTTAACAGCAACAATAGCAGCTCAAGGAGTGGGTGCTACGGTTCGGTTTGTGGCCCACATGGGTTGGTCATCAGCCATTGGAAATGGTTGATTGGTGAATGGGTTATAAACAACAAAGGCTTCGAAAAGGTTATCAAACGGTGGGTTTGGTACTCTTGGTACACGGTTGGTTGGTGGAACAAAAGGTATTCTTCTTTTTCTTGGTCTACGAATCAGACTTTCGTGATTGGAAAGAGGTGAAATTGGTTCTACTCCAGTTGATCGAGTGTTCATACAATTACCGAGTGAATCTCAGAATCCTTGGAACAAACGAGCAAAGAATGAAAACAATTTGAGAAATCAGGAAAAAGGAACCGATCGATTAGAAGGGAACCAATCGGTTAGATTGAACAATTTAGAAATACCGATCGGTTAGATGAGTGACCGATCGGTTTCTTGGCTCGGATTTTTTTTTCTTTTAGAAAACGAACACGGAAAGAAATGAAACTTTAAAACTTACAGAAAACACAATCAAAATCCCCGGCAACGGCGCCAAAAACTTGATGTGTGCTCACGGTGTGTACAAGTTTTAAATTTATAAACACGATTACCGGATCTAGAGATAACACATACGAGCAAGTGAACTCGTCTGTTATAGCAAGATTTGATTGGTAAGTCGGGATCGTTCGCAGGGATTTGTGAGTGAATCTAAGCGTAAGTTTAAAAAGTAAATCTCTAACACTAGCGATAATGATTATAAGATAATTCAAATGATTAAAAACTACACTTGCTTAGACTATTTAACTACTCATAAGAAAAGCATGATTGTGATAACTTCCTTAACATGTTGGTAAATGAAAATTAGTTGGTGTTCTAATCTATTGTTTCTACAAGTTAAACATTCGTCAAGATTTTAGTTTATAAAAACAAGCATTAGGTTTGGACCAATCAATTCAAGATCAATTCAAGGTTCATAAAGTTGAGTTAACAGCCTTAAACACAAAAATAGTTTCTTGTCTAATCAAATACTCTTAAGAAATGGTCAATACAAAAGGTAACCTAATCATAGACAACAAGGTTACAATTGATTATAAACTACTAAAACTTTCGACCAATTAGACGTTTACAACCAATCCGATTTGATTAACAAAAAGTATTCTCATTACAATTACACCTTAGTTCTTTTGTTTAGCTAAGAATAATTATGGTGAAAAACAATCTTTCATAGATAAAAGATTATAACTAGTTGAATGATAAGTTGATAACACCCCTTTCGGCCAATGATATTATAAGCGACTAGTTAAACTTGACCCAACAAATGTCACTATGTAACTTTAGTCCAATTGGGTTTTAGAATTGACTTAAAATTGAATTAAAACATGTTATCACAATCATAGACTAATCATTAAGTAATTAACATCATCTAAGCAACTGCAAAAGGTTACTAGCCACTCATAGCAAACATGAACATAAACTCAGAATATTGAACATTAGAAATCATAATTAAAGTCTTAGAAATGTTTGGAATATGATTACAAATGAGTAGGAAATGATTTCCTAAGTGTTGGTGTTGACTTCTTGAAAGTTTGACCACCGGATGTTGACTTTTTGGACTTCCAATGCTTCCTGAACTTTTATGGACGAATTTAAGAACTTTGAGACTAGTAAAGGATTGCTTTGTTGTTGTATGTTGATGGTGTATTGAGTGATATTGAGTTGTGTGTTGAAATGAGATTACAAAGCCTCTATTTATACTACTCCTCAAGCCTAGGCTCATCAATGCAGCAACTTGGCCTCCAAGGTGAATAGAAAGACCTAGAATACCAGAAAGAAGGGCCTAGAATCAGGTAGAATGAGATAGAAAGCATCTTGCAAAATATTAACGAGCTGACCAACCGATCGGTATCGGGCTCTGACCGATCGGTTGGTTGTGACCTCTGCGACTAACCGATCGGTTGGATTCATAACCGAACGGTTGGATGTGACAAATTCTTCTGACCGATCGGTTGGATTCATAACCGATCGGTTGGTTGTGTTCTGACAGCAACAAACTTGATCTTTAACTTGGCTCTTCGTTCTTTGTATAAACTTGATTATTCCTTGTCAACGATCTTTGGAATGATGAAAACTTGGATTCTTCTTTGTGAAATGTTTGAACGAATTGATTCTCGAGATGGGAATGACAAATCCTTTATTTACTTCACTTTTTCTTCCTTTTTCCTGTTTTTGGCTACAAATGCTTGCAAACACACTTTGATATGATTATGTGACAAAAGCATATAAAAATAACCAAAAAACATACGAATAACGCCACTAAAAATATGCACAATTTGAGCGTTATCAATTACATAACATGTATATATAAAGATGAGATGTGCGAACATATAAAAAATAAAGAAAACTAACTTTACTAATTTATTATAGTGTTAGCTAAATAAACACCTGTTACGAATATCTAATCTTTTAGTTTTTCGATTTTGGTGATCACTTGTATCAAAACTAATAGGTATACATTTTTTATTAGTTTTATGAATATTAGATGTGGCGGTTCGGTTTTTTTGGTTTGGGTTTTCACATAAAACCAAAAACCGAAGCAAAACTTTCGGTATTTTTAAAAACCAAAACCAGACCATCGGTTTTAGAATTGGTTTGGGATTTTAGGGGCTTTTTGTATTATTTTTTTATTTTTAGTTTTCTGGGTTTTGGTTCTGGTTTTCGGTTTTGTTGCTCTCCCCTAATTAAAATAAAACCCCCAATGAATTTGTAGGAAGGAGTCCCTATTGAGATTGCTGAAGCTGTTGTTGGAGCTTTAAAAGGTGAGCTTGTTGCTACTATAGTCGATGCTCCAATGGTTCCGGTAGGGTACCAACTTTTGCTTAATTAGCTCTTTCAAGTTGTGGTAATAAACAACTGCTGCATGTTGTTCGCCAACTATCTTTGATAATTTGGAACTAACGGGATTATCAATACTAGACTGTTACGAAATGATAATTCCTGAAGTTGTTTCGGATCCAGCTAGGTAGAAAGCCAGAACTGTAGAAAATATACCTCCTGCGAAAGTACAGTTTTGCCATTCAAGTTTTGCTAGCGTTTTCATATTGATGTGTATGAAACTGTGAACATGGTTTCAGTTACGGTTAAATTATCTTTTGCATAAGCTATCTGATGATTTTGTGTGTGCATGGTAGGTGTAACGGTAGCCCTCATGCATTGTGTCTTTTGAAGCCAAAGCTAGCGTCACAATCAACATGCTTTAACCTACTTGGAGTCAAGGGTTCGCCCATAGAATCAGCAAGCTCAAACGCTCAGTTGCTAGCAAGGATAGTGTTGGTTTGGTGTTGGAGCAATTGTATCAATGGTGTAAAAGCTTTTGCAATTTCTTATTTATTGTATAAGTAAAACCTAAAACCGACTTAAATGAGATATGAAGATAACATAAAGGAAACATAATTTTGTATATAAACATCCCACCGTGGAACACGGGCCTTAAAACCTCGTATCATACATTTGTCGAACATGGTTTGAGAGGGTTTATTAAATAATAAATATAGTCAAAATGGGTTGTCTATACGGTATCTGATTATGTTTTTGTTTCATAAAAGACAAGGTCTTAAATTCTATATTGTTACATATTATCAATTTCTATCACGTCCTAAATCGTGTCAATCTGTCATAAAAATAATGTTTTACAGACCAAATATTTAATGCTTCAAAAGTTAAGTACTATAGTTCAATAAAAACCAGTAAAAACTCCAAACAGACACATACAATTTAAGGGTAGCAATCTGGTTTTGCCTTCTAGAATTGGTGATGTCAAAACTGTCACTGACTCGTGTAAATATATAGCCACATTTCAAAAAAATATTGTTCTTGTGTTCATTAGAGTATAAGTAAAATACTATTTTTTATACTTTGTGAAACTATTCTAGTTTTTATCTAATATTTATTTCTCCATGATTAAGATCGAAAGCCAAATAACTTTATCAAATTCTGGATGGTTTTATGATTTTAAACTTAGTTTTATGATATAAGCACCTACTCCTTAAACAAAAGAGATAACAACAAATCTTAAGGTTAATTCTTTATCTTAAGATCAAACTCGTGCAAAAAAAATACATTAGCTTTAGGTTGCACCGTGTCATAACTAGCTGGTTTCTGCATTTTATGACCCGTAATCAAATAATTTTGTTTTAGGTACACAATACAATCAATGTTTAACAACGAAACCTTCTATCGATGATTGACAATACTTTTTTTTTTTTTTTTTTTTTTTTTTTTTTTTTTTAACCTGGGTTCCGACTCGACATTGTGAGCAGACTAATCCCAGGACGACTACCATTTTGAATAGTCCGGAGTCATCGCATGTGAACCTCCGTGGCCACATGGGGATTAATTTTCTCTCCAAGGTTTGAACCTGGGACCTCCAGGGACTTAACCACTTAGGAGACCAAATCCAAACTACTGGGTCACCCATGTGAAGATTTAATAATCAGCGAGTCGGCCATTGATCTTTGATAACTCGCTAAATATATCTTATATTCTTATCGACAAGACTCGAGTGCGTTACTTTTAGTTCGTTATATGTTCAATCATAAAAAATACAACAATTTTCACTTAGTTTGATGTATATACATAATATAGTGTTATCTTTTTTTAAAATTTTTTCAATGCTCATTAACATCATAACATGTCTCCATGTAATTAATCATGACCTAATAGTCCAACTTTATTGCTTAAGTAAATTTCTAAAGTAATGTTGTACTACGTAATTGATTAAACTGAAAAGTCGGAAAAATGTTTTTACTTGGAAAAACCATTCCCTCATCATTGAAAGAATTAAAGTGAACCGGTCATTATGATTTAATGGGCTTGGCCACTTGATCCATTAGATACTTTGTTTTAATCTAGCTTTCGTGGCCTTTATCGGTTCGGTTATCGGATTGTTCGGTTAATTCAATTAGTTCGGTTAATCTTTTTCCCTAGGTAAAACTGAAAACTAAACCGAACCGAATTTAAATTGAATTAAACCGAACCGAATAACTCGAATTACATAAATTTATTTATTATTTATTTAATTATATATATTTTTTGCTTCAAGCTTAAAACTGTTATATGAAATAGTTTAATGCTTTATTTTTAATATAAATGCATGAATATATATATATATATATATATATATATATATATATATAGGGGAGCTTTATTTTCAGAACCCTGTTAAGTGCGGGAACTGCGAGAACTCCAATTTTGCATTAGAAAACATGCATGTTCATATAAAACATGTATGTTTTCTTACATACACATGCCTGCGTATTAAGGTGTATATAAGAAAACATATATGTTTTATATGAACATGCATGTTTTCTAATACATAATTGGAGTTCTCACAGTTCCCGCATTTAACAGGGTTCTAAAAATAAAACCATTTTGCATTGATCAATTGCACTTAACAGGTTTTTATATAAACATGTATTATGTGTATTAAGGTGTATGTAAGAAACAAACATTTTTATATGAACATGCATGTTTTCTAATGCAAAATTAGAGTTCTCGCAGTTCCCGCACTTAACAGGGTTCTGAAAATAAAGATACACTATATATATATATATATATATATATATATATATATATATATATATATATATATATATATATATATATATGTGTGTGTGTGTGTGTGTGTGTGTGTGTGTGTGTGTGTGTGTGTGTGTGTGTGAATTCTTTTTTTGTTCGTCTCGGGTTTCATTTTGCCAAAACTATAATCGAATATTTAGTTTGGTTCGTTTTGGGGTTTCATTTTGCCAAAACCATAGCCAAATATTTAATTTGGTTCGGTTCAATTACGACAAATTTGGTCCTGCTACAAATTCAGTTCAGTTTTCTTCGGTTCGATTTGGGTTTTCGGTCTTGCGGAATAAACCCGAATTCTGCACACCCTAGTGTTATCATTTATGTGCAAAAATTATACTTCGTAGAACACATATCTAGACATCTAGTTTAGTTTAACAAAAACACTCCCAAAGCCCAAAGTAGTTTATTACTCCCTCAGAAAAAAGAGGGAAAAAATACGATTAAATAAACTAGAACGGTACCTGCGCATTGCGGTGGCGGATACGCGTGACTATATTTTCCGTTACTCGGTTATTCAGTTACACATTTAGTTGTTTTTATATTTTATAAATAGAAATGTTAGAGATGGTTAAACCAAATAATTTTAGTTTGAACAAACAACCTGCTTCCTAACAAACTTCCTAACCAACCTGCTTCATAACCAATTATTTTTGAAATCCTTCCATAATAAGCAAGTAAAAGTATGAATTTTAAGCCTTTCTAATTATAGAATAGTCCCAAATACATTATATAGTAGTATACATATACATGCCTGAAAATCTTGCTATAACAGGGAACCTATAATCCAAGATGAAAGTTTTTGTACAGAAAGGTCACATGTTTTTTTGCTAAGTATTGTTAAAGTACACTTTAAAACAATGGCATATAATAATAATAATAATAATAATAATAATAATAATAATAATAAAAATATATATATATATATTATTAACCTATCAAAGGACTTATGAAGTGGTATGAGATTCTCTTAAACCAAGTGGTTATAAGTACAAATCTCGTCTCGAACACTTTGTGGTGGTATATTTGTAGTGTATATAGTTTGACTGTTTTAATTTGCTTTCTTAAGAAAAGAATTTATATCTTATTAACCTTAGCCCACTCTAAAGTTAACAGTAAGTCAATCTGAGATTTTTTAACTGGATCCTAAAGCAAACGTGCACCTCTACAATTATTGTTTAAGTTTAACTGACTATCAATTTCTAACTAATGATTACATATTCTAGTTTACAATTCAAGGGAGACAAAGTTGTTAACCGGACATGTATATTGGCCCAACCAGAAACCATTGTAGGGCTGGGCCCATGTTGTGAGTCTAGAATTATCCTGATGTACCATTGTGTAATGAGATATGGGAAATACCCAAAAACACATTTGATATGAAAAAATAAAAAATCATGGGTGGCTTAAATTAAATTCACTGGTAAAAAGCAATTTAAAAGATATGAAAAAAATATAAAAGTAAAATAGTTTGATATAATTCTATTTTCAAAGTAATATAGTGTGATTATTAGGGTTGGAAACATTTTGGGCTGATTTGTTGGATTAGTTATTCGGGCCGAGGTTATACAAGTGAAAATCTAAATTTGTTGTGGGATGACGTATTTGCGGGTCGAATTTTGGTATAACTTGTACTACAAATTGATATTCAGTTGATTATTATTAGATAGATATAACTACCGTGCTAGTTTTCGTAAAATCGTGGAATCTAAATCTTAACAGTAACACATTTATTGACAGGGTGAAGGAAAACTGTGTGTTTGCGAATTCCAAGATTGTTTTTTTTTTCTTTCCAAATATTTATTTTTAATCATAGACCAATAACCGCGCAAAGCAATTGTGTATATTAGCAACTAATTATACTTGCGATTATTTGACTCTGATTCAAAACTTACGAGTTTGAAATTGTAGTCATTGCGAGAAAAAAGTTCATAGGTTAAAAACAAAAAATGTTTTTAACATTTTATAAATCATAATAACACTTTACTCACTTTCAAAAGTTGACTAAGTTTTCATTTATTAAGCATGGCATTTAAAAATTTGTTTGTTTAAGTTGACTGACTTATCACTTATTAAGCTTGGCACTTAAAAGTTTATTAAGGATTATTAAGGGTAATTTAGTCCAAACACTTTACTAACTTTTAAGCAATTTTAAGTTTCAAGATTTGAGCATAAACTCGTTATAAGCAATAGAGATACAATCAAGCTATTGTTCATCGTATATCTATGGTTTAATATATATACTTAAAAAACAAAAAATCAGAACCATTCAAACAATTATACAAAAACAAACTACATTATTTTATTCAGGTTCAAAATTTATAGTCATCCCTTAACAATAAAATGTGATATTCCGATTCAGACACAAAACATCTTAATAAAACAAACACACTCCTAAACTTTTCATAACCATGGATTTATAAATGTCACAATATTTAACTTCAAAAAAATTTATTGAAATATTATTACCCGGTAAACTATCAACCTGAAGTTCGGTTATTTAAATGTTATTACTCTTTATATTATAAGCTTAAACCCTGTGCGTGCAAAAACCGGTGGATCTATTTTAAGAAAAAAGAAAACCGCAAAATGCGGTGCGGTTGCGGTTTTACCTGTAAAACCAAACAACAAAATCCGCATCACATCGCACATTGATTATTTAAAACCGAAAAATGGCACATTGACTATTAATGTGTGTTATAAGGCTTCTAGTCTATATTATCATTAATATTGTTATAAGTCATAAGTGATGTGTGTGTTTACATTAAATATATGCATTGTTATAACCCAAAAAAACCAACATTGTAAACCAAAACCCTCAAAAACCCACATTAATTATACAAGTCATTATTGATGGTGCGGTGCGGTTAAAACCCTCAAAAACCGATACCGCAAAATGTGATGCAGTTCGGTTTCTATTTTTATAGAAACCACAAGCGCGATTGCAGTTCGGTTTTAGTCAAAACCCGCACCAAACCGCATCATGATCACCCCTATCTAAAACTAAGTAATATAATTGAAATCAATTTTAAAATTTCAGCTTACGACTAACCAAACTGTTACAAGTTCGTTTCCGAGGAAAAAAAAAGAAAAGCCTGTTCTAAGACCTAGGTCATTGACATAAAGTGAACTTGGAGACTGGACATTTATTTTTTGGTTATGTTTGCCAAATAGTTTAAAAGGATGTGGTCTGATCACGGTTTTAAATAGCGTAAGGTGTGGTGTGACGGCATGATCAATCCTCACGTCTTAGAAGCTATAGATTTATATGAAAATATGAAAATATTTATAGATTTATATTATATATTATATATTATATTTCATGTATATCGAGTTTACAAAAAGTGTTATATATAATGAACTAAGTCATTAAACTATGCTTAAATGTAATTTTCTTCAATAAAAAAAAAAAAAAAAAAAAAAAAAAAAAAAAAAAGATCATTGTAATTGAATTCATTAAACCGCCATGACACGCTTTTTAGAACTATGGGTCCGATAGACAATAAAGTGAAATTGGAAAATTGGTTACCTTATAGTTTTCTAAACTTAGAATTCTAAATGAGCTCCGTTTCAACTTAATAGTTAAAAATTTCTTTTTTGTTATCACAAAATAATACTCATTATTGTTGATTTATTGAATACTATCTAGTTATACATTCTTTACAGTAGTTTCAGCTAAGCCCCTCGTCACAATGTCACTCCCCCGCATCATGGGAGTATTGTAGACACAAAGTGAAGTTTAGGGTCGACATATCTTGGCCGGTTAAATTGTGACCAAACCCGCCGGGCTCCACAAATCGGACCCATGGTTTCGAGTGGACAAGGTCAAGTACGTCCTTTCTTGGTGACTTGGTGTGAGCGTGAAAAGGAAGTAAAAAAAGACTTTGGCATAGTCAACTAAAAGGGTCATGTCTGGTGTGCCGTGTGGGCCGGTTTCATTTCAGATATGTGCATAAATCATTCATCTTTTTCTCCAATTTACAAACATATAACCAAAAACCAATAGGCCCCAAAAGAGAACCAAGAAAACTCGAGGTGTTTTCTATCTCTTTTAACATCTAGTACAAGTACTTTACAAAGTATGAAAGTAATATCAAGTATATTTACAAAAGAAACATGTCGGATAACAAGCCAAAAAATGAATAAAAGTTAAGACGCGTAGGCTCAAGTTAGCTTATCAACATTTACGTTATAATTTTTTTAAGAAGGATATAGAATTAGCAAACTTTTGACCCGTTTAGCCTTTTTTTATTTGTTGTTATCTTCTAAATAGTTTATTCATTTGACTCATTAAGTTTGTAACTCGTACTGACACGTTTTAGTTTGAGTGTATATTGAAATGGTCGCACATAATTTGACTCTTTTATACCATTTTATATAGGATTGATATAGTTATATCTCAATTCTCAAGCCTTACATATTTCCTATAAAAAGCTTTATAACTTCTTATTTCATGCTATTTTTGTTAAAGCAAAACTAGTTTTACCATATTAAAATTGAACAAACAAGCATTAAGAATCAAGCATATATGACTTAGTTTGTGGAGAGGTGTAACTCTTTATAGATAAAACTGCAATTATTGTAAGAAAAAGGTTTATTTAATAATGTTGTAAATAAAACAGATCGTGACTTATATAATGAGTCAATGAGATGTGGACAATCACTTAAATGAGCAATTTGTTTGAACCCTATCTTTAAAACTCATCTATTTCAATGAAGCTACGTGGTGTTTATTAAAAGATGGATTAGAAGCTCAAGGCCACTTGTGGGCTTGGGGGGTGTTTTTTTTATTGTTAATGTGTCTTAATGAGTAGATAGTGGTGGGGGCCACAGATATAACATGTTTCTTTTTCTACTAAATGGTTTATATAGGTAGAGGAATTAAATGGTGGTCCTCTCCATTAAGACTCATTAACAGAAAGGGATCCACCTACTAATTCAAAAAAAAAAAAAAAAAAAAAAAAAAAAAACCCTTATACTCTCTTCGTATCAAATTATAAGTCAATTAATATTATAATATCTTTTTAATCTTATACTTTCTCCATCCTAAATTATAAGTTTAATTTCAATTTGTATAAAATTTAATAAATTTTCACTAACGTGTCTTATGATTGATTGAAATAATAAAATGGACAAGTATTTTGAGATAACCAAATATAAGAAAATTGACTTATAATTTAGGACGGAATGAGCAGTAATTAACAATGAATAAAAAAGTTAGACTCATTTTGTTTATTTGCTTTTGATGTTGTTGTTGTTGCTGTATGATGCAGATTAATCTTCGTTTGCAGTCGGATGTGTTTATCAACAAATTTGTTATTTGCTTTTACTACTACTTAATTTGTTTTTACCATTGTTTGTAGAATTGATTTCGCTTGCTGCTGGATTTATCAAATAAAATATTTTTTTTATTGCTATAATTATTTATTTATTTATATATTTAGTTTAACTTTCTTTATTGTTTATTTAGTTTTGGGTAAAATGCAAAAATGATCCTTAAACTATCACGAAATTGAAAAAATGAGATCGAGACAAAAAGTCACGCAAAAAAGCCACTAACGTTACGCAAATTTGTAAAAAAGCCACCGAGAGGCATTTTTCGTTAATTTTCCCGTTAAGTGCCACATCACCGAGGGCATTATCGTCATTTCATGGATCTTCTTATCTCCCGCCAACCTTTCGGTGTAATTGTGACATGACCTCAATGGCTAATTTGCAAAGTTATTTTCATGTTTTCATATTAAATTGTCAACGCCTTCACACACACACACACACACACACACACACACACACACACAAGCAGAAACACACACACACCCGTAATCAAATAATTATCATTTCCTTTTCCAGTAACATGTCTCGCTGTCTTGATCTTGTGATTGCCTGTAACTCGTTTGTCATATCGGAAATGATGATAACCCATTACCAGCGAGAGGTTGAGGAGGACATTCATCATGCACAAGAGTTGATGAGTAGGTGCCAAAAGCTGTCTAATATGCTCCGTATTAGGGGGGACCTGGTTTTGGAGCTCCAAAACTTAAGGGGCTCGAAAACTGCAAGGGCCAATGTAAACAAGCTTAGGAGGATTCAGTCAGCTAATATGAGAAAGATGAGGGGGTTGATGAGGATGCTTAAGCAAACAAACGACAACATTGTTTCCAAGATTGAGTTTGCTGTGAGGCAAACGTACATGTGAAGGGGTTGGGTGCTGGAGGCTGTGATGAGTTCTTTTGTTGTGTTTGTTGTGTATGATGAATGTAGGTAGTAGGTGGTTGGGCACTTGTGGAGTTGTGGTGTCTTTTGTTCGTTTTGGTGTCACTGTCGTAGTGTCGTAAGCTAGGTAGATGTAGGTGATGATGTAGGTAGGGGTTGTGGTTTCCCCTAAGGTTGTAAATGTATCCTTATGGTTTATGAATGGAAGGGGTCGTTTGATCCCGTTTGTCTTGATATACATTGTTCAATTCGTATCACAAACACATTCACAAACATGAAACTGACAGAATTGAAACCATAATACAATACACAAACACATACGTGTGCTACTAATCAAAGCAAATAACAGAACCACAAAACAAACACAAACATATTCATAGTAAAATGCTATTAATCGAAGCAAATGACAGAAACACAAAACAAACACAAATATATTATGCATAGGAGTCAAGCTTGACTAAACATATACCCCCATATGAAATACTTCAATTTACATAATATTGTTCGACATGTACCAAAAAGATGAACCCATCACAATGCCTGCCCACACCCTTTGGTGTATTCGAAACAGAGGTAGAATAGTTCAAGTTACATTAGTCAAATTACATTAGTAAATACAACCAAATTAAAGTGTTTTAGTTTCTACACATTACATATTCCCAATAGATGAACCCATATGTCAATCTTCAAACCTTCTACTGGGTGAACCAACATGTGATCAACTACACCTGCACAGTCAATATATGCAATGAAATGAGGTTACTATAATAGGCAATGCAATGTGTCCAAAATATTTGCTAAGCAGTTCATTAGACTCACCTAGTCAAAATAACACCACATTGTTACCCATTGATCAGAGTGCCCGTAGACCCAGTACGCAATTAGTGATTCTTGGTCTCAAAATACCACCACCCTTTGCTCCCACATTCACTGAACCAACACCTGTCGGGTTCTTCATAGAACCACCGTCTCTAATGACAATACCAGCCGGTTTGTTCCTGTTAACAACATCAACCTCATCAACCATCTTTCCTTTTCCCTTATCCACAGACCTCTTCACCCTCTTCACCTTCTTTTTATTCTTCCCGAATTCTGGTTGTTAAGCATCAACATCATCCACTTTCCTATAAGTTTTTGAAGTGCTATTCCTAAAAGGAGTTGAAGTAATAGAGCACCGCAAGCTAGCATCTTCTTCTACCCACCCGACAACCTCCCCACCATCACCCTCTGCATCAATGTTTTTTAAATAGTAGGGAGATAACACCTGTTTTGTGTGAGCAACAAACAAGTCTACAAAACTGGCACAACAACCTAGCTCAATCATTGTATGCACATCATTGTCTGTGTGAATCAGCTTCAAACCTTCTTCTAATGATTTACCAGGCAAACAAAGGAACACAACCTATTTTTCTCCCCTAATGCGTGAAAACATATCATCCAGACCTAGGCTAAAGACATGTCTATCACAGACAAAGCCACAAATTGTAGAAACATTCCCTTGAACATACCTTAATGGACCAAATTCAAAGACTCCGTTATTGTGCATGCGGAACACAACTTCACCCCCATAAACAAGTAAATCTGCCACATTTTAAATTCAAACTGTCAAGACATACCAGCACCTACGAAACTAATGGTATACATGCTAAAGTCAATGCAGAAGTAGTCAATGAAACAATTATGCAGGCTCAAGTGAAGCAGAGCATTGCAGTGTTGTATATCTCACCACATAGTTGTAGTTTAGTTAATAAGTTAATGTGGTGATATAGAAACCAAACTATTTTGTTCCTGAGACACTCAAGATACACAATCAGACTTACTTAGAACCAATGTGAAGACTTACTTACAACCAATGTGAAGACTTACTTATAACCAATGTGAACACTTAGTAACTGTAGCAGTACTTTAGTAATGCAAAACACTCGCTATAGCAGTACTTTAGTAATGCCAAACACTCTCACTTATGATATTCTAACACCCTACTTAAAAACATAATACTCTGTTTATCCTAAACCTAGAAAAGGGGATGCATATAAAAGTCTATCAAACATATCATAGCATCCTACATAAACAAATTTAAAATGGCACATAAATGAAGTATACTACATTAACAAACCAAGATCCGTATGCTCTTCATTCACCTTCCTCTTCTTGCCAGTCCCATTTGCCCTCCCCTCTTCCTTTTTTCAGTAATTGTACTCGGATTAGAACTCTCCTCCTTCTTCTTCTTGCCAGCCTCCTTCTTCTTCTTGCCAGTCCCAACAGGCCTTCCCCTCTTCATTTTTTCTGTAACTGTACTCGGATTAGGACTCCCCTCCTTCTTCTTCTTGCCAGTCCCAACAGGCCTTCCCCTCTTCCTTTTTTTAGTTACTGTAGTCGGATTAGGACTCCCCTCCTTCTTCTTTTTGCCACTTCCAACCGGCCTTCCCCTCTTTTTTTTTTCTCTATAACTACCTCATTGGAGCAACGGCTACCACTTCCAATGGTAGGAATAGATATGGCACCGCTAGCACCCACATTTGGTTTGTTGAAGGTTCTGTTCCACATCCATTGAAGAATTTCTTCAATCATCTCCTTCCCTATGTTTGCATACGAACCATACTTAGCAATAACTTTATCACCAAATTCATCCAAAATGTTGGGATCATAGTTTTCACTATTTTATCAAGTCTCGGTCATTTGTAATAATGCTAGGTTGCTTAACTATTATTTACTTACACTTATGTAATATTACAAGTTTACTAGACTTTAGACAAAAGGTCCATGGGCTTTAAGCCCATACGATTTGAAGAAAGGAAGGAGAGGGAGTGTTGCCCTAGCTCCTTCCCTATAAATAGAACCTTTAGGTCACTTGTAAACTTGGTTGGTTATTTTGATTTCTTAAGGAAACTCTTGCACTTATATTTCTCTTTATCATATAATCACCCAATCTCTTTTCTCATCTCATTTCTATCATTATTATGCTTGTGTTTATAAAATGGTGACCTAACAAGTGGTATCATTCGCCGGAAGAAGGTGTAGTTATAGTTTTTTCATTGAATTTTTAATCTTAAACGTTTTTTTTCTTTTTTCAATCGAATTTTTTTGTTAAATTTTTGCACTTTCTTGCTTGTTCCTTGGTTTTTAGCACATCTTTGCTTACAAACTTGTTCTACAAATCAAAACAATCAAAAAGTTCCAAACTTTTATCACAAAATTCGAATTGGGTTTCTTGTACTTGTTTTCGAAAACATTTTTGTTTTTTATAAAGTTTATCAAGTTTTCAACTTTCTTCAAGAAATCTTCATTTTATACCTAAAAGTACAAGAATCTTTAAGAAAAAAACGCGTTTTAGGTTAGCTTTCTTTGAAAATACTACTCGCCAAGGTTATCGAGAACATAACTTGTCCCTATTTCGAGATCTACTCAAAGTACTTTACATCGACTTCGTTTTTGTGGACTCAGTATTTTCTTTCTTGTATAAGAAAGTAAAGTACTTCAACTTTTGGTAACTTTTCGAAATTGTACAATTTCGAAAACTGGGATCGTGGTGTTTTGTGTTTTCGAAAAATACCATTTTTTTTTCGAAATCACATTTTTTTCGCAAACTTGTATAAGTTTCGAAAACCTCCTTGTTTTGCGAAAACTTTCTAAAAGTATCGAAATCACTTAATTTCGAGAACCTGAAATTTTCGCAATCCCTATCAGAAGTTTCGCAATCACTGTTTTCGCAATCACAGTTGAAGACAAATTTCGCAATCCGAAGTTGAGCAAAAGTTTTCGAGATTTGGCTAAACCTATACCTTCTACAAGATCCATTATTACACAAGTGTTCTAAGATGTCTCAACCACCTAACTACTACTTCCCTCATTCTCAGCAACAGCAACATCAGCAGTATCAGCAACAACAATACCATCAGCAACAACCGTATCAACAACCTTCACAATCACACGTTCAACAACAACTGTTTAATCCACTACATCATTATCTCATGATGCAACAACATCAAATCATTCCTCAACAACAATCATATCAGATGTCACAACAGAACACTCAGGTCTCCTCCAAACAACCTCACTGGTTTGATAGAATGTGTGAAGTTATTACAACTCAACAATCCCGACATGAGGCAGGATCACTTGAAACACCTCCAATGCTAACACCTGGGAACTATGTTCAATGGTCAAGTCGATTCTTACGATTTCTTGAACTAAAGAAACCTCATGGGAAATTCTTGAAACAAGTGATACTTGAAGGACCATTTGAGTGGCCAACAAGATTTGAAGCTGGTGATCCAACTGCTGATCCTCCACGTCCTCCTGGTGATAGACCTCTTCCAGAATCTCAACTCACAGAAGAACAGAAATTACATCGTGAAGCTGATGAGTATGCAATGGCTTATATACTTCAAGGAATACCAAATCCAATTTATCGAAGCGTCGATGCTCAGAAAACAGCCAAAGCTAAGTGGGAACATGTTCATCTCCTTATGGAAGGCACTCAATTGAACAAAGATGATATGGAATCCAAACTCTACATGGAATACACAGACATCACAATTGAACCAGGAGAGTCACTTGAATCCTACTATCATCGTTTCACAAATGTGGTCAATGATCTGGAACGTCACAAAATCACAGTACCAAGGATAGCAGTGAACTCCAAATTCGTCGGTAGTCTTGGTCCAGATTGGCATAAATATGTGACATTTGTTCGTCAAACCAAAAATCTTCATGATGCTCCATATGGTTTGTTGTATGATTTCCTGAAACACCATGAACCTGAAGTGGAAAAAGATCGAGCTCTACGAGGAGGATACACAACAACACCAACACCAAATTCTTTGGCTCTCGTAGCTCAATCTCCCTATGCTCCACCACCAATGTCAAATCATGCATATGTTCAAGAGCAGAACTACTTCAGTTATCCACAGTCTTCCACCTCGAACCAAATGGTCCATTATGATTCATCTCTACAGAATGCTTCTACTCAACTTGTTCCATTAAACAACAATGATGCAGTGTATTACTCAAATTCCAATGACGATGACGATGATGACTTTAACACGTTGAATCAGGGACTTGCTCTTATTGCTCGACCTTTTAGCAAATTCTCCAACAAGACAAACAACCGTCAACGTTCATCTTCTAACACAAGGAATCAAGCTATTGTCAATGATGGAAGAGTGGAAATTCAGAATCGTAGCTATGGTCGATCTGGTTCAGGAAGTTCTTCAGGAAACTTTGGGAATGGTCAGAGGTTTAGTAACAATGCGGGGTTCAAGAACAATTCAGGGTCTTCTCAGCAAAGGTCTGAACCAGTTGCAACTAGGAACTCCAACTCAGGGAATGCAGTGTGGTGCTATAACTGTAATGAACAAGGTCATATAGCGACAACATGTCCCAAACCGAGAACTCGGGGTAGTAAGTTTCACAAGCAGGCATTACTCATGGCTCTTCAAGATGAAAAAGATGGACATTTCCCTGAACAAGATAACAACTTCATGGCAAATGTGTACAATGATGATGATATGGAAGATCTGGAAGCCAATGCAGCTGTGATGCTTATGGCCAACATGCAGGAACTTCAGTTTAATGATTCGGGTCCAGTGTATGACACTGACGGTTTGTCTCAGGTACATGACCAAAAAGCATGCCTAATACATGAAATAGCCTCACCCTCTGCTTCTGAATCAGATATGGCGCAAGTTGTTCCATCTAATTCATCTTCATCTTCTCAAACAGATGAACAAATAAGCACAGTTGTCATATTTGATGATGACACAGTTGTTTCATTTGATGATCCTATTGAGAATGATAAACATGATTATTTAGAACAACATGAACCATCATTTGATCCAGACCCTGACCTAATATTGTTATCTAAACAACTGGAGGCACAACAATTGCAAATCATAAAATGCAACAAGAAAAATAAAGTTTTAAAAGAACAAAATGCGTCACTTGCAAGAGATATTGAGTGTTATAAAATTCAGCTTTCAAATCAGGAAGACAAGATTAAAAATGCAAAAAGTTTTGAAAAAGCTTTTCAAGATTCTTACAACAAAGAACAAGATCTTCAACGCAAAATGCACGATTTAATTGAGTCAAACGGAAAGTTGATTTCGAAACTCGAAAGTGAAAAGTGTGAATTTAAAATGCAAGTTGAACGTCTTCAAACAGTACTTTCAAAAACAGAAACAGAATTGTCAAATTGCAAAAAGGAGTTTTGTGAACATAAAATACGAAAAAGGAAGTATATAGATGACTTACTCGGTGATATTGTTGATCTTGAAAAACAACTCAAAGAATTTCGTCACATTGTTTACAAACACGGGAACTCTGTCACAACAATTCAGAAATTTGCTTTAAAACCGAGACCCGATAAAGGATTTGCACTTTGCGATTTCAAATCAATGTTTCTTCACACAGCATTCAAAGAAAATCCTAAGATTTACAGTATGGATCACATGCTTGATAATACGATTGTGCGTGCTGTTGTTTTTGATACTGAGGAAGAAGAAGAACTTGAAGACGAGAGTTGATCAAAAATGAGTTATGTTCAATATTGGACACCATATGACTATTCAAAAGCTCCACCTCTTTCTAAATCTTTTGTTACTCAAAAGGAAATACCTGAGAAATCATGGTTTGTCGAAGAGTCTGATGTTTCATCCTCCAATGGGGCCCCTGTCCAAACTGTAGCACAAATAAATGGTCCTTTACCATCATCCGGTGAACTTACACCTTTACCAAAAAGTTGTCGTGTCTTAAATTATTACAAAACTTTTATGGAAGACATCGAAATTTTGGAGGAAACAATTGCACGCAATTCTGAAATAAAAGTTGAAACTTTTCAATCCGCTTACGAGCGAGAAAAAAGAGATATTTTTCAAAAACAAATGTTGCCAATTGTCAAACACCTCCGTCTTTGTGCTACACGTTGGGATCAGGAACTTCAAAACGAGGTCAAAAATATGATAAACGTTTTCAACTCTACTGAAAATGAGATTTTGGTTCAAAAGCAAAGAAATAGAGTTTTAATAAAATGATGCTGATCGACTCTTGGAACAAGTTCTCAATGCTGATATTTTGTCTGTTATCATGAATGATCTTTATAAATCTGGTACTTCTATGCTTAAGAATGATCATTGTGTTGATAATAATCTGTTGAATGTGGAAATTGAGACACTCAAAGTGGAAAATGATAAGCTGAGAATTAACAATGATGATGTGACAAAACAATTTTCAAAAGAAATTTGTCAACTCAAACAAAGGCTTGAATGGTGTCAAGCTCAAAGTCTTGAAATGGAATTGAAGCTTCAAAGTCAAAATGTTTCAAACTCTTGTCAGATTTGCAAAAACAACGAGTCTTTAACAGGTCTGTGTCTCCGATACGAGAAAGAAATTGCGGATTTAAAAATTGAAAACGCCGAATGGCAACAAAACCGCGATGACATCAAATATTGCAATGGTTTACTTGAGTCTGAAATCCAGGACAAAAATCACATCATCATTGATTTGAAAGAGAAAATTAAGCTAATTCAAAAGGGAAAGATGGTTGACACCACGGTGATAGCACCAGGAATGTATCAATTAAACAAAACTGCTAAAGAAAATGTCATTCAAAACACTAATGTTGATAACTCCACTTCTACAGGACTAGTCTCCACTAATAGCGTTAGCAGACCCAAGCGAAAAAGTAAAAAGAAGAATAGGATCTTGCAACGTAAGAGAGGACAACTAGAAGCTCAAGAAGTAGAAGATCAACTTAGGAATTTGAATAAAACTCATGTTGCATCAGATTTAGATTCTAATCTGGCAAATTGTAATCAAAATCTAAATGTAACGGATGATGAACCTTTGATTGTTTTGAATATTAATGCATCTTGTGTGTTTTGTCGTAAAAGCGTATCATCTGGTGATCATACAAAATGTTTAGCTAATTCTCTTCTCAATCGTCATAAGAAACATAGGACACGCATTCCTTCTAGGCCCACTACTGCCTCTAAGTCTAATTTAGGAAAGCCGAATTCTATGGTTTCTAATGTAGTTAAAGTTACCCCCATAGGTGCCGAGAACAAATCTAGGAATGAGCCAACTACTAGTGCATTTAACATTAAGAAAGCAAAAACTAGTTGGAACTGGCAACGTTGGTTACAATACAAACCAGACTTTAAATGGATTCCTAAATTGTTGAATACATGTGTTACTAACCAACAGGAACCCGCACTGTCTTTGGGTTCCACCCTTACTTCTGTTCCATCTGTGTCTTCTTCTTGTGATGCAGGTGGTACAGATCGTTCTCTGGATTGTTGATAGCGGATGCACCCGACATATGACAGGCAATCTCAAACTGTTACACAACTTTGTCTCAAAGTTTATTGGTACTGTCAGATTCGGGAATGATCATTACGCTCTAATCATGGGATATGGTGACTATATCAGCGGGAACATTGAAATCAGTCGTGTATATTATGTGGAAGGCCTTGGACACAACCTTTTCTCTGTTGGTCAATTCTGCGATGGGGATCTAGAAGTTGCATTTCGTGAGAAAAGTTGCTTTGTTCGTGACTTACAAGGAAACGATCTAATGTCTGGCTCACGTGGCTCCAATCTTTATACAATATCAATGTCAGATATGATTGCAACATCTCCGATATGTCTTCTCTCCAAAGCAGAATCAACTAAATCTTGGTTATGGCACAAACGTCTTTCGCACTTGAATTTCAAAACAATGACTGACCTTGCTCGTTACAAACTTGTTGATGGATTTCCAAGATTCCGTTTTACCAAAGACCACTTATGTTCTGCCTGTGAACAAGGAAAAAGTACTCGGGCTCATTTTCCTTCAAAACCTGAGCACAGTACGAATCATGTTCTACAATTGCTACACATGGATTTGTGTGGACCGATGCGTGTTCAAAGTATCAACGGTAAACGCTACATTCTTGTAATTGTGGATGATTATTCAAGATGGACTTGGGTTTATTTTCTACGAAGTAAAGATCAGGCTCCTTCAATGATCATCACCTTTCTCACTAAAATTCAAGTTCAGTTACGCAACATGGTACGAATGGTCAGAACTGACAATGGAACTGAATTCAAGAATCAGACACTTCGGTCATATTATGAGAAAGTGGGAATTGAACATCAAACATCTATTCCTAGAAGCCCAGAACAGAATGGAGTTGTTGAAAGACGCAACAGGACGTTCGTGGAAGCTGCTAGAACTATGTTGATTAATGCTCAATTACCAGATTACTTGTGGGCGGAAGTTGTTTCAACTGCATGTTATACCCAAAACCGTTGCATGATCACAAAACGCCATCGCAAAACACCATATCAAATTGTTCACAAAAGGAAACCGAACATCGATTACTTTCATGTATTTGGAGCACTTTGCTATCCGAAAAATGATAGTGATGATTTAGGTAAACTTAAAGCAAAGGCTGACATCGGAGTGTTCGTTGGATACTGTGAAAATTCCAAAGGTTTTCGGATATGGAATCGTCGTACAAGAGAAATTCAAGAAACCATTCACGCTAATTTTGATGAACTCACACAAATGGCTTCTGAGCAACACAGCTTAGGACCCGAATTCAACCGTCTTAACTCTCCGGAATCTTCGGTTGAACCATTGCCACTCAACCGCAAAGAATTGGAAACCTTGTTTGCTCCACTATTTGATGATACAATTGTATACCGTTCTACTGAGGTCTCACCTAATTCCGCTGCTCAACCTGAAAACATTCCAGTAACAGACTCACCTCAACAAACTACTACAAGTGTTGAGAGAAACGGTCCTCCAATTGCATCACCATCTACAGTTGAACAAACTGGTTCTACTTCCCACCATCCAGCTGAAGATCCAACACCACAATCAGTTCCACAACCCGCAGAGCATGATCCTAATGCGTTCTTTAACCCGTTT
The DNA here is from genome assembly GCA_030686995.1 of Artemisia argyi. Taxonomy (NCBI): domain Eukaryota; kingdom Viridiplantae; phylum Streptophyta; class Magnoliopsida; order Asterales; family Asteraceae; genus Artemisia; species Artemisia argyi. The sequence continues at coordinate 60,041,224 of CM060694.1, forward strand.
GCACCGGCTCCTACTGTTCCTGATATAGCTGAGTCGTCAACACGCAATTTGGATCCTGCTAACATGCGAGATACCTATCAACTACACCCTTCAACACACAAATGGACTCGAGACCATCCCCTAGTTCATATTATTGGCCATCCAGATGCACCTGTAATGACAAGACAACGACTTCACACGGATGGAGAAACTTGTATCTATGCACTCACAGTTTGTCACGAAGAACCAAAGAACATTAAAGAAGCAATGACTTATGACAACTGGATTGAATCTATGCAAGAGGAATTTCAGCAATTCATAAGATTAGAAGTCTGGGAATTAGTTGAAAGACTTGACGGAGTCTTTGTCATCGGGTTAAAATGGATTTGGAAGAATAAGCTAGATGCTGAAGGCACTATCATACATAACAAATCACGCCTGGTAGCGAAAGGATACTCCCAACTAGAAGGACTTGACTTTGCTGAATCCTTTGCTCCAGTGGCTAGACATGAAGCTGTTCGGATCTTTTTGGCCTATGCTGCACACAGGAACATGGTGGTTTACCAAATGGATGCCAAAACAGCATTTCTTAATGGAGAACTCCGTGAAGAAGTTTATGTTAGCCAACCAGACGGCTTCGTTGATCCTGAGCGTCCTAATCACGTTTACCGACTCAAAAAGGCACTCTACGGACTTAAGCAAGCCCCACGGGCGTGGTATGACAAACTGTCCACTTTCTTGCTGGCCAATAAATTTTCTAAAGGATCGGTGGATCCAACACTATTTACAAAAACCTACGGGGAGGACTTACTTGTTGTTCAAATATATGTCGATGACATCATTTTTGCCTCAACAAAAAGAAGTTACTCTAATGATTTTGCAAAATTAATGAAAGATAATTTTGAAATGTCCATGATGGGTGAACTTTCGTTCTTTCTAGGACTACAAGTTCATCAATCACCCCGTGGAATTTTTATAAATCAGTCCAAATACGCTCTTGAAATTTTAAAGAAACATGGAATGATGACCAGTGATACTTACAATACACCAATGGGCTATACCACAAAACTAGATGCTGACTTACATGGGACTCCAGTTGACCCTACCAAATACCGAAGTATGATTGGGTCCCTCATGTATCTCACAGCTAGTAGACCTGATATAGTATTTGCTGTCTACATGTGCTCTCGTTATCAGTCCAAACCAACTGAAAAACACCTCAGCGAGGTCAAAAGAATCCTTTGATACATAAAGGGAACCATTAACTTGGGAATCTGGTATCCAAAGGATTCTGGTTTTGAACTAATTGCTTTTTCAGATGCTGACCATGTAGGATGTTTAGACACACGCAAAAGTACATCTGGTGGATTACAATTTCTCGGAGACAAACTTGTGTCATGGCAATCAAAGAAGCAGGACTGCACATCACTGTCGTCAACAGAATCTGAATATGTAGCCATGTCTGCTTGTTGTGCTCAAGTCATTTGGATGAGATCACAACTTAAGGATTATGGCTACCTATTCAACAAGATTCCAATCTACTGTGATTCCAAGAGTGCCATAGCTATCTCCTGCAACACAGTTCATCACTGCAAATCCAAACACATCGATCTCCGATATCACTTCATCAAAGAGCACGTTGAAAAGGGTACCGTTGAACTTTATTTTGTTGGGACTGAGTACCAATTGGCGGACTTACTTACCAAATCCTTAGCACCATCAAGGTTTGCTAGTCTAGTTCACCAAATTGGTATGCGATGTTTGACTCCAGAGGATCTGGAAAAGTTTTTAAAACACAATTGATCGTCAAACATCAAAACTATCTTTGTAAATATTTTCAAAACACAAAAAGATTTTTCATTTTTCTTGCACTTAAAAAAAAAAATAAATAAAAAAAAAATAAAAAAAAAGCAAGTATATCTCTTCTCTTCAACATCTTGTCATTTTTTTACAAATGTTGAGGGGGAGATAAGCTCAAATGCTACACATTTTTTTAAATTGATATACTTGCATATTTTCTATATAATGCGGTTCTTCGGATAATGTGGAAGCATTAAGCTCATTCCCTCGTCTCATCTCGATTAATATTTCATTTACAATGGCGGATAGGAGTATATCTTTATGTTGCACATGTTTGCCATTTAACTTTAGGACTCAAGAAAGTATATCAAAAGTTTAGGGACCAAAAGTGACTAAAATTTAAAAGTTTCATAATAACAAAAACAAACAAACCGTTCTTTTTCAAAACATCACAATATCTAAACCCCTAAAACCCCTTTTGAGATCTACGGACCATATTCAAACGAGCAATCCACTTTAGAGATCTTCAATCTGTAAGTTCCTTAGTGATCTTTAGGGTATTACAAACATAGGTTTTCGTTTAATTGTAAATCCAACGGCTAAATTTCTTGTAAAATCGATTTAGATATCTAGGGTTTGCAATTTCGAAATCTGCAAAATCATGGTTTGGTATCTGATTTCTTGATAAGGTTTTGTTACATTTATTGTCACTAAACTAACAATATCATTTTATCTTACTTCCACTCATGTTTGCTTGATTCACGAAAACTAGGTTTTGGTTCGATTTGAGATTTTTTGATTCTGTGTTTGCTTGCTTTGTTTTATTGGTGGGATATGTTTCTATGGTCACAAGTATATAAGTTAGATTAATTTTGTTGATCTACACCATTGGTGCTTGGTTCTCGATATACTTGTATGCTTCGTTCATAATGAGTTTCTATCTATCTGAATCTGTATGAGTTGTATGCTGTCATAATGAGCCTTTTTACACTTGTTTGTGATATGCTTGTACCATCGATACTCATTAGACTCAAAATTGAAATATTTTCGAAAACTTGTTCTTGATAATTATCGAGATCTTAGTCAACGTGCATATTGGTGATGTCTAATTGGTGTTTATCAATCTTTATAACAGGCCTGAATCATTGGATCATATTATCGCAAAAGAAACGTACGATAGATTTCAAATTCGAATGATTCTTGTATAAGAATTTTTTTCGAGAACTCAATTTTTCGCAATCTTAGTAAAACTTTTCGAAATTATTCTCTGACTCATGATTTCGATAATTTTTGTTCAAAACTCAGTTTTTTCGAAAATATTAATTTCGAAATTGCTCTTTGAACATAGATTTCGAAAACACTAGGTCAAAGTATGATTGCGAAAAGGTTTATCGAGTATTGATTTTTTTCGAAAACATGAAATCTTTCGCAATCATGTATAAGGAATGATCTCGAAAATCTTACTAATAAGCATATTCTCGATAAAATATTTATCGAAAACATACTTAGTAACATTTTTGAGATTCTTTCTTAATACATGTTTGCGTGTTTTATATTGTTTTCGAAATCTCATAATGGCCTTGTCATTTTGAATACATGTGGCTTTGTTATGATTCTTAGTTATTGTATAATGTGATGTAACAATGAATAGTGGATATCAATTGTGCTTAGATATAAGACTTTGCATTGTATGATTGATTTTGTGATTCTAAATGATCAATGCCATATATATGTTCATAATTCGTCACATCACACACTACTAAGTTTTCATTCGTGCTTAACTGATTCAAGTACCTATCTACAAAACAAACTCAAATCATTGCTAACAAGTAACAAATTTGGATGTTTGGTTTATGATGATGCTTTTTAGATTAACATGGCTGAACACAACGAGAACGTCACTGAACAAAGTCAACCACTACTCACCATGGATGACATCACTCCCGATAACTACAATGTCACAATTGGCAACAACAATCCACGAGTTGATTTCGATAAATTGAAAATTACTGAGAACTCGTGCATGATTGTCAAAGATATTCTACTTGCACATCCATGCAAACATCTGCTCATCTGTTCTACTTCAGTTCCTCTGTTCTACCTTCATCAGTTCTGGCTTACGGCTAAGGCTAACTTGGATGATGAATCTTTTACTGTTACATTGGATTGCCAAGTCTACACTGTAGATCACGACGTTCTTCGTACAGTCCTTCTCCTGCCTCAAACTGACAACGAATTTGCTCCTATACTACCTGAACTGGATCTTCTTGATTTCTTCATTGAGTTAGGATATGAGGTTGATGATGACGTACCGCTAGTCAAGCTTTCCCGATTCAATGCCAAGAATATCCCTCAGCCTTGGAGAACATTCTGTCTGTTGGTTGTAAGATCGATATCAGGAAGAAAAAGTGGTCATGAACATCCTAGGCTTAAACATTTGCAAACATTCTGGGGAATGGTGACTCTGACACCTATGGACTTTGCAGTTCCTATCATGAATGATATAGTCCACAGTATTCAAACCGAACGTGTGAAGACTATGATACCATTCACAAGATTCACCAAGCTTCTCATAGAACATCTCTGCAAAGACTCTCCAGAATTCATCAATAGGATGACTGATCCTAATGAGCCGAAACACCTCTTCGAGGAAGATTTCACCACCTCATTCATCAAGACGACCACTTCCTCTACCAAGATCAAAGGAATGAGGCTTCCCGAATACCTTCTTGATGATAAAATCAAGAAAAGTCTGAACTACAAGCTGTATGATAATGCTTACAAAGGGGTACAGGAAGAAGCTACTATTCAGACTCGTAGCAAAGGCGGTGTAAAGTCTGGGAGTACTACAAGCACCACTGGCTCACCTCATACTAGATCTAAGGCTGCTCCTAAGTCAAAACCCAAGACTTCCACCAAACCTAAACCTACATCCAAACCCAAACCTGCAACCAAGCCAAAACAGAAGGTAACTCCTGAGTACACTCTTCATGATGAACCTACACCTCCACCTTCTGACACCGAATCCGAGTTCGACACGGAATCTGAAGAAGAAGAACCAGATTATGAACTGAGAGTAAGAGCACCTGATGAAGGATTTCCTGCAACAGAGATCGCCATACAACAAAGTCTTGAAACTTATGAAGAAGAGACAAGGAAAAGAAAAGGGATCACTATTAATGAGCCTAATGATGATGAAGACGAACCAATCGTTGAACCTTTGGTCGATAAACGCAAACTGAAGAGTATAGTTGTCGACACTCGAGCTGAAGAAAAGCGACTTCGGAAAGAACAAAGGAAAGCAACTCTTGAAAGCCGACTTATGTCTCAACCTTTAACTCCGCCACCTATCGATCAGTCGGAACATGAAGGAACTACTAGCAGCATGATTCCTCCCGTTGTATCCACTACGTTAGAATCAGCTCCACAGCCTGATGACACCGTTAAAGATACAGACAAAACAGGAGATGTCAATATGACAGAGACTGCAAATATAGAGGAGAATGTTGGCGGACAAGAGAACATAGCTACGGATCAGGAACATGAATATCTCATTACTCCAGAGTTTCTTGCATGAGAAGCAGAGGAAGCAGAGGAACGTCGTAGAAAAGAAAATGAAGAGAAGAACGCGTTCGACACCAACATATTTCTTAAGTCATCTTCTCAGCAAACTTCCTCAGCAAAACCTCCACCTCCTCAAGACTCTCCACCAAAGGATCCGACGCCTCCTGCTTCTTCTTCAAACTCTCACAATGAGTCGTCGTCCGAATCATCACCTGAGCATTCATCTCCCACACCTTCAGAAACCGCATCAAAACAACATTCAATCAATGAACCGAAACAACCAGTTGATCTTCAGGAGCAAGTCAACAAACTTACCAACATGGTTACCAGTCTTACCAAACAAGTTGAAGATTTTCAGGAGTCAAAGCAGCTGATCGATAAGTTCTTGAACTCTGATTACACAGGATTTATCAGGACCGCCACACATGATTTCCTCTCTGAAAATCTAGTTGAGATGATCACTCCTGAAGTAGCAAAACTTCTTGAACCAATCAAGGACAACTTGGATCACAGAATCAGAAGTGTCACTAGAAAAATGTTGTCAACTACACCATTCACACTTCACACTGCAAAACCTTCTACTGTTGCTCCAACCGTCCCTGAATTATCTTTCAATGAAATGCTTGCCAAACTCTTTGACAATGTTGCCTCCAAAACCACACAGACTGCTGAAGATAAAGCACTTTATGATGCAATGGTGGCCTACATATCCAAAGAGTCATGCAAAGATGCAGCTGGAACCCTGAAAAGGTCAAGAAAAGATGACGATCCTGACCCAAACTCAAAAGGCAAGAAACCTAAGTCTGGAACCGGTCCCTCATCTTCTCTACAACCACGAAAGGACTCCACTCCTCCTGGAAATCAACAACACCCCTCAGCTACCGGTCAAGGTCAAACGGAAGAGGAAGAAACTTTAATGGAACCTACTGATGACTACCAGGGTCAACCTGACACCGATTACCGTGCTTCACCTATTCATGATTCTCATGTTGGACCATCATCACCATCCAAGGCTAAAGACAAAGATGCTACATCTAAGTCCAAGAAATCAAAGAAGAAAAGACGTCATTCATGGCTCGACAATGATGACACTCCTCAGAATGATTGGCTGACAGAAATGGTTCAAGCTCAACCTCCTCTCGAAGAAGAAGAACCCCTTCCTGGTAACACTCTACAGTTTACCCAAGTCATAATGAAGGATCTTCAGATCAACAAACTCACAAAGGCGGAGCTCAGAAGAATCAATAGGGATGCGCAAGAATTCCTCAAGAAAAGATCTGGAAACAAAGTGGAATACGAATATCATATGCAGAATATAGCTAGTGCAATGTCTGCCGACTTTGACTGGCTAAATCCTGAAGTGAATATCGATCTCAGTTCCAAGAATCATGAAAAACCTTACTTCACTGACTGGACCAAACCATTACCTTTGAAAGGATTTCCAGACAAACCTAAGATACCTTACAGCTTCTTCTTCAACAAAGATCTTCGTAACATCCAGCTCACCCAGGAGACATCCAAGAAGAAATATGCTTCCTCACTCACAATCTCAGTACCTGCCGCAAGATACGAAATTCCTGCCATTGAAGAAACCACTCGTATTTTCAGCAACTCCATCGTAGCTTACGACAGAGATGCTCTACATGGAATTCAACACTGGCCAGAACGTTGTCGTCTCGGTTATACCAGCAGATTAGGAGAGACATCATTGGAAAATGTGAAGCAGAAATCTAAGATCATCGCTATCTTGGAGATTCAACAGTCGAAACGGTTTAACTACATATTCATGCGTGAAATTGTTGTTAAACGACAAGATGAAAAGAAGTACAAGTTCTCCGAAGCAGACTTTCCCGACCTTAATCTCAATGACATCGAAGACATGTATCTCGAAAAGGTTCAAAGAAGAATGCGTGGATTCGATAGAGATGTACAGTACAACTTCATGGCATCACTACTTCTTTACATCAGACGATTGATTGTTCAAGAAAGAGTGGAAGATCTTCAGCTTGGAGTGGAAAGTTACCAACAGAAGATCAATTTGACAAAGCCGCAATTCTACTTTGATGGTATCTATTAAACACCACAGTTTACTCTCAACCAAGAACCTTTTGGTTTCACCTACATCAACAGCAAAAAGCTACAAAGTTTCATGAGGTTCGATGAGGTACACAAATTCTGTGATGTCACACTCAAATCTGTTCGTGATGGGCTTGTCAAAAGGTTGAATGATGATCGCCGAAAGATAGCTAAGGGGGAACAACCTAGATGGAAATCCAGCACAAGAAGACAAGTTCGTAACTTTGTCTTAAAGATTGAAGAAAGGTTATTTCGACGGGAACAGATCAGACGACTGGAAAGCTATATCGGTGTTAGACCATCGTTTCCTATCAGACTCTTCGAAAGACCAGAACCCAAGTTCACTGACTTTGATGCTCCATTTCCTGACGAAGATTAACTTGGTACATTTGGTTATTCTTTTCAATATCAATTGTTTCATTTGATTGAATTATTTTCATAATGGCTTGTGCACGCATTACAGTGTACAACCCGAACTTGTAAAGAAAGGACCCTGAGGTACGCTTCAGTGCCTCAATCCTAAATATAAGGAGCGAAGGCTTCTTACTTCTTAGTAGAATTAATCAAATGTGTTATGGTTTTCATAATTCTGCTCAAAAGGACAAGTATTTCACCTCAATAAGACCTAATCACTTGTTGAGGGGGAGCACTTGTCAAAACAAAACACTTTGTTCAAAATCAAAAGTTCTTGGTGAATCTCCCCCATAAGACTCAAAAGGCATATTTTAATCAAAAATTTAATAAAAACAACATCTCATATGCTATTTTTGAGGGGGGGAAAATGAAAAAGTGATTAAAATATGTGAAGTAAAAGCTGAAAGTTGTATCTTGTGCAAGCTAGACTCAGATTCACCCAGGAATTGACGAGACAATAAAAGTTAGTAAAATCGAAAAGACTTATCCTCGACGGGTAATAACATCAAGTTAGTTACTAGAGCTAGTTGTCACCTAAAAGCTGACAATGTATCTCTTTAACTAACCACGTAAGCGTGTCTCGAAAAGGATTTGTCTTAGTAGAAATGTACCGTCTCGAGAAACTTTCTGAGAACTAGATCAGGTCGGGTAATAACTTCAAGCTAGTTTAACTAGTGATGTAAGCGTGTCTCGAATCGGTCTTGTTCACGGAAAGTGGATCAATTCAAAATGCTTGCTCCTCCCGCATGTGCAAATTTATTAAATACTTATGAGCACATGTGCAGGGGGAGCCCTTCAAAAGTGTACACAAAACTCTCAAAGTGTTAACCAAAAGTTTGATTATCACAAACACTTTGAGAGATTTTCAATCAAATGTTTCTTGGCTACTGTCGGAGTTATAAGGTGATTAAGATAGGAATATCCGTCCTATGATCCGCCAGAGCCGGAGGGATCTACCCAAGGACATCTCCCATAGTTAGAATTAGAAGTCCTTAGGTATGATACGAAAAAAGGAGAAAAGAATGAAAGGGAAAGAAGGAGTTGAAGAATTAAAAAGAAAAGTAAAGTAAAGGGTGAAAAGAAATAGCCCTCCATATGATTCAACCTTAGGGCAGACACCGGGTTCAATACGTATGCTACTGGCTGTTGCAAAAGACAACACCGGTATTGAAGACAAAGTCGTCATGGACCCAGTGACGCAATGCACTAAACCTTCTTAACCACTCAAGTTCTCTTAAAAGGACTTGTTTCATTCTCACGGGGAACCAGTGTAATCTATCGACCTATCTCTTAGAGACGGTTGATATTGAAGCAGGAGACCCCTCCCTAGTCTCCGCATAGGAAACCTAAGTGTGCACTTATAGAGTCTAGAGCCTTGAGATACATCAAAGATCTCTTAGGAACACTTAGTATTTCTACAACTGGTGTTCTACATCAATGGGCATCAGTTGTAAACTATCGAGTCCTTCGCAGATCTTAGCAATTTTCCGAGAACGTTTATGAGAGGATTACGCAAGTATTTCTCAATGATTGAACAGAAATCCTGCCAGGGTCAACATCAAACAACCCTGATAGCAGGTCACTTCGGTAACCTCACAAGGGTTACGCTTAGTGTTTGCGGTGGTTCCATTACGGTCTACAGTCGTGGAGTGATCCCCAGCGACTCACCCAGTCATTGAGCTACTCAGTAGGTCTCGTAAGCTCCTTCGGGAGTATCTGATATGGGAACGGCCTGGATAAGGATTAGAAGGAGTCTTCACAATATGCTGTTGATGAGCTCTAATTCCTTATCTGTAAGTACCGGTTATTTATTGCTAACTGTTTACTCGCAGGTACCTCACTTCCATGATGGTAGATTCCAACATGCTCATACATACATCTTGAAGTCAAAGAAAGCTCCCCCAAAGATCTTAGCAACACAAAGTTCAAAGAAAGATTCTACACCAATAAGAAGAATCTACAAAGTATAAAGACAAAGATCTCAATGTATGAAAAGGAACTTCTTGTACGTGAAAGTCTAAGTCCAAAGATGTATGAGTATGTTGGAATGGCGGACAACCACCACAGACGCAGGAGTGACGAACGGCAGATTACTTCATAACACAATCACTACATCATCACCAAAGAACAAAGACATAGAGCAAAGTACATCCATTATCAATCAAACCATTTTGAAGACGTCTAGAGTTTTACATGTCACAAGTCAACGACAAATATGAAGACGTCAAGCAACCGTGATGACCGACCCTTAGGGGGAGATTGTTGGGATCATAGTTTTCACTATTTTATCAAGTCTCGGTCATTTGTAATAATGCTAGGTTGCTTAACTATTATTTACTTACACTTATGTAATATTACAAGTTTACTAGACTTTAGACAAAAGGTCCATGGGCTTTAAGCCCACACGATTTGAAGAAAGGAAGGAGAGGGAGTGTTGCCCTAGCTCCTTCCCTATAAATAGAACCTTTAGGTCACTTGTAAACTTGGTTGGTTATTTTGATTTCTTAAGGAAACTCTTGCACTTATATTTCTCTTTATCATATAATCACCCAATCTCTTTTCTCATCTCATTTCTATCATTATTATGCTTGTGTTTACAAAATGGTGACCTAACATAAAACATCCTCAAAGACTTCGTCATTTAATAAAATCTTGCCCCACGACTTTTCGGATGATTCCTCCCCCCCACCATCAACAAAGACTTCCCTTTATCATTCTTATCATTATTCGCCATAGCTGGGTTTCGTTGTTCTGATTTGATTTTTTTTTTTATTTTAGGGTTTGACGGTTGATTTCCTTTACAACGGATATGAATTTCTGGGTTGGTTTTGGGGAGTTAATGTACTCTGAAAAAGCAAATCTAGTAATCTAGTTGCTTTAACTAAATAGTTTACGTTGTTTGCAAAAATAGTTCTCGAAAGGTTGGTGGGAGATAAGAAGATCCATGAAATGACGATAAATGTAACAACCCCAAAATTGTCGCAGCGGAAGATTGTGTCACTAGGGTATTACTTCATGGGTTACAGTACAAGTTACAGAAAACAACTCCAAATGAGATGTTTTGAAATAAATTATCATTCGACTAAAATATCAAAGTTTACATAGAGGTCCCACAAGTTTACAAAGTGTACAATATAAAAGTTGTAAAGTTTTTCGAATGGTAATAAATGCATTATCTTCAAAATCTTTTGCGTGCGCCTTCACATGCCAGCTAATTCCTTTCGTACACCTTAGAATACATGCTAAAAAGTCAACACAAAGGTTGAATAAATTCATAAGTTTGTAAAACAATAGTAGACAATAAAGTTCATAGTATAATTGCAATGTGCGCAATCATCATCCTGATAGTTATTATTGCTCTAAGCTCATGGCACGCACGACTGACTGTATATATATATATATATATATATATATATATATATATATATATATATATATATATATATATATATATATATATCACCGTACGATATATACATTGCCCCGAGTAGGTACAATGCCAAATACCTAGATATTCAAATATAGGGCGTTTGTGATATCCGCTGTATGATTAACACAAATGGGATTCGTCAATCCCGATAGGCCTATCCACAATATTTGCGCTCACTCATGACAACAAGTGATTAGTGGTCCATGATATGGGGACTTTTGGCATAAACAACTTAGACATGCATGCAATAATACAATCAAGGCTAGCATTCAGTTTACATGTAATTGTCCATAGTGAAAACAGTAGCATGTATCTCCCCCAAAGAGTATAAAACAGTTAAACAAAAGTAGGGGCTATGAACTCACCTCAGTGTATGGTGAATAAAGTATCACAAGTGATGTCAAGAATTATAGCACAACAGGTAAGGAATCAGCACAACCTAATGAATATGTAGTTTATCTCAGAATATGTTACGTAAGAATAGCATGCTACATATGAGTTTCAAAAGATAGAATGTTTTAGTTTTCATGGAATATTTCTATAATGGTTTGTAAAAAATTTAGTATCATCGTTCATGTGGTGTTATAAAAATCATAGACTCAAGACAAAATGCACGCCAAAGTGTAATATATATATACCCTTAATAGTCCGATAATAGTCCAATGTGCGATCGCCTGATATCTTAAGTACGATATCTTATGTCTGTCATGTTCGATAAGTATCCAATGTACAGCCCAATGTTCAAGCTTAATAGTTTGTGTCTAACGTCCAATATAATTCGACAGTCCAAATGTCCAACTAATAGAAGAACAATAAGTCTAGTTTGTCCAAACATCCAATATGCGTCAAATCGTCCTTATAAATTATCAAAATTCGGTATATGTCCAAGTGCATCAAGTCATAGTCCAAGTATGAAATCCGAGCATGTCCGATATTCCAAGTCTATCATGAGTCTAATATCTCCAAATTTGTCAAAGTTTGTTATGTCCGATATCTTGGGTCCGAGTCTAGTATTTGTCCAAATTCGTTAAATGTTAGCATAGTCCGATATCGTTATATAACTATACCGATAACAATATTAAGCTTAGTCATAATCCATATTATAAGTTAGTCGAGCAGCTTACTCAAACTAACACCCTATGTGGGATTTAAACACAATCCCCCGTTAGGTGGGCTTCGACCCATAAGGTATAACACATCTTAAATAATTGTTTGGGCTTGGCCCAACATAACATCAAATAGGCTCAAGCAATAAACAAACACCCTCTTATCAGTTGTGACCAAACAAATCAAGTAAACTAGTTTGACACAAGTAGTTTAGCCATATAAATCGACACCACCTTAAGTTACAAAATAGGCTTAAAATGAATGAGCAAAACCCAACAAGTTTAAGCCAACAAAATCGACATTAACATATCTCATATGCAATTCCAAACAAGTATAACGAATCCCAATTAGGCTGAACACAAACACACCTAGCGGGTTCACTTGTGCATACCGAGAGCCAAACAAATCCCATACGCACCCTAGTTGAGTCTCGTTGGTGGGTCAAAGTAAACCAAACCAAGCGCCTTATATGGGTTTTCTACGTTGGACCGAATAAGAAAAACAAACACATCCTACTATTGACCATAACAAAGCCACAAACACAACTCCACAAGCTGGTAAAAATAAGTAGACATAGGTTAGAAATTAAGCACCCTTAATGGGTTATTTGTACTCGACCAGTAGTAGCATGAATACCCTTTGTGTAGCTGCAATAGTAGGTAATAAACAAACTCAAGCGTACCCTAGTAGAGTCACGGTGTAGCCTAAGCAAACAAAGCTAAGACATGCAGACACACCCTTCGAGGTGGCTGTGAACTGAGAGCAATAAACACCTTGGTTGGGCTGAGACTAACAAATCAACAACGACACCCTTTTGGGTGTCTCGTTGACCCAACAGCAGAAACAAACGCACCCTTGTGGGTGATTCTTTCTCGACCGAAAACAAACAAACAAACCCAAGGTCAACTCCGAAGCCAACTCGTGACCCAATTGGGTCCACCAGATTTCAAACCAAACATCATTTGTTACAATTGTTAACCACATGAATCTTTATTTTTAAAACTCGTTTAATCACGTTTTTAAATCCACTAAAACTAAACGGATCAAACTATGTTCGATGTTAAAACAAAAGAAAACACAAAGATGAGTTTTGCGTTTTTTGACATACCAATTAACGAGGGAAAGGGAGGTGATGAAGGAGGTGCGGCTTGGTGGTGGTTCTTCGAACTAAACGAGACCCAAAGACCATGATTAAAACCCCAAATGACATACCACAACCTTGGATCTTCAATAAAAATGGATGAAGGTGGCAGCCCATGATGGTGTGGTGGTGGTGCAATTAGGCGGTGGGGATGGTCGGTGTAGAGAGAGATGTAGGGAGGTATGAGAGAGTGAGAAAGATAGATTTCAATCTATCTGTTTGAGAGATAAAGATAAAGAGGCGGTGGTGTTTTATTAAAGATATAGGATAACTATTACACTATTATTTAGTGTATTATGTGTATCCCGTGCCCCATTGAGTAAAATATAAACATGGTACCCCGGTTTGGCAAGGATGCGAGAAATATATTAATGGAAACGTTTTTATAAAAATAATATAAAAATGAAACTATTAATTCCGAATAATGATTATCGAATGTAAACCAGTATTATTGCGGTATCGGTACACAAGAAAAGCAATATAATTTCTCGTTAAATAGTCAAAAGTGAACGTAAATGTTTAGAGAGTAATAATTCGAGTCAGAATGTATTATTTAACTTGGAAAAGTTACTGGTTAACTATCGGTTACAGTAATTGCTTTTTCGTTACGGTAAAAGTCAAATAGTCAAATCAACTTTAAAAAGTCAAAGTCAAAAGACAAAATAGTCATTTTGCCTTATGAAAATTTACGGGTTGCTACAGCCTCCACCAGTTACGGGAATCATGTCCTCATGATTTAGTTTTGTTATGAGTTGATGATGTGCTTGAGAAAAGGGGGGGGGGGGGTACTTGTGTAAGGGAACGTCGGAAGGTGTTATCTACTGACAGTGTGTTTGAGAAAAGATGGGAGTACTTGTGACACATCTGGTCTTCACGCTCCCACTTGAATTCGAGTCTTTGCTAGAGTTCCAAAGAACTTTGATAATAGGAATGCGACTTCACTTAAGTCGTTTGACCTCACGGTCCATGATCATGATAGGTTCTTTGTTAATCTAGATATTTTACAGAGGAATAGTAAGTGTCTCATCAGTATGACACTTCTTCGGATTGCACAACGGAAAGACGTTGTGTACGCTGCTAAGTTCTGGTGGTAGCTCAAGTGTACAAGCTACAGGACCAATCCTAATCAGGATCTTAAATAGTACGATGTTAAGATGTCTGGGAAAAGGTGTGGGTATTTGTAGTAAATTCTGATCTTCACAACCGAAGGGTCTAATGTTGCAGTGCCAGTTGGAGGGCCAGATATTGCAAGGCCAGCTGAAAATGCTAGAAAACCAAATGTTGCAGGGCCAGCTGAAGGCGCCAGAAAAGTGAATATCGTACCATAGGTTAAAGGCTGCTTTTACAAGGATTTTGTGAGCGACAAGCTCAGAAATTTCAAAAGCACTAAATGAGCGGTTGGTTTGGGCCGTTGGTTTGAGAGGACAGAGTCGGTATTTTTAATAAGCAATTGTGCTGAAAACTGCAAAGACAAAAAATTCCACAAGCATACTTCCGGACGATGCTTTGTCATGGTGGAATGTTGTTGCTCAATCCATTAGTATTGAGAATGCTTACAAGGTTGCTTGAATTAAGTTGAAGAAGTTATTAATCAAGAATTACTACCCTCAGAATGAGGTGCAAGAAAATGGATGTGAAGTTTTCTTGTGGTCAGTGGTGTTGATATCACAACTTATATTCGTCGCTTTCAAGAGTTGGCAGTAGTGTGCCCAATGATGGTCTCAACCAATGAGAAGTTATGGGAAAAAAAGTTCATCTAAGAACTTTCACTTAGCATTCAAGAGAACTTCGTTTGATCCACTCACACTAGATGAAACAATCTAGATGTCTTGTAACCCAATGGATCAAGTTGTACGAGCTCGATCTGCTCAAGAATCCAATAGCGGAAAAAATAACAAAAGTAACAACAACAATAACAAACGGTGTGGGGATATGGAGAGTGAGAACATTTCGAGAAACAATGTCTCCAAAATAAGGGCAAAAAAATGGGAGGAGCTCGTAGGAAAGTTTATGTGTAGCTATCCACGCACCTAAGTAAAGTAGGCATCTACGTACCCAAGTAAAGTTGGTGGAATATTGTACTCAATCTGTTAGTTCAAGATTGAACCAAGTCCGTTAACTCAAGAGTGTAACAAGTTTGTTAACTCAATAAATAGCTAATGATTGTAAGGATCTATAACGACAAAAGTGATAACTTAAGAATGAACTCAGGTAGTTCAAATGAGGTCTTAAGATTTTTGTTGAGTGGTAGAATTCTGGAGATTCTCATGTTCGAGTTCATACTCATGTCATATCGGATACAAATAAGCCCATTCATTTATAATTCATTATTTACATAGAGAGGCGTCCCAAACAATGTAAATAAAGAAATATAAACTTATGGTTCGGCGATTCACAATTTCTTTATTTAAATAAAAAGGCGTCCCAATTTATTCAAATAAGGATATTCCAAATCATCCTACTTAAGAATTCCCGACACAACACTCATACTTAACCGATGAGTTACAAGGCAGTGTATCACGAGATGTCGTAGGTGTTCCAAGAGTACGGAATGAATGTTCAAACTCATCCTCGGTGACGAGGAGTAACACAGTCAGAGAAAATCAATATAGCGTTCAAAAAAAGTTGATGAGTTCATAGTTGTGAAATAGTTTTCTCACAATGTTTGAGATATACCAGAGAGACCATTGTGCAACTAACAATGTCGGAGAAATATATAAGACCATTGTGTACCTCACAATGTATGAGAAATAAATAAGACTATTGTGTGTCTCTCAATGTCTGAGAAATAGATAAGACTATTATGTGTCTCTCAATGTCTGAGAAATAGATAAGACTATTGTGTGTCTCTCAATGTCTGAGAAATAGATCAGACTATTGTGTGTCTCTCAATGTATGAGATATAGATAAGACTATTGTGTTTCTCTCAATGTATGAGATATATCTAAGTCAATTGTATATCTCATATACCTGAGATATATGAATAAACAAGTTGTGCATCTCACAATGTCTGAGATATGTGAACAAACAAGTTGTGTATCTCACAATGTCTGAGATATATGAATTAGCAAGTTGTGTATCTCACAATGTCTGAGATATATCTAAGTCAATTGTGTATCTCACGATGTCTGAGATATAAGTATGACCATTGTATCTACTACAATGTCATGAGAAAATTGCGTAGATCACAATAAAATGTGTAGGGGGAAATCTTGTTGTGTCGTAATGCCTTCAAGTAGACATACGCAGTCATATCTAGTCAATCGTTCATATAAACATTTTGTATATAAATAGTATAGTATTGTGTTGAGGAGTAGGCATGGCGCACGGAATGTAGAAGACAACAATCAGTAAATTGGGTAAAGAGCAGTTATAGTCTAGGTTTAAATGCAACCTGGTTCTCTATAACTGTAGCTCTGATACCAATCTGTAACACCCCCAAAATTATCGCAGCAGAAGATTGTGTCACTAGGGTATTACTTCATGGGTTACAGTAGAAGTTACAGAAAACGACTCCAAATGAGACGTTTTGAAATAAATTATCATTCGATTAAAATATCAGAGTTTACATAGAGGTCCCACAAGTTTACAAAGTGTACAATATAAAAGTTGTAAAGTTTTTCGAATGATAATAAATGCATTGTCTTCAAAATGTTTTCCGTGCACCGTCACATGCTAGCTAATTCCTTTCGTACACCTGAGAATACATGCTAAAAGGTCAACACAAAGGTTGAGTGAATTCATAGGTTTGTGAAACAGTAGTGGACAATAAAGTTCATAGTATAATTGCAATGTGCGCAATCATCATCCTAATAGTTATTATTGCTCTAAGCTCATAGCACGCACGACTGACTGTATATATATATATATATATATATATATATATATATATATATATATATATATATATATATATATATATATATATATCACCGTACGATATATACATTAACCAATTTGCCCCGAGTAGGTACAGTGCCAAATTCCTAGAAATTCAAATATAGTGCGTTTGTGATATCCGTTGTATGATTAACACAAACGGGGTTCGTCAATCCCGATAGGCCTATCCACAATATTTGCGCTCACTCACGACAACAAGTGATTAGTGGTCCATGATATGGGGACTTTTGGCATAAACAACTTAGACATGCATGCAATAATACAATCAAGGCTATCATTCAGTTTACATGTAATTGTCCATAGTGAAAACAGTAGCATGTATCTCCAATGTTGCAAAAATCGTGAATCGGTCCTGAGGCGGTCGAGGGCCGAGTTGCTTTTTTTAGCCGATTAATCGGCCCAAAACCTTGTCATCGCCAATTAATCGGCCGACTTCCTTGTAAATGTCTCCAAGTTCCAGGGCCATGTAGCTTGGAATCGGCGATTACAAGGCCTTGTAGGCTGTTTTTTGCAACATTGTGTATCTCCACAAAAGAGTATAAAACAGTTAAACAAAAGTAGGGGCTATGAACTCACCTAAGCGTATGGTGAATAAAGTATCACAAGTGATGTCAAGAAATATAGCACAACAGGTAAGGAATCAGCACAAGCTAATGAATATGTAGTTTATCTCAGAATATGTTATGTAAGAATAGCACGCTACATATGAGTGTCAAAAGACATAATGTTTTAGTTTTCGTGGAATATTTCTATAATGGTTTGTAAAAAGTTTAGTATCATCGTTCATGTGGTGTTATAAAAATCATAGACTCAAGACAAAATGCACGCCAAAGTGTAATATATATATACCCTTAATAGTCCGATAATAGTCCAATGTGCGATCGCCTGATATCTTAAGTACGATATCTTAAGTCTGTCATGTCCGATAAGTATCCAATGTACAGCCCAATGTTCAAGCTTAATAGTTTGTGTCTAACGTCCAATATAATTCGACAGTCCAAATGTCCAACTAATAGAAGTCCAATAAGTCTAGTTTGTCCAAACATCCAATATGCGTCAAATCGTCCTTATAAATTATCAAAATTCGGTATACGTCCAAGTGTATCAAGTCATAGTCCAAGTATGAAATCCGAGCATGTCCGATATTCCAAGTCTATCACGAGTCTAATATCTCCAAATTTTTCAAAGTCTGTTATGTCCGATATCTTGGGTCCGAGTCTAGTATTTGTCCAAATCCGTTAAATGTTAGCATAGTCCGATATCGTTATATAACTATACCGATAACAATATTAAGCTTAGTCATGATCCATATTATAAGTTAGCCGAGCAGCTTACTCAAACTAACACCCTATGTGGGCTTTAACCACAATCACCCGTTAGGCGGGCTTCGACCCATAAGGTATAACACATCTTAAATAATTGTTTGGGCTTGGCCCAACATAACATCAAATAGGCTCAAGCAATAAACAAACACCCTCTTATCAGTTGTGACCAAATAAATCAAGTAAACTAGTTTAACACAAGTAGTTTAGCCATATAAATAGACACCACCTTAAGTTACAAAATAGGCTTAAAATGAATGAGCAAAACCCAACGAGTTTAAGCCAACAAAATCGACATAAACATATCTCATATGCAATTCCAAACAAGTATAATGAATCCCAATTAGGCTGAACATAAACACCCCTAGCGGGTTCACTTGTGCATACCGAGAGCCAAACAAATCCCATACGCGCTCCACAAGCGCCCTATATGGGTTTTCTGTGTTGGACCGAATAAGCAAAACAAACACATCTTACTGTTGACCATAACAAAGCCACAAACACAACTCCACAAGCTGGTAAAAATAAGTAGACATAGGTTAGAAATTAAGCACCCATAATGGGTTATTTGTACTCGACAGTAGTAGCATGAATACCCTTTGTGTAATTGCAATAGGAGGTAATAAACAAACTCAAGCGTACCCTAGTTGAGTCACGGTGTAGGCCTAAGCAAACAAAGCCAAGACATGCAGACACACCCTTCAAGGTGGCTGTGAACCGAGAGCAATAAACACCCTGGTTGGGCTGAGACTAACAAATCAACAACGACACCCTTTTGGGTGTCTCGTTGACCCAACAGCAGAAAAAAAACGCACCCTTGTGGGTGATTCTTTCTCGACCGAAAACAAACAGACAAACCCAAGGTCAACTCCGAAGCCAACTCGTGACCCAACTGGGTCCACCCGATTTCAAACCAAACATCATTTGTTACAATTGTTAACCACACAAATCTTTATTTTTAAAACTCGTTTAATCACGTTTTTAAATCCATGAAAACTAAACGGATCAAACTATGTTCGATGTTAAAATAAAAGAAAACACAAAGATGAGTTTTGCGTTTTTCGACATACCAATTAACGAGGGAAAGGGAGGTGATGAAGGAGGTGCGGCTTGGTGGTGGTTCTTCGAACCAAACGAGACCCAAAGACCACGATTAAAACCCCAAATGACATACCACAACCTTGGATCTTCAATAAAAATGGATGAAGGTGGCAGCCCATGATGGTGTGGTGGTGGTGCAATTAGGCGGTGGGGGTGGTCGGTGTAGAGAGAGATGTAGGGAGGTATGAGAGAGTGAGAAAGATAGATTTCAATCTATCTGTTTGAGAGATAAAGACAAAGAGGCGGTGTGGTTTTATTAAAGAGTTAGGAAAACTATTACATTATTATTTAGTGTATTATGTGTACCCCGTGCCCCGTTGAGTAAAATATAAACACGGTACCCCGGTTTGGCAAGGATGCGAGAAATATATTAATGGAAACGTTTTTATAAAAATAATATAAAAACGAAACTATTAATTCCGAATAATGATTATCGAATGTAAACCATTATTATTGCGGTATCGATACACAAGAAAAGCAATATAATCTCTCGTTAAATAGACAAAAGTGAACGTAAATGTTTAGAGAGTAATAATTCGAGTCAGAATGTATTATTTAACTTGGAAAAGTTACCGGTTAACTACCGGTTACAGTAATTGCTTTTTCGTTACGGTAAAAGTCAAATAGTCAAATCAACTTTAAAAAGTCAAAGTCAAAGGGCAAAATAGTCATTTTGCCTTATGAAAATTTACGGGTTGCTACAATAATGCCCTCGGTGATGTGGCACTTAACGGGAAAACTAACGGAAAATGCCTCTCAGTGGCTTTCTTACAAATTTGCGTAACGTTGAAGTCAGAGACATTAATAAGGAGTTAAAGATAACTTGAAGGTATACTCTCTAGCTGATGCGAAGTCAGCTAGTATGTACGATGAACTAGAAGCGTCCGAGCCGTGTCTCAGTCCCAGTTGGCTGATCACCTGAAAAGACCAGAAGACAAAGGTTCATTTGAGATCCACAATAGCCTGATAAGCCTATCAATTCTCTGATCCGACCAACATATCTTAGCTCGAAATATCTCTTAGATATTTAAGTGGAACTTTAAAAGATTGAAAAAGAGCGGGATAAAGTGCGTTCTTGAGAAAGTCAAAAATGAGTACGAGTTGGTAAAAATGTAGTGAACAGTAATGAGCAATGTTTACAAAAGTAAGGTTGTTGAGTTTTCAAAAATAGAAACATTTAATGAAAGATGTATTTATCTAGGGAAAATGATAAAAAAATACATTGAACTTGACACTTTTTACCATTGTGTGTTGCCAACTATTTGTTTTACCATTGTAACATAAAACTTGACATTTTTTGTCATTGTATGTAAAAAATGTCACATCGTTAGTCCTTTACACTAACGGTCGTTAGTAAATAACTTAAATTTCCGTTTTCTTCCGATTTTACACGTTTTCATCCGTTTTCTTACATTTTTGTCCGATTTTACACGTTTTCTTCCGTTTTTTTTTCGTTTTTTTTCGTTTTCGTCAGTTTTTTTACGTTTTCCTCCCATTTTTTACGTTTTCGCCTATTTTTTACGTTTTCTTCCGTTTTTTACGTTTTCGTCTATTTTTTTACGTTTACGCCTGTTTTTTTACGTTTTCAACCGGTTTTTTATGTTTTCGCCAGGTTTTTACGTTTTCTTCCGTCTTTTTTACGTTTTCGTCTGTTTTTTACGTTTACGCTCGTTTTTTAACATTTTTGTCCTTTTTTTTACGTTTACGACCGTTTTTTTACGTTTTCGCCCGATTTTCAACTGGGTGAAAACGTAAAAAAACGGGCGTAAACATAAAAAAACGGACGAAAACGAAAAAAACGGAAGAAAAAGTGTAAAATCGGACAAAACGTAAGAAAACGGATGAAAATGTGTAAAATCGGAAGAAAACGGAATTTTAAGTTATTTACTAACGACCGTTAGTGTAAAGGACTAACGATGCGACATTTTTTACATACAATGACAAAAAATGTCAAGTTTTGTGTTAT
This sequence comes from Artemisia argyi, assembly GCA_030686995.1. Classification (NCBI taxonomy): domain Eukaryota; kingdom Viridiplantae; phylum Streptophyta; class Magnoliopsida; order Asterales; family Asteraceae; genus Artemisia; species Artemisia argyi. The sequence goes on from CM060694.1 coordinate 60,063,024, forward strand.
AATGGTAAAAAAAATAGTTGGCAACACACAATGGTAAAAAGTGTCAAGTTCAATGTATTTTTTTTTATCATTTTCCCATTTATCTATTAAATACTTGACACTTCTCAATAACCCTTACATGATATTCTCCTTAGTCTCATATTTAAAGAGAGTGTTGGTCAGAGTAAATGCAATCTCTTTCGCATTAATTGTTTCATTTAAGAAGAGGATTTACTCACGTTTCGAACTCGACTTTGTCTCTAATCGAATCAGCGGGCTAAGAGTTCACGTGCAAACTTTAACCTTTATTTGAATTTACTTTTTCAAGAAGTTAAATATATTGTCATTCAATATAGTATTTTATCCGCAACGCAATTTTTAATTCTTTGATTTATACTAACAAGAATTATACGTTGAAAAGTTTACCTTTATGTTCTTTCACTAAACCTTTATATCTTTATTTCACAAAAACTCGTGGATTAAAAAACTACAGTAGATTAACATGTAATGATTAAAGCATAAACTAAATTTCAATAGTACAGTAGAACAAGTTTGTTTTTCTACTTGTACATCTTTTAATATTTTCTAGAAGTACATACGGGGTATCTATTTTAATCAAAATATATGGCTTTTGATACAACAAAGCTAAAATTTAAGCCTTTCCTGGCTAGCTGAACATATGTTATGATGTGTATAAATTATATGTGATGCATTTGTATAGTTTTCAACCTATTTGAATACCACCAAAATACGTAACCATAATTTCTGCGATTAAATTAAACTATATGAACCCAAATAACAAAGTAAAGACAAACTGCTAGCCCTCCAGGTCAAAAGCAATCTTAAAAACATCAATCTTTCTGTTGTATTCGCACATATTTCTGAACGAACAAACGAAATTAAATTCGTCAATATGAATTACTTCTAAATGCATGTATATAGATGAGCCTACCATATATATAGGTCCATTATGGGCACATCATGTGACACCTATCTCTAGAAAAGTACCCATAATCTTCTCGTCATCACAAGTATATATGCCCAATGTGTATGTGTGTCAAAGGAACGATGGGGTTTGGATGAAGGTGATATAGGGTGATGAGTTGATGACAATTGCTAGGCTACGTTATATACAAAAGTTGAAATGGCAATAAAGACGAAAACGAAATAAGATATTGATCTTTTATATGTCAATGTATCTTTTACTTATATTCCAATAACAAGTGCGCGTTAACAAATTGATCTTGAGTACCCTTATCAACCAATTAATATGGGCATGTGTTTATAAAGAGGTAAAATTAGTTCATTCTAGAAAACATAACTACAAATAATCAAGTCAACTATCTAGTGTATAGTAGGTCAACCACTTGTAAGAAAGTCCCTAGAAGAACACTTAAATTGCATTTATTTAGTTCTCACTTATCGCATTGTATAAACATTACTAATACAATTTGGTTAAGTATATAACAAACATCTAAATTCTAAACAATATTAGAGGATACATATGCCTAAGGCCCGATTGTGAGTTTGGGTTGAAAATTATATATATATATATATATATATATATATATATATATATATATATATATATATATATATATATATATATATATATATATATATATATATATATTAGCAATACCTGCCAAGTCACTAATGCCACTTGGCCAAAAAGAAATCAATCCCATTGCCACGTTTAATCCATGTCAGCAAAACACACGACATACTCACGCCTGGAACAATTTTCTTCACCCCAATTCAAAACCGTTTCCCAATTGAAACCCTAGCTAAAATCTCTCATCAAATTCAAAGCATCACTAAAATCACGCTTACAAATCAATCTATTTTTGTTAATTATTCAAAACAAATCAATATATTTTTGTGATAAAACTGAATTTGGTTTTTGTGATAAACAATGATTTGGAGTCTTCAAACCATCAATTCATCCAAGTTTCTGAGTAAGGAGAGAAATACGGAATGTCTGACTCACAGTTTCAATCACAGCTTCAATACTCTGGTGCGTTTCAATTATAATCAATTGTTTATATACTTTGAATCAAAATTATAATAATTGTTCTTATATTTTTAAAGATTAGTATGCTTGTGATTATTATTCTGAAATGATGATGATAATAATTGTTTTTCTTATCTGTGAGGTATAGTATAGGATGATAGGATCATAATATACAAACATGTGATTATGTATTCTGATGATAAATGTTGTTTTCACGGATGCAAAGATAATATGAACAATTTCACCAGTACGGGTAAGGCATTTGTTCTATTATGATAATATGTCACAATTTCATTTTCCTGATAAAGGTCATGGCTTATCAAAAGGGTAGAATGTATGAATTATTTCTGTGTTGTCATTCGGGATAAAATTTATTTGTAGTTAAAATGATGATACTGATTATTGGTTATAAGTTAAAGGGTGTTTAGGATTTGCTTATTTAACCTATTTACTCAATTAAAAATCAAATGCGTATAATTGATAAGAAATTTGATAAGCAATCCCAAACATCCCTAAAATGCTTATTTACTCGAAAATAAAGAGATACAATTTCTTCCAAACACTATATATTAGTAATTCGCATTAAACATAAGCACCGATCATACATTTTCACAAGTTAAGATTCTGACATAATTTTAATTGGCTAATAAGTTGAAGAAGCAGTTTGGATAACACAAAATCGCGTTTTTATATAAGCAGAAAATAAGCAATCCCCCCCACCCCACCCAATTACTACTATTTTAATATAGTTACTGATGTATGACATGTATCATTTCAATCAAAAACACATCTAATCTTAGTATCTTACTGATGTAGTGCTATGAACTTTGACAAGTTTATAACTGGTTAACACTATCTTTTTATCGTCATAAAATAGTTTATTTTTTGAATCAAAAGCCAATGTGGTCTGATTTCACGTGTATTGTTGATGATGTTAGATCATATTTTGAATCTTAAATGAGTGAACACAAAAGTCCATATATTGTTATCGTAGTTCAAATAATCAAAAGTCCACGTGGTCCGATTTATTTTCTTGACAAAATCTTAATCTTTTTATTACGCAATTAGCCCATAAGTAAAAATGTTTTGATGGTTAGGGTTTAATTTGTATGAGATGTATATGAAGTTTGATGTTGAGTATGTGATTTATGATTATTTTGGGTTTTTATTATGTGATGTTGTTGCAGTTATGTTACTAATGGAAGTGGTAGAGCACGGGTCATGGGTAGTACAGGAAAGATGCAGCAGCAGAGACTGCAAATGTAGGCGAGACGAAAGTCATGACCTTCTCAATGTGAGTAACGATCAAATTAGGCTTTTCACAAATGTAAATTCATTTTAAAATAGCAGCTACCAAACTATAAACTGCATATTTACTCTAAAATAAGCATATGAGCGATAGGGACATGAAGTTGCATCCTATAAAAAAGATTCTCGATCCCAAAAACTAATTAGGGCCTTGCAGACATTGCTCTCTATTAAAGGGATAATAATACCGCTATAAAATGTTGTATGCTAAATAGAGTACGGGTCAAAACATGTTTGATTGACCCGTAAACATTTTTATGGGCTTGGTTATGCATGTTTTTAGTATCATTTGTGCATATTTCTGCTACTTATTTATCTTTTGCTTTTTGACAACTTTTCATGCCTTAAAAGTACATAATTTGTGCTTGGAAAAGTCTATCCAAAACACGTCTTTATAAGTGCAAAACATAGTATGGGTCAAAACAGGTTAGCTTGACGCAGAAAAACTTTTCATGAGAATTCTTCATTGGTTATACATGTCTTTACTATCATTGGTTGCCCGTTTGTGTTAAAAATGTAGGGTATTCGTCATTATATGATAAGAATTATAGATCAAAATGTTTTTTGAGTAATGTATCAACAAAGCATCAAATGCTATAATCTGTGTGCAAGGAACAAGGGATTTAGATACTCCGAGCTATTTGAACAAAGCATCAAATGCTATAATCTGTGAGGTATCATTACAGTTTGTTTTTTATTATTTAGATACTTTTTTGTATGTTTTGTACTTAAATATACGTCTGGAGAAAGATAGAACTTAGTCAAAAGAGTTTTTGTGTTTATAACTACAGATTAAAATGTTTGTACTTATAAAACTATAAGAAATATATTGAAGGGTTGTGATGCGTCGCTTTTACTAAACGAATCTTCCACAACTGAAAGAACAACATAATTTAATACCGGGGTTGGTGGGTATGAAGTTACAGATGTAGCTAAATCTATTGTGAAGAGTGTATGTCCTCGAATTAGTTCATGTGTTGATATGCGTGAAGTCACAGAACATGATGCTTCCATTATGCTAATATCTTAACTATTTTGAGTATTTTCACATATGAACGATCGTTTTTAAGGGGTATTTGGGTAAACTATTAATGGTGATTGCCTTGCCCATTTACAAAAAACTGTAAATGTTATTTGAAAGATAGGATCTCTTGACCAAGTTAACGATTACCAATATTACCATAAAATATACTTAAATAAAGTATAGTTAATTGATAGCGACTTTTACTAATATTTTTGTATAAATGAAGGAGAAAAGGATGTTATTGCCTAGACCGAAGGCATACATTTGATTCTCTTAAGCTTTATACATCACAACAATATGTTGAGCTAAGTTGTCTTGCTGCTAAAAATTGTTAGTCGTCAAAATTCATGCACTAAATAACTAAAGCTATTTTGGATCTTCAGTTACCTATTAAGCACTTCAGTTTAAATGTTTGCATAAGAAGCTTATGGTTGGATCTTCAGTTACCAACGTGCTTACTAAAGACCAACCATTTTCATACCTACATTATTCCAAAAATATGATAAGCTTATGGTTGGTTTTCTTGCTTGACTCCACCTGATCTTACATGAGGGTGCTGATCTGTTAGCAGTTTGTATCTAGTTTCTTGAGTAATATAGTTAGTATAATTGGTAAAGATAAAAGTACGAAAATTAGATGTTGGTTATTGTTGTACCATGTTCATAATATATTAGCAATGATTTGCAGGGAAGAAAGTTGTGATACGATCACGACTCTAAGGCCACCTAGCTTGGATGATTTCATTCACTCGAAAGTGAAGGTGGTCTTTCCAGATCTTTTATGTCATCTTATGCTCAGTTTTGTCCTATTGCCTATGAGTAGCGCAAGCATGAGAAATTGTGTCATTATGGGTTGCATTACGTTATATTGATGTAAAGATTTTATGTTTTACTTATGAAGCCATTTGTGGAACATGCAGGGTTGGGCGTAAACCAGAAGCTAAAGATGCTGCAACAGGGGCACTAAAGTCAACATGGTTGACTTTAGGTGGTCGATGCTATTAGGATTTATAACCAATTAATCATTGACACAAGTATTTGAGTTGCAGAATATGTTAAAATTCAGTTTATTGATGATTTTATATGATGTAGGAAGTTGTTGATTTCGCTGAATGGGATGATGAGCAAACTGAGTTTGTTGAGCTCTTTGAGAGCTCGGATAAAGAGTTGTGTAGACGAGGGGCTGCTTCTATATTGTTAATCTGTAACACCACTTTACGAGAACAAGGTAATAGGCCTTCATTATTCAGTTCCAATCACATTCACATTTTCTTACTTCCCAAATGTATCCATGATGGTTCCCTTAGTATAGTACAAGTTGGATAGTTTGTATCAAGGTAACGGGAAGACTAAGCACGTGAGAGATTTTGTGGAAACAAACATATTCCCGACGGTGATAGCAACGGAAGAGTTGAATAAAGTTTTAAAAAGCATTCAAACAAGGGGTTCGAAGTAATCTGCTACAGCCTACAGGAGGCGTTAGTTGGGGCATTTGGGTGAACAACCATATCACTGGGGCTATACTTTAGGGGTGAGGTTAAAGGGGTGCGGGTCAGGGATGTGGAGTGGTTCAGGGGGTGTAGTCCAGGGGTGTGGTTCAGAGGGTGGGTTCATAGGGTGTGGTTCAGAGGTTGCAGTTCAATCGTAGATGTATGTTGTGATCCAATCTTGCTTTTGAGACAATAAGACATTATCAGGTCAGTTTTCACAATGCTAAAAATCATCTTTTGCCAACTTGGAAAAAGAAAAAATTGCTTGATAATCTACAAGCTCCTATTACATATCAGTACAATCCTGTTTCATCTTATAGCAGCAATAGTTTAATCGCCCAATCGGCTCATTACACATGTATGTACTTCTTATAGCACTGTTATTTCGGTTAGGTTGTTTACGTATTCTAGGTAGTATTCACTGTACTTGTCGCATTGTTGCAGTTTAAGATGGTGACCTCACAATGACTTCATTTAATACCAGGAACATACAAGAAGTCGATGGCTCATTTGCCGTTCCTACACAGGCAATAAATAGCTCGCAACCTCGCAACATGACATAACTCCCATAAGTAAGTATCTTTTGTGCTATCAATCTCCATGTTACATTATCAGGTATTTCAAACATGTTTGATTGACTTCTGTGAATGCACCGGCACAGCCATGATTTTTATGGATGCAAACAGTAGACAGCGGCGACCTGCACTTCAACGTAATTAAGCATGGTACCATCGTTTTGCGTTTTTAGATTATTTGACAAAAAATCAATTTTTTTACTCGCTGACCACACGATGATTTTATCTAAAACACGGCCCTCCAAGCATGAGTTTGTATTGCAATGGTATGAATTCAATAACATCCATTGCACCAACAGTCTGTTGTGCATAGAGACATTGACTTTTAAAGTCAAACTCATTTCTCAACTTTTGTCTATGATATTGCATGACTTCAAAGTTTATAAAATTTTATGTCAATTATGAGTTCAAGATTGATCTGAATGACCTTTGGACTCCAACTTTTGTAAAGTCTAACTGTTGATTGAGCTCTTGATTTGGGATTTTAAACCGTGACCTTCGAACTCATACCAGTTAACTTTAAAAAAAATCCATTATATAGTAAAACTTCAAAACCTTTTAGCATTTCATGTGTTTGGATTGAGCATTGAACTCATTGACCTTTAAATTTCATAATTTGAAATAGATGTTTGAGTTCTTGATCCCCAAGTTTACAAAATGATAAGTCAAACCAATTGCCTTTCTGAAAATAATCCTAATAACATAGTAAGACTCAATAGTTTTAATCATTTATGCCGATATCAAGTGGAATTTTATTTTATTTATCTACTTAATTTTTAAGGTCCATAAATTTTGAGAACACATGCTTAGTTATTTAACATAGGACTTCAAACTTTTAAAAGCATTTATGTAAATTTAGAGTTTAAGATCTTGTATAATTTTAGATTTATACACTTTTGATTTCCCTATTAATGAGCATATACATTCTAAACAATATATATAACACCTACATATCTACAAACATCTCAAACAAAATAAAACCAGTAAACCCTAAATCAACATTACTTTGAGAACATGTCAAACTTATTTCAAGAAAATCATATGGATGAGGCTACATAACCAAAGGTAAACAAACTATTCTCTATATACTTGATATATACATTGTTATAACATTTGTTGATGCCTGTTACACACCAAAAAGAAGAAGGGTCAGAATCATCAAACGAATTCTGGATAGAAGACCCACCTGTCATCATAATATCTGATGATGAACTGGTACGTTTTACATTAATTCTTAGATAAATATTATGCAGGCTTATTTTCTCGTGTAACTTACATTATAGTTTGATCGAGGTTGAAAAAAATAATAAAGGAGATACACTATCGAACAATGGTACATATTCACTTGACAAAAACAATGTTGTTCATGCTATCCATTGTAAGGATGACAACGACATGTGGATATGTCTCAATAAAGATTGTTTATATCATTCAAAAAATGAAGAAGATTTGGTATCACTATCTATTGATGATGAACCTATTGTGGATGATGACAACATTGAATGGATATGCATAAACAAAGATTGTGTATACCACAATCATATTAAAGACTATGTTGATCAAGAAGAGAACTCGATGTCAAACAAAGTTTAGTGCTTCAGTTTTTCTCAATAAATAATGTCGACATGTTACATTATTATATACTTAATAAGAGTATGAAAAATAATGTTTTATCATAATTCGTTTTCTATTATCTTTTTTGTGATTAAATTTGTTTCTTAAATCAGTAATACTTTTATAATCAATATAATGTTTGACAATATTCGTACATCTGTTTCAACAACAATAGTCACGTGCTATGCAATATCGGACAATACTAAGGTACTATCATTGTATACCTATTACAACATAATAAACTAATATTGCATGATATCATAGAATAACATGGTATCATCGTATATCTCTTACAACATACTACACAAAAATGCATTTGGTAACAAATAAAATTACATTCATATCGTAATAAGAAGTAATTTAGATATTTAAATTACAAGTGTGTAACAATTTATAACATGAGACTCGCCCGGCCATCGGCCGGGTCATGAAGCTAGTATATATATATATATATATATATATATATATATATATATATATATATATATATATATATATATATATATATATATATATATATATATATTAATTGAAAACGGATAAATGGTGTTAGTTAAGGTGTGGCTAGGCTAAGGTAGCATAAAAGCAACGGCTTATAGCGGCCGATTAAGTATCGGGATCAGACCCGCTATGATACCATGTTAAACATTGAATTCCCAGTGAGTGGTATTGTATAATCGATGATGTATTTACAATGCATTACATAGAATATGCTAGAAACCTTAATGGACCTTGACCAATAACACAATTGTGCTGAGTCATCTAATCTAATGCTTAAGACACTCCTGTAGTTTGAGTGACAAAATCACGAAAGTTTATACTTGAAATAGGCAACTAAAAAGACATTATTTCTTTTATTGCTATAATGTTTCTTTTTAACGTTTAGCTTTCTTTAATTTTTCTTTAATGTTTATTTAGTGTTTAATCAAATTTGAGTTTTTATGATTTCGCCGTTCCGTTTGGATTGGGAGGGCATTAAGCCCAAGCCCTGTTATGGGTTTAGAACCCATTAAAATTATGATACATTTGTAATTTTATAAATAACCATAAACAAATAAAGCTAGACATACGGAGAATTCAATGTTTAACACATTCTTATCTGATATAAAAACCAAACTATCATTCTATGGCCAGATGAGAAGGTATAATTGAGTGAAAAGCATAATTCGACACATAATTATGTGATTGATAAATGATTTTATACTTTTAATTAAATAGAATGGAAGATAGAAGAATCATGACTTTTGAGGGGAATAAAATTAAAAAAGTCCCCATTAAAATTCTCCAAAAGAATAATATGCCACCTCAACTATTTGGCACATACGAGCATCCAACTCGATCCAATGATCACAAATCGTAAAAAGTTTTATACTTCAGAAAGTAGTGTATTACTTTTAAAACTATTAAATGCCATCTCTTATTATTAAATTTGTAACACAGTTTCAGCTATATAAACACGTTCAATTAAAAAAATAAAAATGTTAGAACATCTTTTTAATATTTATATTAAGAAATGCGACTTACGGTCTGAAATAAATCGTTAAGAGCTTTCATATTATCGTCTAATGATGTGACGTGATTTCAAATCATTATCACACAAATTGACTTGAAATCAGACCATAACTCAAATTCATCTATTTACCAGTGATTTAACTCTCAGTCTAAGAGCATAAGAGCACAAGATGAGATAATCTTGAGTTAAGGCCTAACACCGTGTCACGTCAGCGCTACATCAGCTTTAATATTTCAACCTTAATACTACAAACACCAATTTCATACCACAACCATAACATCATATTTTGGGCCCCATTTTTTTCTTTTTTTTTCCATTTATAAAATACAAAAAAAAAAACATTTTCTTTAAAGTTACAAAACTAAAATTTACAATAACCATTCTTTTAATTTTGAAAAAAAAAAAAAAAAAAAAAAAAAAAAGAAAAAAAGAAAAAAAAAAAGAAAAAAAGAAAAAAAAAAAAAGAGAGAAAAAGAATGAAAATATAAAACACCAAAACTTGGCTTCTTCAACCTCAAAAAGCTATAACACCACTACACATCAAAACACACACATAAAACACACACGAACACACACCAAAATACACACGGAAAACACAGGAAAACAACATTTAAATTGGAAGAAAAAAGAAAAGAAAAAAAATGTGTTAACGTGCGTTGCCATGGCAACGCCTACACCAACGTCGTTGCTTAACGTCGAAAAACGGTGTGGTAACACTGCTTAACGCAGCTCCAGCTCAGCATAAGACATCGCTCCACGTTACGGTACCGTGTGCTCTAAGGGGTCTAGCATACGGTTTCAAAGTATATTGGACCAGTCTCAAAATCATATTGTAGACCGAAAAAATCTTTAATGTTAATAGATGTTAATGTTTTGAACGAGGTTACTTAAATGCCACGTTTCACTGCGGACATGTTTCTTTTACGTAACATAATCGAAACCCTAAACCTAACGGACCCAAACCCACTATTAGGTTTGGGCCAACTCACTTATCTAATACTCGGCCACAGTTTTAATGAGAGGCTTTCGAACGGACAAGCTAGAACACACGTTGAAATCAGCCTCTTCTTTTCTTTTATCATCTTCTTTGTTGTTTATTTGAAAGGAAACATAATTGTATTTGACAACATAGTTGTTTATTGATTGGAGCTTCCTTCTTCGCATGACATATTTTTTACGTCATGGCTTACCTTGCCTTTAGGTAGGAGCGATAGTTTTCCGACCAACTATTTGAGAAAAATGACAATGATCTCTGGCAGTAAAACAAAGAGTAATTTGGATGAGACAAATTTTGTTGATTGACGGGTAAATCAACATAATATGGGACGTGTTATGACGGCTAGAGTTTTTGTGCTCTAGGGTTTTTGATTTGGATTGAATAAAAAGACTACTAAAACAAAAATATAGAGCAAAAGAAAGTAAATAGATCGGGATCCTCTGAATCATTGGCTAGTAGATGATTAGATAGGTTTGGGTCAACTAACCTATCTAATAAACCGCACGTTTTATTACAGTTATTCGAAATTTGATATACTGGTTTATATCAAATTAAAGGTTTGCATATTTATATGGCTCATTTATTCTTAAACAATCATTTTTTAGTTTACTGAAACTCTCTCCCTTAACTCTTTCTTTCATTAAGTCGGTGAGGAACAAGGGATTCACCGAAAATGGTCTATCTTCGCTCGCAGATAATGATACTCCTTGGTTTTAGCTATAGTTTTACTTATCAAACGTTTAAATTTTAATTTTGGCATTTTAGTTTTATATTGCATACTTTGGATTGACAATATCTTATCTACGACAATTTCAATCATTATACATTTATCCCATTGAAAAACTTTTTAAAAAAGTTACAAACCCCCCAAAAATATATTAGATGTACATATGATTGTAGTTTCTATGATATTAGATAGTTTAAGGGTGTGTAATGGATTTTATTCACAATTTAAAGGCATATTCTTCAGTATTTTTGTATAAGAAAAATGATAAATGTCTGTTAGATATAAAGTTTGTTATATAAAGAAACCGTACATAGCTAAAATTATTGGGTAATTTTCTTAGTGTCACACATAGTCCAGGGTTGTTTTGTAAAATTTATTTAACATATAAGTATTAAAGTTCAGCATTTTTTATAAAATCATACATTTGTCAAATGGATTCCAATATCCGGCACATTTTATTCACAATTTAAAGACTTTTTCATCAATATTTCTATAAGAAAATTACTAAATAGATATTAGATATTTGATAAATAAAAGTTTTGATATAAAAAGACTGTAATTAGCTAAAAGAATTGGGTAATTTTCGTAGCGTGCCACGTAGTTCGAGGGGTGGTTTGTAAATATTATTCATTTTTGGCATTTTGAATTCCGCCCATTTGGACCTCGTTTTGTTCCCCTGTTCCGTTTTTTTTCTTTTTTTATTATATTATATTTTCTTATTATTATTTTTTGTTGTTCATTAGAAGTTGGTATTTGTATATGTTTTAATAAAAATAATATGTTAAACTATCCAAAAAACATATAAGGTGTCGAACTTTCATTTTGTTCATTTTGGTTACTAAACTTATAAAACATGACATTTTGGGGTCACTAAACTTATTAAAATATACGTAAATATCACTAAACTTGCATAAACAATGACATTTATATTACGTAACTATCAAAAAATATGCGTTCAGTAACCCTGAAAATATAGAAAGTAAACTGAATCATAAGTTCAATAACCCAAACGAACATGACATTTATATTACTTAACTATCCAAAAATGAACATAACATTGACATTACTTAACTATTCATTTCAAGAGGAGCTCGAATGTGGCTGATGTGTTACAGTTTTGGAAGATATCAAATGGCGAATTGAGTGGTACTACGTAAGTTTCAAAGTCGCCATACTCTTGGATGATAAAAAGACTGTATTCTATTAAGTTTGAGTCCAAGTTATTATGTCATTCTGTTTTCTCATGTTTTAGTAGATGCTGTTATTTTTGAAGGTTCTCAAACATATTAGTGGTTTGCATAATCAAATAGTCCAGAGTGGTTTCAACGCCACTCTCTCGTGTATTTAAAATTATATTTCATTTACCATGTATCGAAACCTTTTACCAAAAAAAAAAAAAAAAAAAAAAAAAATGTTAAGGTTTAGTTGTAGACTTTAATGCATATTTAAAAGGAATAAGTCACATAAACATAAGATAATGATGATCGATCGTGTGAAAACATGAAGGTATAATCGACATTTTTATTATATAAACCTTAATTATAATGCATTTTGTGAATTTAAATATATATATATATATATATATATATATATATATATATATATATATATATATATATATATATATATATATATATATATATATGACAATTTTAAAGTTTAGTTATGAGTTTAGAGTGGATGTATATGCAATTTTGATTTTTTGAAAGAATATTTATGCAATTTCCCTTTAAATTAAGTTATATAATTGTCAAACAAAAACAAATCATTTATTATATTTTCCAAATAAGGTTTAATATATGTAATTTTTTAATTATATATAAGACATCTAAATGACACTATGAAGCCTCTATTTTATGATTTTGATTAAAGAATATAAATGCCAGAAAATACTAATATTATAAATACAATTATTAAAAGTTTAGTATAATGACATTTGTTATAAATATTCTTGCTTAAGAAGATGCACAATAAATTAATCATTGTACTTTAACATATCCTTTTAGACATGAGTTGACGTCTTGTGATAATCAATACTACAGGAAACCTTTTCCTCATGTAATTATTTAAGGGGCGTTTGATATGATCACGGGTTTAGAATAGGATTTGAAGTCGGTATAAATTAAAACAAAAAAAGGAGAGAGACAGTGAATTATTTATAAAGTTTGTTTATTTTATAATATTATATTAGATTTAAATATATTATTTGTAATTAAAATGGAGAAAAAAACAAAGTAAAAAAATAAATTGTAAATATGTGGTTGAAAATTAACAAGTACACATGAATGGTTTCAATCCCACCATTCTTGCCTACTATGAAGCTAAGGGGGCGTTTGATATGATCGCGAGTTTAGAATATGATTTGAATTCGGTATAAACTGAAAGAAAAGAATGAGAGAGATTGTGTACAATTATCTATAAGGTTTGTTTGTTTTATAATATTATATTAGATTTAAATATATTATTTGTAATTAAAATGGAGGAAAAAAAACAAAGTAAAAAAATAAATTGTAAACATGTGGTTGAAAATTAGCAAGTACACATGAATGGTTCCAATCTCACCCATCTTGCCTACTATGAAGCTAAGAGCAGTGGGTGTGGTCTCGCCACAGCTCCTCGTCGTCCGATGTGGAGCTCGTTGGAGCTCGCCACGGTATCACCTCGCCACAGCTTGCCGTTGGACTCCTCCTCGTCTGCACGACGAGCTAATTCGTCTGACAAACTGTCAGTTTCTTTTCTTTTTTCTTTTTTTTCGGATCTATTAATCCAAATCTTTGCTCTTGTTTAATGGAGTTTATGTGTGGGTTTAAGTGTGTGTACATAAAGAAGAAGATGATAAAGAAAAACTATCCATATATATATATATATATATATATATATATATATATATATATATATATATATATTTTTTTTTTGGCAACAAAACTACATGTGCCACCATACTTTGTTATTTTGGTTTTTGTTTTTGGTTTCAAGATAAGTTTTGTACGGAGTACTTTTTTTTTCCTATAAAAAAATTATTTGTATTATTTGAATGTAATGTATTTTTATTTTTAATGAGATAGAATTTAGTTTATTTGGAAATTTTAATAAAAAAAAATAAAGTTGTAAGTGGTGGGCCTCAAATGAGTAAGTTGAGGCTAGTTATGAGTGAAGAGGGGTTAGTTGTGAAAAGGTGTTTGGGTGATGTGGCACCCGTGGGCCCCAAATGAGGAGGTGAATGCTCGTTGCCACACTCACTCCTCTAAGGGCATTAATTTAAATTTTGATTCCATTATTGTAGGCTCGATAATAACCAAACAATAAAATACAACATTCATTCCATTTCTTTTATTCAACACCCTCAAAACAAACGTGCCCTAAGTTTTAGTGAATGCTATAAACAAGAGGATTTATTATGGGAAGGAGAATTGGAATAGGTTCACAAATTCATCATTTTTTGTGGGTTTAAATAATTATACTTTTGAAGATTTGATACCCTAGTTGAATATTAAACCCACCAATCAAACAAATACAATAAGAATGAAAGTCATTCCTTGATACCAATACTCTCATACCAAACACTAATATGTAATATGTACAAATAAATAATGCTATACTACATTAAATATTAATTCTTTTACACATAATTATTTAAAACATTTATTTATGTAAGTTTAATGTCAAATTTGTATTTGGTTATTGTTAGAAAAGTGACTTAAACTTTAAGGGTTGTTTGGTAACTTTGGTAATTTGTTTGACTTGTCCACCAAGTTTGCTTAGAATTTTGAAATTTCTTATGACGGTTAGTTTTGCCTATAAATAGGGATTATTGTCATTAGTTTTCTTTGTACCTTTTGAATTTGTGGTTGGTACCTTTTAAATTAGGGTTTGGTACCTTTGAATTAGAATTTGTCTTTGAATTTGGTTTTGTAATTTGTTTTGGTATTTGAATAAATCTTCCGCTTCGTTTTGTTTGAATTTGTTTGTTTGTTTTGTTCGTTTGAATCACCAACAGTTATGAACATTTAAAATTTTTAAAAGTTGCATATTCAAAAGATATTTATCATCTATATATGTATTTTAGTACAAGTTTAGTGAAATTCTAATCATTTTGCTAATGAACTCGATAGCTAATCGTTTAAGTTAAAGTATAAAGATTTCCATGTAATTTATAAAACATGAAAATGTGTAATTTCTGAATACCGTAATTTATATAAGCGATGGCATGTATATTATTAATCATATATTACAAAAACTAAATTATACTTCTATGTGTAAATAATAATTTGATGAATATTATACTATTATACAATTGTGGTTGAAACTCTGTAGTTTTGACAGAGGGAGTCATTTGATAAAAAAGGAAAATAGAAGTGTTGTTTAGTGATCGATGAAGTGTTGTTTAATAAGAAGGGAAAAAGGTTATTTCAAAACGCCCCCGAAGTATACGACGAGTTACGAAAACTACGTTGTACTTTTAATTATTTACGTGTTTTCTTATAAACAAAATTTATTTATAAAATATTTAACAAATATCTAGCAATATCTTTATAAAAAAAAATATACCAATGAGAAGGTCTTTAAAAGCAAATATTGCAATACTTTTAACATAAGGATGATTTTATAAACAATGTTGAAGTTTATTTTTATAGCTAAATGTTTTCTACCAATATTTTATTAGGGTTTTCATTCTAAGTGTGGGGGAGTTACCCCTACTATGGTTACAAATATAGTGAAAATACAAAATGGTGTTTTCACATTTAGATTGTAATGTTGCCCTTTTACGTTCAAAGAGTCGGCATAATAGCCGGGACTTTGAATATTGAGGACAATATTCATTCTAAGTGTAGGGGGGGGGGGGGTATTTGGCTATTCTAGCGAATTTTATCACATTTTACTATCTAATACCCCCGTTTTTGGCAATAATTAAAAAAAAAAAAATCACTTGAGTTCAAAATTTTTGTGGTTATCAGTCCGCCTTGTCTAACCGACAAAAGGATTGGCTAATCCAGGAGCAAACGGCTCTTGGTAAAGATATATCAAATCCGTTGATGGCTTGCAATTTGCCCAAAATTGTATGGTACCTCAACTCGCCATATCCTAAAAAGCGAATGAGTTGGCTAGCCCGCAAGATTATGGCTTGTGATAAAGGCAGTGGAAAAACCATAATTGGTAATCAGCTCACCAAGATGTTGACTTGTCCATCAAGAGTTGGCTAGTCCAGAAGCAAACGGCTTTTGGTAAAGACTAATCAAATCCGTTGACAGCTGGTGGTTTGCTCAAAATCACATGGTTATCAGGTGGACCATAGTTCTTACTTGAATCGATACATCTGGCTACTCCAGAAGTGATGGCTTTTGGTAAAAAGATTAAAATCCATTAAATTTTCAAAACAGTGTATTGCTAGGGACTAGCAATAGTTTAGTGTGGGGGATTGATAAGTGCTCAAACACTCATCATTTTTGGTCAAATCTGAACTGCAAAACATACAAAAACACTCAGAAATGCATCAAAATACTAAAAATATTTCAAAATTGTGTTTTATATGTTTTAGATGCAAAAAGAGTAAAAACAGATGAAAAACGTACAAAGTTTGCAAAACTGGCAGTTTTAGTCCCCCAACTTTCATAAAATGTCAAAACTAGTCCCTGGTCATTCAAAATATGGAAAATTATCACCAAAGGTCCTTTTAAAATCATAAGTGGTCATATTTAGTCCTTTGGTGAAAAATCTCAAAAGTTTTGGAAATTTGCAATTTAGTCCCTGGAGTTTCAAATTTTGGCAGAATTGGTCCCTGGTGGAAATTTTTGGAAAGAAAAGTCAACTTAAGTCCTTGGAAATTCAAAAATGTTCAATATTGGTCCTTGGATAAAAGTTTTCATGAATTGGCGGTTTTAATCCTTCAACTTTGGAAAATTACATAATTGGTCCCCGGGTGTGTTATTTTGGAAAAAATTAATATTGGTCCTTGTATTATTCTTATATGGCAAGATTGATCCCTTGAGGATACTTTGGAAGATTTACAATTCAGGTCCTCAACTTTTTAGAAATTACACATTAGGTCCTTGTGATTTACAAATACAAAACCAAAACAAATCCAAATCCAATATGAACCTGATCCACAAACACAGCCCACCCAATCCACCTTTACCCCTGGCCCAATTCACATCCGGCCTACACCCCATTTTAATACTTCCCCTCGTTGACCCGGTCAAACTCCACAACTGTTCACCCTCCATCCTCCCTTCCTGGTTTCCAGCTACATGTCCCCCCTCCTCCTCCCACCTTTTCACCAAACTCACCAACTTTCATTAAATATTACTCTCACCAACACTCCAACTCCTTCCCTTCATTAATACCTTCACCAAACTCACCCAATCCCACTCAACCTGTTTTCCCGCCAAATCCCAATTAAATGGTGGGGATCAAAAGAAGCAATCCTACGGCTGTGAATGAAGTGGGAAAGGAAGAGAGAAGTTCCAGGGTCTATAAAAATAAAGAAAAAGTGAAGAATGAGGGAGTTAGCTAGTAGAATTAGTTTAGCTCTAGTTTAGTTTAAACGTAGGAAGTGTAATTTGTATTTCAAGTTGTAATTTTCAGTTCAAAAGTTTGTAATCTATTCTGCTAGTGTATTTTAAAACTCTTTTAATTATTAATTTCAAGTTATCCACTGTTAATTCAAATTTGGCATCTTTGAGTGAATTTGACATATTCATTTAAACTTGTTAAGAACTGTTACTCATTGCTTATTTAAGATCACCATAGCTTAGTTATAAGTTCTTAAAAGCATTTGTAGAATTAAAATCAGGTTTGATTTAGTTTCATGAAAAATCTCAAAGTTACCTCACAACTCCAAATGAATCTGTGAGGAAGAAGAAAAGAGAGAAGAAGCAATGGGCATGATGTTTTGTATTACTATGGGTATTTGAACTCCATGGGGAGGTGTTAAGATGGTTGTTGGTTCCTTGTCTCATGTTTTCCTGCTTGAATTCACTTGTAAGCTCAATTTTTCACTTATTGGCAATTTCACTGTTCAAAAGCTTTTCAACTGCTTATCCTTAGTTGTTTGTGTTTATTTGATGTTTGTTAATTGAATTATTGCTTGAAATCATAGGGTTGTTCATTAGAATCTAGTGTTGCTCATTATTTCACTTTACACTGCTAATTTAGTTTGTTTATGAATTTTGTGTTTTGTTGATATTGTTGTTGGTTAGGTGTTCATTTAAGCTTACTGTATCATAATGTAACCATAGGAATCAGGTTCATGGTCTAAATAAGCTTGAAGCTTTGAAAATCTTTGAATTCTGTCACTAAAGGGGTGTTTGGATTGGCTGTTTATTCCTTGTTGTTGTTGTTGTTATTTAAGGTTCTCTTCTGATGAGATAAGACACCTAGGACCTATTTGGCTCAGTTGAACCTTTTATTTTGCTCCTTTTCAAGAAAAAGTCAATCTTGCACTTTTATGATCACAACAGCTAAGCTGTTGTGATTTGTGATGTCAAATCCTTAAATCTGGTTCATATATGGTTAGGTTTTCTATAATTCACTTTATTTAGGCATAATATAGCATAATTAATCATCTAGGTACATTAGAAATCCAATTTAGTCAAAATATCAAGTTTAATCAAAAAGTCAAATGAGCATGTTTCAGATTTTTACAAAAGTTGCAATATTTAATTTGATTTTTGTGTGATGATTTAGGACTTGAAACTTGTTCCTAATCAAAGTCCCCCACCTCAACTTTGAAGTTCCATGGTTCTTTTATTTTTTTGATTTTTCTACTGGGCCCCACACCCCAAGCAACACACCTGCAGGTGGAGTACCCTCCCCTGCTGCAGCAACATCACCACCACACAGCCACCTTTGGTGGTGGTTTCTGACCACCACAGTGGGCCCCACATCCATAATTTTGGTTCTTTGAACCCCCCCTAGTATGCTTCAAGGTTTGACCCTTTGTTTGACCTTAATCATTGTGGACCCCACTTGGAATTGCCCATCTTTTTTGTCCCATTTTCAGTATTGAAATAAGAAATCTTTGAGCTTATTGTTGCTTATTTGCTTATTCTGTGGACCAAATTTGCTTTTTCTTGCTTAAACATGTCCAACATACTTAACTGAACCAAAATTCACCATAGTGGGTCCCACTTATGCTCATTTGAGCTTATTTCCTTCCTTGGTCAACATAAGTCAACTGTTGAGCCAAAAAGCACTTAAAGTGCTTATTTTTGATTTCCACAAAAGTTCTTTTTTTGTAGTTGTAAAATAGTTTTCAAAAAGAAAAATCCAGAAAAAACAATTTAATTTTAAGTGATAGTTTCTATTTAATGTAATTTAAATTTTAACTTTCATTTTTAAATTTTTGTTAAGCACTTAGCTTTTTTATATTTTTCTTAAATTCCTTTTATATTAAAGTATTTTTAGTAAATTTCTCAGATTTTTATTTTATCATTTAGTATTAACTAGAATTATTATTAGTTTTATCAATAATTAATTAATAATTAAGTTTTAAATAGCATAATTAGTTTTTATTAAGTAAGACCTAGTTTTTATATTTTTCCTAGCTTTTAAATAATGTAAAATAATTTTAGGAATTTTCTTATAATTTTTACTGTTCATTTGCTATTTTTTATAATTTAAAATAGTTTAATTAGGTAATTAATATTTAATTAGAAATTAATTAATAGAAAAATTACAAAAAGACAAAAATACATATTTTTAATTTTAAAATTTGTTTTTAGTTATTTTATAATTTTAGAAATTAAATTTTCACTTTTCTAGTATTTAATTAACATTATATTGTATTTAAGTATTTTAAATATTAATAATTAGTAATTAATTAATAATAAATAATTAATTAGTGTAAAAATTTATTTTTCTAAAAATTTTCTTTCATCCTTAGGTTTGTAAAATAGTCATTTTCACCCCCTGGGGGTTTTCAGATTTCAGTTTTCACGTTTTATTTCGTACGCCTACGTAAATTTAAATCAGACGTACGCGTTTTTAGGTTTTTAAACGTTTCTGGTTTTTGTAAATTTCCAGTCTTGTTCAAATAGCTCATTTAAGCTATTTCCTTGTAGATTCCCTAGTTTAATCATTCACAAACCTTTTCCTGTCCAGATTCACCCGATCACAAACCCGTTTGATAACCATCCACACCTCGTCGGGACATAACGACCCGGGGAATCACTATATTCCGCGGAGATTGACTCTAGGCAGTTTGACTTGATTGACCATTCCTTTTGTCAATTTAAGTTGACTGTTCTGAGCCAATCAAAATTTAGCGCCGCTGCCGGGAAGGTTGTGCGCGTTTTTCTAAACGGTTTTCAGATTAGTGAATCGGGATACATGATGAGGCGAAAAATGAACCACTTTTAGGGGGTCATTTAAGCCCGAATCCGAATTTATTTGATCAAATATTGCCCTAAATCGTTCCTTTTGTGATTATAGGTACTTTGGAGAGAGAAATCTGGAAAAGGAAGCAATTCGGACGTTTTTGGAGCATAAAAGTGAAGAAAACGCTAAAGTCTTAATTTTCCATGCTGGGAATAGTAGGTGACGGCGTCAAGAGCAATTCTTTGACGGCGTCAAGAGCAAATCTCATGAATTTCCATGACGACCCAGAACGGATTTGACGGCGTCACGTAGGAAGGGCGTCAAGAGTAAAAGAGTCGTGACGGCCTGGAAGTATATATGTCTTGACGGCGTCAGAAGTGGATCTAGGCAGTCCGAGGAGAGTTTTGGCGGCGAGGTGACGGCGTCACATTGTTTGTCTTGACGTCGTCAGACCTATTTTTCTATATATAGTTTTCTATTTTTCACACATTAGGAGAGAAGTTTTGGGAGAAACCCTAAGTACGATTTTGGTGTAACTTTACAGATTTTTCAAGGGTTCCAACCCCTTGATACCTTGCATGATTAATCAAGATAAGTGTTCTTCTAATTCAATCAATATGTCTATGTGTTGGTTGTCTATATCTTGTTCTTGTCTTAATTCTATCATGCTAGGCTAGATCTATCTTGTGTTTGCTTAGATCTAATGAAACCTAGATATTGATTATGTGTTGATTACTTGTTTATCTTTGTTTTGGATGAATGATTTATATGTTAGGCTTAAGAAAACTAGCAGATCTCCAAATGGTAACATGCTTGAACGTCTTAAGAAACATGAACCGAGGTGCACTAGGTCTTTATTGGTTGTATTTAATGCATGAGCCACTGTTTACAATCCCTATAGTTGTGCTGGGCATGGTGTAGGAGGAGATAAGAGCTCATAGAATTGGGGAGTTATGTGTGCCACCCCATGAATGGTATTAAGGAATACGATCCGTCATCCACGCAATTATAACAAGTAATTAACGTGTAAAAGATATCTAGGGAGTAGTGAAATCTAAGTAAACACATTTTCTCCAATTACTGCTCACAACTTTAGTATAAATTAGCTTAATTTTATTTTTATTATTTTATTTTGATTGCATCTTAGTATTGGGTTAGTTGAATAGCAATTAATTCCGCCCACTCTTCCAAAACCCGAGATTTTACTTGCTTTCATAAAAATACAAAAATACAAAAATAATCATCCCTCTCCTTTAGAACTAATATTTAGGCTTTCTAACCCTAGCAACACTATTCCTAAGCTGAACGATCAATCCCCCGGTACTTGTCACTATACTATACTACAACGATCAGGTACACTGCCTGGTGGGGGTTGTAAGCTTCTCGAGATCCCTCGAGAGGTAAAGCCTGTTGCGATTCCCACGCATCAAGTTTTTGGCGCCGCAGCCCGGGGAATAGTTATTGTCTAGGTTAGGATTTCTTTGTATTAGGTCTACTTGCTAGATTCCTTTCTAGTAAGATTTTATTTTTATTTTTAGGTTTTCTCTAGTCTATCTATTTCTTTGTGCCTTTGTTAGTAAATTAAACTCATTGACTATTCCGTTGACCATTATGGAAAACGCGAATCCACCCCTTTCCCCTAGAGAAGTGGCTGTGTTACGTGAACAAATTGAGAGTGAGATTAGGGAGCTTAGAGAGCTTAATAGGTTGATTAAGGTTGAACTCGAACATGCATTTAGTGACCTAGCAACCGCCTTGTATTCAAATAAAGACCTAGGGCCTAATGACTTTGTGAATGTTGTTGAGGGACTAGAAGAGGAGGAAATAGATCCAAAGCTTAATGACTACTTTAATCTATACCCCACTAAGGAGAAGATTGCATATTATAATAATCTTATCGATAACCCGCGATCTCCTTTCACCATAATTGAACCTAAGATCAAGAGAGGCGATCCTAAGAATGCTAAGATACCATGTATGATTGGATATAGGCACATTAGCAATGCTTACATTGACTTTAAATCTCCAATCAACATTATGTCCTCACCTGTTTATAATGATGTAGTGAAAACAAGACTTGAACCTAGAAGGGATCCCAAGTACCCCGGTGGAGTTTGTAACTTTGTCGGGAGAGTTAAAGGTTTACGTGTCTTTGTTGGTAATTTCACTTTTGTCACCGACTTTATGATTGTGGAGGATCTTGCTAATGTTATTGATTGTCGATTATCCAATGTTGTGTTTGGCAAACCATTTGTTGAAGAGTCTAAGTTGGAATATGATGAGGTAGAAGGTACGATCCGATTTACAAGTAGCACCGATAGTATCACTTATAGGATGCCTAATAGGATGAATGAATTTCGTTTTATATCTCGTTTTGATAAGGACAACGTTGGTGCTTTTGAGGATATTAATGAGGAGGATAAGAAAAAGGGCATGGATTATGTATGGGAAAAAAAGAGTCTTTATTACAAAGATTGCTTGGCCTTGGGACCAAGGTATAAAGTCGATGAAGAATTTGCCCAAATGATTATGGGGGCGGTTGAGAAAAAGGTGATTGGTTTCTACAAGGAATATCTACAACCAGAGAATGGAACCAATGATGAAATCACGTAGTAACCCATGACCTTGAGTCTAGCTACAAGACTCGTAAATAAAGAAAAGCGCTTCTTGGGAGGCAACCCATGTTTTGTGTGATTTTATTTGCTTGTTTGTTATTTGCTTCCGTATGCATGTTTTATTTTTATTGTTGGTTGATCATGTTTCTAAACTAAATAGTAGAAATACTTTACTTTGTTGTTTTGGCCTAGTCTTAACTCCACCTAAAGGTATTTTTGCAAAAGATAAGTGTAAGGGGAAACCCCAAATATGTTTTTAAGAAACAACCGATCATGATTCTCCACAATATTAAATGAACATGTGTATTCGTATTTGTTAGAGTCAAATGCTTGTATTGAGTCATAATGAAGTTTTGCAGGATTTTCCAGGAAGTAGGACCAAGTTTTTCCAGAAATTTTCCGGAAACTTAACATAAGGATTTCTGCAGGTCAATTCTGACGGCGTCAGGGGTTTACTCTTGACGGCGTCAGGAGTTAAAAATCTGGAAATTTTACCGATTTTGTTTTTCTAACGGAGTCTTATGGTTTTTGTGAATTATTAAGTTTTATAATCTTCAGGGAATCTGCAAACTTCATTTCACAAGCATTATATCTTATCTTGTTTTCTAGGATTTAGTAACTTATATAGAATGCCGCCGATTTTACGCGAGGTTGTCTTGTCTATTTTGTCAGGTTTTACAGGTTATGTATGACAAGAAGATGATTTATGTTCTGGAAGGGAAGCTTTGATTGTTCGTTTTCTTGGAGGAAGATTTAACCTGGCCATCCTATTATCCATACCGAGCGAATCAGGGGAGTATTTGATTTCATTCTCTTTACTTTTTCACTTTTACATTCTTTACTTGAACATTGGGGACAATGTTCATCTTAAGTGTAAGGGGAGGGTAAAAAAATGATACCTTACATATGCACTTTCGCTTGAGTTTGCTTTGCTTGATGGTAGATGTGTAATAAAACTATGAGAAATACTTGTTAGTGCAATTTTAGCGCCAAATTTAAATTTTTTTACAACATTTAGGAGTGAAACTTTAGCCATAGCAAGCGTCTCATGGATAGAAGATTATATGACTAGCACATAACCGTATATTCAGAAAAATTTTCCACCCAAATATGTGAGGTTCGCCTTTAGATTTGATAGGAAAAGCATTCATTATTAGTGCTTATGAGTGTACCGGTAGCATTTAGATTCTAGAACTTGCGTTAGTGATGCATCCCGAGACCGCTAGTGAGACTACATTCATGTGGTAGGATTTACTATATGATAAGAGGCATTAGGATCACCCTTGTGTTAAACCCGTATCATAATTACTTGACCATTTAAGTCATATTACTTGGCTAGTTAAGTCAACTAATTTTACCCACACCCTTAGCGTTGTACTCATTTTTAGTACACGAAACCCCTAGTACACCCCTCCGAGCCTATCTTTTCGTTTCTAACTTTAAGCATCTTACTTAAAGGAAGAATTTGTTACACCCCACTTAAATGTACACCCAAATCGCCTTAGCCTTCCGTGTATGCGCTCATTTTTAGTGCATTATTGTTATTTGTTAAACCCTAAGTTAACTTTCTAATAGATTACATGGTTGCTAAGTCGAGTCATATCCTTGTACATATTGTTTTGGGACGATTGGGACTCATGGGTAAGTACTTATTTTATGGAGTAATGGGGAAGAACATCATTTATTACCCCCATATGTACGTTAATCTTAAAAGTGCTCCAAGTGTTTTGATTTTCTTAATTCGAGTCATTAGATTAGTTTAAATGTAAAATATGTAAAGATTCAAGTGTAAGGGGAATTCTCATCCCCTATGATGTATTATTCTCACACCTGCAGGGGGAGTACCCTCCTCTGCTGCAGCAGCATCACCACCACACAACCACATTTGGTGGTGGTTTCTGACCACCACAGTGGGCCCCACATCCACAATTTTGGTTCTTTGAACCCCCCCTGGTAGGCTTCAAGGTTTGACCCTTTGTTTGACCTTAATCATTGTGGACCCCACATGGAATTGCCCATCTTTTCTGTCCCATTTTCAGTATTAAAATAAGAAATCTTTGAGCTTATTGTGGCTTATTTGCTTATTCTTTGGACCAAATTTGCTTTTTCTTGCTTAAACATGTCCAATATACTTAATTGAACCAGAATTCACCATAGTGGGTCCCACTTAAGCTCATTTGAGCTTATTTCCTTCCTTGGTCAACATAAGTCAACTGTTGAGCCAAAAAGCACTTAAAGTGCTTATTTTTTATTTCCACAAAAGTTGTTCTTACAAAAGTTCCTTGTTTTTAGTTGTAAAATAGTTTTCAAAAAGAAAAAAACAATTTAATTTAAGGTGATAGTTTCTATTTAATATAATTTAAATTTTAATTTTCATTTTAAATTTTTTTAAGCACTTAGCTTTTTTATATTTTTATTAAATTCCTTTTATATTAAAGTATTTTTAGTAAATTTCTCAGATTTTTATTTTATCATTTAGTATTAACTAGAATTAATATTAGTTTTATCAATAATTAATTAATAATTAAGTTTTAAATAGCATAATTAGTTTTTATTAAGTTAGACCTAGTTTTTATATTTTTCCTAGCTTTTATATAATGTAAAATAATTTTAGGAATTTTCTTATAATTTTTACTGTTCATTTGCTATATTTTATAATTTAAAATAGTTTAATTAGGTAATTAATATTTAATTAGAAATTAATTAATAGAAAAATCACATAAAGACAAAAATACATATTTTTAATTTTAAAATTTGTTTTTAGTTATTTTATAATTTTAGAAATTAAATTTTCACTTTTCTAGTATTTAATTAATATTATATTGTATTTAAGTATTTTAAATATTAATAATTAGTAATAATTAGTAATTAATTAATAATAAATAATTAATTAGTGTAAAAATTTATTTTTCTAAAAATTTTCTTTCATCCTTAGGTTTATTAAAAAGTCATTTTCACCCCCTGGGGGTTTTCAGATTTTAGTTTTCACGTTTTATTTCGTACGCCTACGTAAATTTAAATCAGACGTACGCGTTTTTAGGTTTTTAAACGTTTCTGGTTTTTTCTAAATTTCCAGTCTTGTTCTAATAGCTCATTTAAGCTATTTCCTTGTAGATTCCCTAGTTTAATCACTCACAAACCTTTTCCTATCCAGATTCACCCGATCACAAACCCATTTGATAACCATCCACACCTCGTCGGGACATAACGACCCGGGGAAACACTATATTCCGCGGAGATTGACTCTAGGCAGTTTGACTTGGTTGACCATTCCTTTGGTCAATTTAAGTTGACTGTTCTGAGCCAATCAGGTATACTTATTGAACTTTTATATTTTTATAATTACTTTAGTTTAATAAATAAATCATGTGAATTGCATTATATTGTATAATTTAGTAATATGAAAATGCATAAATATCAAATTGTATAAGCAATAGTTTTTGTGTAAAGAAATTAAATTAATTAAAAGTTTTTTAGTGATTATATAATCAAAGTTTTATCAAACAATATACCACCGCAATAAGCAGGCACTTTAACTCTCGTTACACAATATTTACTCATTAGCAAGTACTTTTCAGTACCAATCATCACAACCTTGTAATACTACTAACCATCATTTTTGTATCATCATTACATCGTGATGCATAGGTGTTTGACATTTACTATGAAATAGAGTGCGATAAAATTATTTCTACAATTCCTGCCATGCGTAAACTCGTTATCACGAAAAATATGTAACCAAAAAATATTATTCAAGAAAGTTTTTAATTACAGGATATCCACTGATTCAATGGGCAGATAACCTGGTAGTATTTTTTGATATACTGAGTATACAATTTGGTCACTGTTGATACAAAAGTTGGGCGTTTCTTGTTTGGGTTCCTGTTCTCGTATCAATTGGATCTTACTACTTGAGACCTGCGCACTAAGAAAGCAAACAACACCGTTAGGCTTATCGTGGGATTGTCTCCCATGATTATCCTCCGGCGTGAGAGTAAGTAATCGGTTTTTAGGGTTATAGTGAAGAGTTAGGGTTTTATATGATACCTCAATGAGAGTCGTGATATTCTTTATATAGACACAAAATCCTTGTTGGTTTCGTGTTCCTTACTCTTCGGCGTATTACGCCTTATCCGGTCTATTGATCTTTATCCCATAAATAAAAGATCATTATCAAGACCATAAATAACATATTTGAGTTTGGGCTTTCGTGAGCCTAAATCGTTATTATAATAGCCCATATCATTATTATGATAGCCCACGCGTGATGGGCTTGAGCATTAGTAGTATCCATTGGTCGGGTTCGTGACCCGAGTGTGGACTATACGTCATCATGTCCCCCCAGTCTAGTATGTGTAGGATGCAACCGCGTATGCTAGACTAACAATTAGAGCGGAAAGCGTGGCGGGGAAGCTTCAAGTATTTCCTGTCATAGGGAAATATACGGTGTCTAGTCTAACTGAGTCCCACGTATTCCTCAAAAATCGTAAAAAAGTGTTGTACCTGTTGATCTTCCAGCCACACGATTAGAGTTAGTGGGATCCACATGGCATACATCTGAGGCTAGGGGTAACCCTATATAAAGGGTATCCTCCTTTTAACTGTGATTATCACAGTAACAAGTTCATTTCCACCATTGTTAAAATCATCAAGCACCAATCAAGAAATCAATCTTACACTAAGGTAATAGCGCGTGCGCATCTTGATACCATCAAATTATATCTCAAAAATGGTTCGCCAGTTATCTGATTTTGCCTCCGAAATAACCGAGGATGAACTCCGTCAGTTCACCTCGGATTATTATATTCCCCTCGCGTTGCATCCGGTTGTACCAGTGGCGGACGCATCTATTGCTGACTTCCCTGAGGGGAAGGTAGGTTCGAATTTGCGAATCAGCGTGTGCCCATATCCCTATTCCTGAGCGAAGTGCTCAATTTTTATCATCTTCACATACCCTAGCTGCACTGCATAGGTGCAGCGAAGATAACTACTTTTGAAGTAAACTGTCGTTTACTGGCCATTAACCCAACCATCAATCTCTTCCGCGCGTTTTACCACACAATGTGGTCAAACGGGTGGGTGTCCTTTTCAAAGCACGCAGGGCACCTTCAATGTTATACTGAAAAACTAGACACCCTTAGGAATTGGAGAGATTATTCTGGGTTGATGATAAAGTGTTCCCCTAGATCTTTGAGTTCTACACCCAGGGGACGCTACCAAAGGATGAGTGCCCAGACCCCGGGACGTACAATGTAGATGACGCGGAGACCAACAATACTAACCGCATCCCCATCAACTCCTACCCCGAGGAGTTTCTGGTGTATATGGGGATTAGTCGCAACTACTTTCAAGGCGCTGACGAGGTGGCAACGTTTCTGGATGAGGATAACCGGGGTGGGTGCTTGTCCTCCCTTTCATTCGCATATGTAGTGTAAGCATTCTTATATATTGTAGCTATATGTAACTCCAATTTTCTTTGTTGTTTGTTATGTGTTGCGCAGAGATGGACTTGTTTAGCGTGGTGAAGCTGGCTAAGCCCACACAAGTAACTGTGGGGGTGCGTCCTTTGAGGGAGGGTGAGACACCGATTCTGGAAGCCACAGCAGGGCGCACCATGGAGTATGCGCAGGAGGAGCCGGATAACGTCGCCCAACACCTACTAGAGGCGACCCCTGTGCTCAGTGTTCCAACCGAGGTGGTGCAATCCCCAGATCCTTCACGTACTGATTCTTCAGAGGGTATGGGGATCTTTAAGGTTGATAGTGATCAGGAGGAGGTGAGCCAGGGAGTGAAGCGCAAGAAGCTTTCTGGTGGTGATGGCGTGGGTACGTCTAAGAGAAGACGCCACGTCATTACTGTAGACGTGTCGTCAGAAGAGGATGTGTCGCCATCCACCACTGTGTAGGAGACAGCTGAGACTCCTTCTCCCAAGGAAGTAATGAAAACTACGTCTCGTTCCATCTTCTTTTTTTTTATGTGTATCCTTGGTACAATATCTTGACTTATTGTCCTTTATGTGCAGTGATGAAGCTGCAGGGGGTGATGCAGCGCATGTTGAGCAATCACCACCGAAGGTGAGTCACCCTCAGGTGGAGGAGCCTTCCAAGGCAAGTGAGGATATGTCTGCGGAGCAGCTGATAGAGGAGTTGAGTGTGGCTGTTGTGCGTCAGGCCACGTTGGTTGCTCAACTCAAGGCGCAGTATGCTGGTGAAGGGAGCAGCAGTGCGCAAAAGGATGAAGAGATTGCGCTGCTGAGGACGCAGTTAGCTAGTGCATATGCTGCAGTGGAGTCAACCAATACGTACTCTCCGAGGCTTTCTGCTGAGAGGATGTCCTTATTGGCCCAATTGAGTCATGAACATGCTGCTTTTGATCAGTGATACGTGGGAATCACACCAGGCTTTACCTCTCGAGGGATCTTGAGAAGCTTACAACCCCCACCAGGCAGTGTACCTGATCGTTGTAGTATAGTATAGTGACAAGTACCGGGGGATTGATCGTTCAACTCATGAATAGTGTCGCTAGGATTAGAAAACCTAAAAACTAGGTCTAGAGGTAAGAGATGATTCTTTTTGTATTTTTATATTTTTATGAAAACAATTAAAAATCTCAGTTTTGGAAGGAGTGGGCGGAATTAGTTGCTAATCAACTAACCCAATAACTAAGATGCAATCAAAATAAAATAACGGAAATGAAAACAAAGCTAATTACTAATGTGGTGTGAACAATAATGGGGAGAATTGTGTTTACTTAGGTTTCATTACTCCCTAGATTTCTTTTACAGGTTGATAGTTTGCTACAATTGCATGGATGACGGGTTATATTCCTTAATACCATTCGTGGGGTGGCGTACGTACTTCCCCAACTCTATAAGCTCCTACTTCACTCCTATGTCGAGCCGGCTAAGAAGCTCCTAACATGGGATCATTAGAATTCGCTCATGCATTAAATACAACCATAATAACCTAGTACGCATTGGTTCATGTTTCTTAAGACGTTCAAGAATGTCACCATTGGAAGTATGCCAGTTTTCTTAAGCCTAACATCGAAATCATTCATCCGTAACAACTATAAACAAACAATCAACCCATAATCAACATCTATGTTTCACTACATCTAAGTAAACACACAAGAGATCTAGCCTAGCATGTTGAATTCAAGACAAATGTAAGATATATTCAAGCAACACATAGACATATTGATTGAATTGAAAGAGTACTTATCTCAAATTGACATGAAAGGTTTCAAAGGGTAAAAACCCTTGAAAGAGCAGTAAAATTCGTGCTAGGGTTTCTCCAAAGTTACACCCTACTTATGATACAGGTTTAACACAAGGGTGATCCTAATGCCTCTTATCATGTAGTAAATCCTACCACACGAATGTAGTCTCACTAGCGGTCTCGGGATGCATCACTAACGCAAGTTCTAGAATCTAAATGCTACTGGTACACTCATAAGCACTAATAATGAATGCTTTTCCTATCAAATATAAAGGCGAACCTCACATATTTGGGTGGAAAATTTTTCTGAATGGTACGGTTTTGTGCTAGTCATACTACTCCTATCCATGAGACGCTTGCTAAGGCTAAAGTTTCACTCCTAAATGTTGTAAAAAAATTTAAATTTGGTGCTAAAATTACACTAACAAGTATTTCTCTTAGTTTTATTACACACCTACCATCAAACAAACAAACTCAAGTGCAAGTGTATCCTATAAGGTATTATCATTTACCCTCCCCTCACACTTAGGATGAACATTGTCCCCAATGTTCAATTAAAGAATGTAAAAGTAAAACAGGTAAAAGAATGAAATCAAATACTCCCCTGATTCGTTCGGTGTGGATAATGTGGTAACAAGGTTAGATCTTCCTCTAAGAAAATGAACCATCAAAGCTTCCCTTCCAGAAATAAAAATCATCTTCTTGTCATATATAACCTGTTAAACCTGAGAAAACAAACAAGGCAACCTCGCGTAAAATCAGCGGCAATCTATATATATTAATAAGTCCTAGAAAACAATATAAGATATAATGCTTGTGGAATGAATGTCTGCAGATTTCCTGGAGTTTATAAAACTAAAGAAATAACAAAAACTTCAAGACTCCGTTAGAAAAACAAAACTAGCAAAATTTCCATAATTTTACACATGACACCGTCAGGAGTTAACTCATGACGCCGTCAGAAGTGACCTGCAGAAATCTTTACGTTAAGTTTCCGGAAAATTTCTAAAAAAAACTTATGTCCTACTTCCTGGAAAATCCTGAAAAACATCATTATGACTCGATACAAGCATTTGACTCTAACAAATACTAATACACATATTCATTTAATATTGTGGAGAATCATGATCAATTTCATTCTTAGAAACAAATTTGGGGTTTCCCCTTACACTTATCTTTTGCGAAATACCTTTGTATGAAGTTAAGACGAATTCAAACGACAAAATAAAGTATTTTCAAAATTTTAATTTGAAACATGATCTACCAATAATAAAAATAAAGCATGCATACGGAAGCAAATAACAATCAAACAACTAAAAATCACAAAATACATGGGTTGCCTCCCAAGAAGCGCTTTTCTTTATTTACGAGTCTTGTAGCTAGACTCAAAGTCATGGGCTATCGTGTGTCGCTTATGCTCACATACCCTAAGGTGAGCCATCTAATAGTCGCCTCATCTTTCTTATAGTCATCACTTAACTCTAAACATCCGCGATAATATCTTTTATTCTTTTTGTGAGGGTACTTAAGCCCTTTTCTTTTATCATTGTCACTTAGCATTTCTAGGGGCGGATACCTACTACACTTTTCCATGGAAAAATCCTTGAACCTAAGGTGTGCACGTGGCATTTGGTAAACAAAATCATCATCCCCATCCGAGAATGTAATTAACCCTTCCATAAGTTTTTTATCAAGGTTGGTTAATCTTTTGAAGGGTTTCCCAAATACAACTTGGGTTAACTTACTATCAATAAATTCTCCTAGATTCTCCATAACCATACACTCAACAAGATAAACAAAGCTTCCTACAAACACATGCAATGACATTGCCTTAGCAATAATATTATCTCCTGATGCGTGGGAATTGCACCAGGCTTTACCTCTCGAGGGATCTCTAGAAGCTTACAACCCCCACCAGGCAGTGTACCTGATCGTTGTAGTATAGTATAGTGACAAGTACCGGGGGATTGATCGTTCAACTCAGGAATAGTGTCGCTAGGATTAGAAAGCCTAAAAACTAGGTCTAGATGTGAGGGATGATTCTTTTTGTATTTTTATGTTTTTATGAAAGCAAGTAAAATCTCGGGTTTTTGAAAGAGTGGGCGGAATTAGTTGCTAGTCAACTAACCCAAATAACTACAAATGCAATCAAAATAAAATAACAAAAATGTAAATTAAACTAATTACTAATGTGGTGTGAACAATAGATGGGAGAATTATGTTTACTTAGATTTCACTACTCCCTAGATATCTTTTACATGTTAATTGTTTGTTACAGTTGCGTGGATGACGGGTTATATTCCTTAATACCAGTCGTGGGGTGGCGTACTTACTTCCCCAACTCTATAAGCTCCTACTTCACTCCTATGTCGAGCCTGCAAGAAGCTCCTAACATGGGATCACTAGAATTCGCTCATGCATTAAATATAACCATAAAAACCTAGTACACATCGGTTCATGTTTCTTGAGACGTTCAAGCATGTTACACAATGGAAGTCTGCCAGTTTTCTTAA
The DNA here is from genome assembly GCA_030686995.1 of Artemisia argyi. Classification (NCBI taxonomy): domain Eukaryota; kingdom Viridiplantae; phylum Streptophyta; class Magnoliopsida; order Asterales; family Asteraceae; genus Artemisia; species Artemisia argyi. The sequence goes on from CM060694.1 coordinate 60,095,927, forward strand.
GCCTAACATTGAAATCATTCATCCATTACAACTATAAACAAGCAATCAACCTATAATCAACATCTAGGTTTCATTACATCTAAGCAAACACACAAGAGATCTAGCCTAGCATGTTAAAATCAAGACAAGCGTAAGATATATTCAAACAACACATAGACATATTGAATGAATTGAAAGGATACTTATCTCAATTGAACATGAAGGGTTTCAAGGGGTGAAAACCCTTGAAAATACTGTAAAAGTCGTGTTAGGGTTTATTAAGTTCAACCCTAAAATTCTCCTCCCTTAGAATGAAAATTACAAAAACTATAGATAGATTTCCTAAGGTGACGGCGTCAAGAAGAAACTTCTGACGCCGTCAACCCGCCGCCAAAAATATTCTCAGATTGCCTAGATCCAGATCTAACGCCGTCATGTGTATTGCTGCTCTGGGCCGTCACCACTTTTACTCTTGACGGCCTTGTCTTGACGCCGTCACGTTTTCTCTGGGCCGTCATCATTTTTGCTCCTGACGCCGTCATAAAATTGCTCTTGACGCCGTCAGGTACTGTTCCCAGCAAGGAAAATCAAGACTTTGCCGTTTTCTTCACTTTTATGCTCCAAAAACGTCCAAAATGCTTCCTTTTTCAGAATCCACTCCCAAAGTACCTAAAATCACAAAAGGAACGATTTAGGGCAATATTTGATCAAATAAATTCAAATTCCGGCTTAAATGACCCCCTAAAAACGGATCATTTTTCACCTCATCATATACCCTTACACTTGAGATTTGCTTGTCCTCAAGCAAATGCGCTTTTATTCTAGTCAAAATACAAGTTAGGGGTCATTTAACACTAATATAAAAGTAATTACAACAAATAATCGTTCCACTAAAGACCAAAGAAAAGCACGGAGGTCATATACTAGCACCTCGCAAATAGTGTTTAGATTCTCACATCTCTCGGGTGTAATAAAGTATATATCACAATATGGAACTGGAAAACATCTCTCACTACCTGTCATAGCAAAATAGATTACCATAAGCTTGGGAAAGGATCAAACTTTCACCACATGGCGTAAGCACCTAGGATAAACTATCAAAGAGGTCTTTTAAAGGGTTATAACGTTAGGTGTAGGGATATGGAATACACGATTTTGTTGGATAAAGGCAATCTTTACTGGTGGCGAGTTAATAATCTTGGTTAATTACATGTATAATATGGCGTTGCTAAGCCAAGACTAGACTCGACTTAAACTAATAAATGAAAAATAACAAAAACATAAAATAAAATAAACATAGAATGAAGGATGGTAGTCCGTATGTTTTTTTCTCTTTTTTTTTTTTTTTTTTTTTTTTTTTTTTTTTTTTTTTTTTTTTGCTTGCATACACTCTTACCTTACCATCCAAAATAATACATCATAGGGAATGAAAATTCCCCTTACACTTGAATTTTTACATACTTTACACTAAACTAATCTAATGACTCGAATCAAGATAATCAAAACATTTGGAGTACTTTTAAGATTAACGCACATATGGGGGTAATGAAATGATGTTCTTCCCTATTACTCCATAAAATTAGTACTTTACCCATGAGTCCCAATCGTCCCAAAACAATATGTACAAGGATATGACTCGACTTAGCAACCATGTAATCAATTAGATAATTAACTAAGGGCTTAAACAAATAACAATAATGCACTAAACATGAGTGCATACACGGAAGGCTAAGGCGATTTGGTTGTACATTTAAGTGGGGTGTAACAAATTCTTCCTTTAAGTAAGATGCTTAAAGTTAGAAACGAAAAGATAGGCTCGGAGGGGTGTACTAGGGGTTTCCTGTACTAAAAATGAGTACAACGCTAAGGGTGTGGGAAAAATTAATTGACTTAACTAGCCAAGTAATATGACTTAAATGGTCAAGTAATTATGATACGGGTTTAACACAAGGGTGATCCTAATGCCTCTTATCATGTAGTAAATCCTACTACACGAATGTAGTCTCACTAGCGGTCTCGGGATGCATCACTAATGTAAGTTCTAGAATCTAAATACTACCGGTACACTCATAAGCACTAATAGTAAATGCTTTTCCTATCATATCTAAAGGCGAACCTCACATATTTGGGTGGAAAATTTTTCTGAATTGTACGGTTTTGTACTTGTAATACGATCTTCTATCCATGAGACGCTTGCTATGGCTAAAGTTTCACTCCTAAATGTTGTAAAATTTTTTAAATTTGGCGCTAAAATTACACTAACAGGTATTTCTCATAGTTTTATTACACACCTACCATCAAACAAACAAACTCAAGTGAAAGTATATCCTATAAGGTATCATCATTTACCTCCCCTTACACTTAGGATGAACATTGTCCCCAATGTTCAATTAAAGAATGTAAAAGTGCAACAGGTAAAAGAATGAAATCAAATACTCCCCTGATTCGCTCGGTATAGATAGTATGGTAATAAGGTTAGATCTTCCTCCAAGAAAATGAACAATCAAAGCTTTCCTTCCAGAATATAAATTGATGAGTGGGAATCGCACCAGGCTTTACCTCTCAAGGGATCTTGAGAAGCTTACAACCCCCACCAGGCAGTGTACCTGATTGTTGTAGTATAGTATAGTGACAAGTACCGGGGGATTGATCGTTCAGCTTAGGAATAGTGTCGTTAGGATTAGAAAGCCTAAATACTAGTTCTAAAGATGAGGGATGATTATTTTTGTATTTTTATATTTTTTAGAAAGCAAGTAAATATCTCGGATTTGAAGGATTTGGGCGGAATTAGTTGCTAATCAACTAACCCAATACTAAAGATGCAATCAAAATAAAATACTAGAAAGAAAATAAACTAAATTATACTAAAGTTGTGAGCAATAAGTGGAGAAAATGTGTTTACTTAGATTTCATTACTCCCTAGACATCTTTTACACGTTAATTACTTGTTATAATTGCATGGATGACGGATCGTATTCCTTAATACCATTCATGGGGTGGCACACATAACTCTCCAATTCTATGAGCTCTTATCTCCTCCTACACCATGCCCAACACAACTATAGGGATTGTAAACAGTGGCTCATGCATTAAATACAACCAATAAAGACCTAGTGCGCGTCGGTTCATGCTTCTTAAGACGTTCAAGCATGTTACCAAGTGGAGATCTGCCAGTTTTCTTAAGCCTAACATATAAATCATTCATCCAAGACAAGAATAAACAAGTAATCAACACATAATTAACATCTAGGTTTCATTAGATCTAAGCAAACACAAGATAGATCTAGCCTAGCATGATAGAATTAAGATAAGAACAAAGATATAGACAACCAACACATAGACATATTGATTGAATTCAAAGAACACTTATCTTAATTACAATGAAAGGTATCAAGGGTTTGAAACCCTTGAAAAACCTGTAAAAGTTGCACCAAAATCATACTTAGGGTTTCTCCAAAACTTCTCTCTCTTTAATGTGAAAATTAGAAAACTATATATAGAAAAATGGGTCTGACGGCGTCAAGACCATCCTTGTGACGCCGTCACCTCGCCGCCAAAACTATTCTCGGACTGCCTTGATCTACATTTGACGCCGTCAAGACTTAATCATTTCCAGGCCGTCATGACTTTTTACTCTTGACGCCCTACCTTTGTGACGCCGTCAAATCTGTACTGGGTTGTCATGGACTTCTGCTCTTGACGCCGTCAGAGAATTACTCTTGATGCCGTCACCTACTGTTCCCAGCATGGAAAATTAAGACTTTGGCGTTTTCTTCACTTTTATGCTCCAAAAACGTCCGAATTGCTTCCTTTTTCAGATTTCTCTCCCAAAGTACCTAAAATCACAAAAGGAACGATTTAGGGCAATATTTGATCAAATAAATTCGAATTCGGGCTTAAATGACCCCCTAAAAACGGTCATTTTTCGCCTCATCATATACCCTTACACTTGAGATTTGCTTGTCCTCAAGCAAATGCGCTTTTATTCTACTCAAAAGACAAGTTAGGGGTCATTTAACACTAATATAAAAGTAATTACAACAAATAATCATTCCACTAAAGACCAATAGACAAGCACGGAGGTCATATACTAGCACCTCACAAATAGTGTTTAGATACTTACATCTCTCGGGTGTAATAAAATATAAATTACGATATGGAAACTGAAGATATCTCTCACTACCTGTCATAGCAAAATAGATTACCATAAGCTTGGGAAAGGATCAAACCTCCACCACATGGCGTAAGCACCTAGGATAAACTATCAAAGGGGTCTTTTAAAGGGTTGTAACGTTAGGTGTAGGGATATGAAATACACGGTTTTGTTGGATAAAGGAAGTTTTACTGGTGGTGAGTTAACAATCTTGGTTAATTACATGTACAATATGGCGTTGCTAAGCCAAGACTAGACTCGACTTAAGCTAATAAATGAAAAATAACAAAAACATAAAATAAACATAGAATGAAAAGGGATGGTAGTCCGTATGTTTTTTCTCTTTTTTCTTTTTCTATTTTTTTTTTCTTTTTCTTGATTTTTTCGATTTTTTTTTTTTTTTTCATACACTCTTACCCTACCATCCAAAATAATACATCATAGGGAATGAACATTTCCCTTACACTTGAATCTTTACATACTTTACAATTAACTAAACTAATGACTCGAATTAAGAAAATCAAAACACTTGGAGCACTTTTAAGATTAACGTACATATGGGGGTAATAAATGATGTTCTTCCCCATTACTCCATAAAATAAGTACTTACCCATGAGTCCCAATCGTCCCAAAACAATATGTACAAGGATATGACTCGACTTAGCAACCATGTAATCAATTAGAAAGTTAACTTAGGGTTTAACAAATAACAATAATGCACTAAAAATGAGCGCATACACGGAAGGCTAAGGCGATTTGGTTGTACATTTAAGTGGGGTGTAACAAATTCTTTCTTTAAGTAAAATGCTTAAAGTTAGAAACGAAAAGATAGGCTCGGAGGGGTGTACTAGGGGTTTCGTGTACTAAAAATGAGTACAACGCTAAGGGTGTGGGAAAAATTAGTTGACTTAACTAGCCAAGTAATATGACTTAAATGGTCAAGAAACTATAATACGGGTTTAACACAAGGGTGATCCTAATGCCTCTTATCATGTAGTAAATCCTACTACACGAATGTAGTCTCACTAGCGGTCTCGGGATGCATCACTAACGCAAGTTCTAGAATCTAAATGCTACCGGTACACTCATAAGCACTAATAGTAAATGCTTTTCCTATCAAATCTAAAGGCGAACCTCACATATTTGGGTGGAAAATTTTTTCTGAATATACGGTTATGTGCTAGTCATACAATCTCCTATCCATGAGACGTTTGCTATGGCTAAAGTTTCACTCCTAAATGTTGTAAAAAATTTTAAATTTGGCACTAAAATTGCACTAACAAGTGTTTCTCATAGTTTTATTACACATCTACCATTAAACAAAACAAACTCAAGCGAAAGTGCATATGTAAGGTATCATCTTTTCACCCTCCCCTTACACTTAAGATGAACATTGTCCCCAATGTTCAAGTAAAGAATGTAAAAGTGAAAAAGTAAAGAGAATGAAATCAAATACTCCCCTGATTCGCTCGGTATGGATAATAGGGTGGCCAGGTTAAATCTTCCTCCAAGAAAATGAACAATCAAAGCTTCCCTTCCAGAATATAAATCATCTTCTTGTCATACATAACCTGTAAAACCTGATAAAATAGACAAGACAACCTCGCGTAAAATCGGCGGCATCCTATACAAGTTACTAAATCCTAGAAAACAAGATAAGATGTAATGCTTGTGGAATGAAGTTTGCAGATCTCCTGGAGATTATAAAACTTAATAATTCACAAAAACCATAAGACTCCGTTAGAAAAACAAAACCGGTAAAATTTCCAGGTTTTTACACTTGACGCCGTCAAGAGTAAACTCATGACGCCGTCAGAAGTGACCTGCAGAAATTCTTATGTTAAGTTTCCGGAAAATTTCTGGAAAAACTTGGTCCTACCTCCTGGAAAATCCTGCAAAACTTCATTATGACTCAATACAAGCATTTGACTCTAACAAATACGAATACACATGTTCATTTAATATTGTGGAGAATCATGATCGGTTTGATTCTTAAAAACACATTTGGGGTTTCCCCTTACACTTATCTTTTGCAAAAATACCTTTAGGTGGAGTTAAGACTAAGCCAAAACAACAAAGTAAAGTATTTCCACTATTTAGTTTAGAAACATGATCAACCAACAATAAAAATTAAGCATGCATACGGAAGCAAATAACAAACAAACAAATAAAATCACACAAAACATGGGTTGCCTCCCAAGAAGCGCTTTTCTTTATTTACGAGTCTTGTAGCTAGACTCAAGGTCATGGGTTACTACGTGACCTCATCATTGGTTCCACTCTCTAGGTCGTCTTCTAAACCAGTTTTGTATTCCGGACCTAGTTGCAAGCATTCTTTGTAGAAACCAAGCATCCTATTCTTTACATACTCTACTCCTCTACGTCTATCCTCCTCATTCCTATAATAAGCCGCTTGCTTGTGTTCCTTTTCGAAATTAGAGAGAAGGCGGTATTGCTTAATCTTGTAGGGCATTTGATAAACAACCTCATCATTCTCTTCCTTGAATCTAACTATCCCTAAAGTCGGATCATAACTCATCCTAGTGGCCTCAACAAATGGTTTTCCAAATATTATTTGGCTTAGGCAAGCATCTATCACCGGACGAGTGTCCTCAACTCTCATAAAATCGATCTCATAGGTTAGATTCCCTATAATCACATGCAGTCCCTTCACTCTTCCTGCAAAATTACTTATTAGATTCTTACTAGGCATCATCCAAAAATCAAGTTGCTTCTTCATCACCCAATTGTAATAAGTCCTAGTCATGATGTTCATGGGGGATCTAGGGTCGATGTAAGCTTTCCATATATGCATGTGCCCGATATTGCATGGGATGTTAATGTTAGAGGGGTCTCCCATGTTGATAAGGGGGTTGCCAAAGATATATGTTCTCTCGGGACTATCGAATAAATCCTTATGGTATTCCCGTTCTTCCTTGGTTGGCAACTTATCAAAGTATTCTTCTATAGGCTCTACCTCAACTTCCCTACTCTCATACTTAGTCTCGGCTCCTATTCTAACTTCATCCTTGTCACTCTCTTCTATCTCCTTATCTATTGGCTTAATAGTGACAACATTAACAAAGTGTACATGTTTAGATGATGAGGGATCCTTAATTTGGTTTCCGTTATTGGTGTCCCTAGTGTCCTTCCTAGGTGTGACTAATGCTTGGTTGTTGAGGGATTTCAACAAGTTGTCAATCTTATTGGTCATCTCCGTTTGTTGTTTGTTGAATTCGGTTTCAAACTTAGCTATGCGAGCCTCTTGAGATGCCATAAACTTTGACATCAATCCTTCAAGATTGTTGGTACTACCATAGTTGTTAGAAGGATTGTTGTTGAAAGTACGGTTGGATGGTGGACCGTTTGGTTGGTAACGATTAGGCGGATTGGAAGAATTGGGTTGATTTTGTTTCCACCTAAGGTTTGGGTGATTTTTCCAAGAGGGGTTGTATGTATCACCGTATGTGTTTGGCTCGGGCTTGAAAGTGTACCACTTATCTCCCGCTTCGTCGGTACGCGTGGATGCGTAGTCCGCAAAAGCTGTTCCGGGGAGTTCCACACAATCACGAGTGTCGTGGGGACCACTACATAATTCGCATGAAGAAGTGATTTTGTTCACTTGGCTTGAAGGCTTAGGAGCTTCGTAAGATTTCATGAGAAACTTGACTTGGTCCTCAAGTTCCATGATCCTACGGTCGGGAGTGCTAGAGTTGTTCGAAGGCAAAGATATTGCCTTGACCGTTTTGTTCAAGTCACGGGGATCATTCCAACTTTCGTTGTCATAGAGAGCAAGATCTTCTATGAGTTCCCATGATTGTTCCGCACTTAGATTACGTAGCTTACCACCGGCCGATTGGTCAATGGCTCGCCTCGTGGAGATGTCGATATGGTCATAAAAGATTTGGACTTGGAGCCAAAGATCTATGCCATGATGAGGGACTTTTTGGAGTAAGTCCTTGAAACGAGTCTATGCTTCATAGAGAGATTCATTTTGACGTTGTTGGAACATCAAGATGTCATTTCTAAGCTTAGTAGTTCTCCCCGGTGGGAAAAATTGAGCAAGGAAACGAGTGGTGAGATCATCCCATGTGGTGATGGATCCCGCGGGTAAACGCTTAAGCCATTGACTAGCTTGATCCCGTAGAGAGAATTGGAATAGGCGTAATCGGGTTGTCTCTCTAGTTGCAACATCTAGGTCTATGGAATCTACGATTTTGAGGAAGTCCTTAAGATGTTGGTTTGGATCTTCGGAACGAATTCCATGGAATGCACATCCGCTTTGCACCAACCGGATGGTGTCAGATCGCAAGGGGGTCACATTGGCTCCGGTGAGCTCAATGGTGTTTCGGTAGCCTTGGTGGCTAGGTCGGGAATACTCTCCTAAGGTTCGGGGCCTAAGGGGTTCTAATGGTGGGTTTTGTTGTGGTGGGATGACGGGTTCAAAGATGTTCCCGTTGTCCATGATGTCGGGTGGTTACGAACAAAGGCACAAAGAAATAAGATAGACTAAAGAAACATAAAAATAAAAATAAAATCTTACTAGAAAGGAATCTAGCAAGTAGACCTAATAAAAAGAAATTCTAACCTAGACAATAACTATTCCCCGGGCTGCGGCGCCAAAAACTTGATGAGCGGGAATCGCACCAGGCTTTACCTCTCAAGGGATCTTGAGAAGCTTACAACCCCCACCAGGCAGTGTACCTGATCGTTGTAGTATAGTATAGTGACAAGTACCGGGGGATTGATCGTTCAGCTTAGAAATAGTATCGCTAGGATTAGAAAGCCTAAATACTAGTTCTAAAGATGAGGGATGATTATTTTTGTATTTTTATATTTTTTAGAAAGCAAGTAAATATCTCGGGTTTGAAGGATTTGGGCGGAATTAGTTGCTAATCAACTAACCCAATACTAAAGATGCAATCAAAATAAAATACTAGAAAGAAAATAAACTAAATTATACTAAAGTTGTGAGCAATAAGTAGAGAAAATGTATTTACTTAGATTTCACCACTCCCTAGACATCTTTTACACGTTAATTACTTGTTATAATTGCATGGATGACGGATCGTATTCCTTAATACCATTCATGGGGTGGCACACATAACTCCCCAATTCTATGAGCTCTTATCTCCTCCTACACCATGCCCAGCACAACTATAGGGATTGTAAACAGTGGCTCATGCATTAAATACAACCAATAAAGACCTAGTGCGCGTCGGTTCATGTTTCTTAAGACGTTCAAGCATGTTACCAAGTGGAGATCTGCTAGTTTTCTTAAGCCTAACATATAAATCATTCATCCAAGACAAGAATAAACAAGTAATCAACACATAATTAACATCTAGGTTTCATTAGATCTAAGCAAACACAAGATAGATCTAGCCTAGCATGATAGAATTAAGATAAGAACAAGAGATAGACAACCAACACATAGACATATTGATTGAATTCAAAGAACACTTATCTTAATTACAATGAAAGGTATCAAGGGTTTGGAACCCTTGAAAAACCTGTAAAAGTTGCACCAAAATCGTACTTAGGGTTTCTCCAAAACTTCTCTCTCTTTAATGTCAAAATTAGAAAACTATATATAGAAAAATGGGTCTGACGGCGTCAAGACCATCCTTGTGACGCCGTCACCTCGCCGCCAAAACTATTCTCGGACTGCCTTGATCTACATTTAACGCCGTCAAGACTTAATCATTTCCAGGCCGTCATGACTTTTTACTCTTGACGCCCTACCTTTGTGACGCCGTCAAATCTGTACTGGGTCGTCATGGACTTCTGCTCTTGACGCCGTCAGAGAATTACTCTTGACGCCGTCACCTACTGTTCCCAGCATGGAAAATTAAGACTTTGGCGTTTTCTTCACTTTTATGCTCCAAAAACGTCCGAATTGCTTCCTTTTCCAGATTTCTCTCCCAAAGTACCTAAAATCACAAAAGGAACGATTTAGGGCAATATTTGATCAAATAAATTCGAATTCAGGCTTAAATGACCCCCTAAAAATGGATCATTTTTCGCCTCATCATAAATCATCTTCTTGTCATACATAACCTGTTAAACCTGAGAAAACAAACAAGGCAACCTCGCGTAAAATCGGCGGCAATCTATATATGATAACAAATCCTAGAAAACAATGTAAGATATAATGCTTGTGGAATGAATGTTTGCAGATTCCCTGGAGTTTATAAAACTAAAGAATTAACAAAAACCTTAAGACTCCGTTAGAAAAACAAAACTAGCAAAACTTCCTGATTTTTACACGTGACGCCATCAGGAATTTCTTCCTGACGCCGTCAGAAGTGATCTGCAGAAATTCTTACGTTAAGTCTCTGGAAAATTTCTGGAAAAACTGATGTCCTACTTCCTGGAAAATCCTGCAAAACATCATTATGACTCGAAACAAGCATTTGACTCTAACAAATACGAATATACATGTTCATTTAATATTGTGGAGAATCATGATCAATTTTGTTTCTTAAAAACATATTTGGGGTTTCCCCTTACACTTATCTTTTGCTAAATACCTTTGGATGAAGTTAAGACTAAGCCAAACGACAAAATATAGTATTTTCACCATTTTGGTTTGAAACATGATCTACCAACAATAAAAATAAAGCATGCATACGGAAATAAATAACAATCAAACAAATAAAAAAATCACACAAAGCATGGGTTGCCTCCCAAGAAGTGCTTTTCTTTATTTACGAGTCTTGTAGCTAGACTCAAGGTCATGGGTTACTACGTGACCTCATCGTCAAATGTTACATCCTCCTCACTAATCATTTCATTACTATTTTCTTGATAATGTTTTACACGTTGTATGTTGACAGTAAATTCCCTACTTTCATCGTCTAGTAACACAACATCTCCAGTTTTAGAGGAACTTTTCACCGTAAATGGCCCATACCATCTAGACTTGAGTTTCCCGGGAAATAACCTTAACCGAGAGTTGTACAATAGGACTTTGTCCCCTTCTGAAAATTCCTTGGGTTTCTTAATTCGTTGGTCATGCCATCTTTTTGCCCTCTCCTTATATGTAATGGAAGACTCATACGCTTCTAACCTTAGCTCATCACGCTCGTGTAGTTGCAAAAACCTATTTGTTTCGACAATTGTATAATCTAAATTGCATGCCTTAAGCGCCCAATAAGCCTTATGTTCTAATTCTACCGGAAGGTGACATGCCTTACCATACACCATGCGGAACGGGGTCGTTCCAATGGTTGTCTTGTAGGCAGTCCGGAATGCCCATAAGGCCTCATCGAGTTTAAATGACCAGTCTTTTCTATTCTGACTAACCGTTTTTTCTAGTATTCTTTTAATAGCTCTGTTCGTGTTTTCGACCTAGCCATTGGTCTGTGGGTGATAGATGGTGGAAAATCGATGGGACACTCCGTATCTCCTCATGACCTTTTCCATTTGCGCTTGCAAAAGTGGGTTCCCCTATCACTGATGAGAGCTTTAGGAATTCCGAACCTGGCGAACAGCTTTTTCAGGAAATGAATAACCACCTTGGCATCGTTGGTCCTAAGGGCTTGTGCCTCTACCCATTTTTAAACATAGTCGATGGCAACTAAAATGTATTCATTCCCTCCTGAAGATGGAAAGGGTCCCATGAAGTCAATTCCCCAGACATCGAAAACCTCACATACTTGTATAAAATTCTGAGGTGCTTCATCCCTATTTGATATGTTCCCGGCCCGTTGACATGGATCGCATGCTTGTACCATTTATTTGACATCGCGGAAAATTGTGGGCCAATAGAATCCCGCGTCGAAAATCTTTCGAGCGGTGGTGCTTATCCCATGATGGCCCCCAGAGGGGCCAGAGTGACATTCTCTCATGATTTTTACTGCCTCACCTCCCGAAACACAACGTCTGATTATTTGATCAGGACACCTTCAGAATAAAAATGGTTCATCCCAGAAGTAGTATTTTAGTTGGGCAAAGAACCTTTTCTTTTCGTATTTAGTCATGTGTTCCGGAATGAGTCTGCTTGCGAGATAGTTAGCAAAATCAGCGTACCAAGGCTCAGAATCTGTCATTGACATGAGTTGTTTGTCAGGAAATGATTCCCGAATCTCGCTTCCATCGTGCTCATCAAGGGGATTTTCAAGACGAGATAGGTGATCAGCAGCCAAATTCTCTGCCCCCCTTTTATCACGGATTTCAACGTCAAATTCTTGTAACAACAGGATCCACCGAATTAGTCGTAGCTTAGCATCTTGCTTAGCAAAAAGATATCGGAGAGCCGAGTGATCAGTGAAAACGAATGTCTTTGAAAGGACAAGATATTGACGGAATTTGTTGAATGCGAACACTACGGCTAATAATTCTTTTTCGGTGGTAGAGTAATTCTCTTGAGCAGGGTTCATGGTTTTGCTAGCGTAGTAAATAGGTTGGAATAGCTTGTCACGCCTTTGGCCTAATACAGCTCCGACAGCATAATCACTAGCATCGCACAAGATTTCAAAAGGTAACTCCCATTTGGGTGTAACCATGATTGGAGCTTGCGTGAGCTCCTTTTTCATGAGATCGAATGCATCCTTGCATTCTTGAGAGAAATCGAAAGAGGCATCTTTCATCAGCAATTGAGTCATTGGCCGAGCTATTTTGGAGAAATCTTTGATGAATCTCCGATAGAACCCGGCGTGGCCCAAGAAGCTGCGTATTGCTTTAACAGTCGTGGGATAAGGTAACTTAGATATAGCTTCCACTTTAGCTTGGTCCACCTCAATCCCATTCCCTGAAACCTTATGTCCTAACACAATCCCTTCTTTTACCATGAAATGACATTTTTCCTAATTTAACACCAAGTTGGTTTCCTCACAACGTTTGAGCATTTTTTCTAGATTAGCAAGACAGCGGTCGAAAGAGTCCGAAGACTGAAAGTCATCCATGAAAACTTCCATGCTGTCTTCCATAAGTTCGTGAAAGATTGCGGTCATACATCGCTGAAAAGTGGCGGGGGCGTTACACAGTCGAAAAGGCATTCTTTTGTAGGCGAACGTTCCATAAGGGCAAGTAAACATGGTTTTTTCTTGGTCCTCAGGTGCTATGGGGATTTGTAAATATCCTGAGAATCCATCCAAGAAACAATAGTACTCGTGCCCAGACAATCTCTCCAACATTTGGTCAATGAATGGTAAGGGAAAGTGATCTTTCCTTGTGGCATCATTGAGCTTTCTATAATCGATGCATACCCGCCAGCAAGTAACCGTTCTCTGGGGTACCATCTCACCCTTGTCGTTCTTCACCACAGTCATTCCTCCTTTCTTTGGTACAACCTGTACAGGACTAACCCACGGGCTATCCGAGATTGGGTAAATTAATCCTGCATCCAGAAGTTTGATGACCACTACTTCCTTAATGTTGGGATTCACCCGCCTCTGGGGTTGCACGGTAGGTTTATAATTTTCTTCCATAAGAATCTTATGCGTGCAAAAAGTTGAGTCAATCCCTTTAATGTCGGCTACACTCCATGCAAGCACTCCCTTATATTTCTTTAGGATTTCTAAGAGCTTACCTTTTTGTTCATGTTCGAGGGAAGAGTTTATGATTACCGGCAGTTGGTCCTCTCCCTGAAGGAAGGCATACTCTAGATGGATAGGGAGTTCTTTAAGATCTAGCTTAGGGGGTTCGATAATAGAAGGCTTAAGCTTGTTTTCGGGTTTTCGGAGTTTGAGATGTTCAGTGGTCTCCTGTCTAGGGTAGAAGGAGACTGCTCCAACATCCTCCATCTTTTCTACCTCCAACAAGGGGAGAAAACTCTCATCCCGTAACCAGCCTTCCTCGATCTGTTCATCAACACAGTCATCAATGAAATCCGTGAGTTCATTGAACTCTCCAATGAAATAGAGCCGGTTAGCTGCTTCGAGAGAGAGATCCATAGTGTCTTTAATGTCGAAGGTTAAGCTATTGGTTCCTACTCATAAGGTTAACTTGCCGTCATGAACATCAATGACTGCACGAGCGGTAGCAAGAAATGGTCTCCCTAAGATGATGGGTACCAAGTCATCCTCATCCATCTCCAAGATTACGAAGTCAACCGGGAATTTGAATTTTCTAACCTTGACTAGCACATTCTCGCATATCCCTACGGGGTATTTGACTGATCTATCGGCTAGTTGGATGTTCATACGGGTAGGCTTTAATCCTGAGTATCCTAGTTTAAGGAACAAGGAGTGAGGCATGAGGTTGATACTCGCCCCTAAATCGGCAAGAGCATTCTCTATCGATAGAGATCCTATGGAACATGTAACACCCCCAATTCATGGACGCAGCGGAATTCGAACTGGGTGTTACTGGACGGCACAATAGTCACAATAATAGAAAACGAACTCCAATTGAGTCGTTTTAAAAGATTTATCATTCAAATTATATAGATATCAGAGATTACGAAATGAGGTCCCAGATGGTTCCATGTTTACAAATTACATTAATTGAGTTTTGAATGATAATAAAATTTATAGCCCTCTTGAGTATCCGTGTCCTTCCGTGCCATCCTTGATCGTCATGAACCTGAAATACATGCTTGAGAGGTCAACACAAAGGTTGAGTGGAATTCGTAGAGTTTAGTTAAATCGTTTGAACACAATAATCGTAATGTGAGGTAATTAATCACACATTCATAGTTAGAAAACAAAATCGTTATTTATTTCACTAAGCTCATACAACCAAAGCGTTAACATCGAACCAACAAAATTGGCATTATAGAAGCCCTATCAAGGTACTTTTGCCGTTATACCGCTAAATCTCAAATATAGTGCATTTGTGTGAACTCGTAGATGTTCAACACAAATGGGATTCGTCAATCCCAATAGATCTATTCACAATATTCGCGCTCACTAAAGGTAGTGACTAATGGTTCATGATATAGGGACTTCGAACATGGCAATCGTTACTTAGTGATAATAAAACATCGTCGGGTAGCATACAGTAGAAAGCATCGTGTTCGAGTAGAAAAATAATAGCATGTATTCCCCCCATGGGTTTGTAAAATAGTTAAACAATAGAAAGTGGGGCTACGAACTCACCTTAAGTAGAATAGCAAGTAATGAAGGTGATGGTTGGATCGTGTAGGTTTATACGAGCAACCTATAATATAATGTTGCGACTTAGGATTTGTGTAGAGAATATAACGGAGTGCCTATATATATATCTTGCATTTAGTCCATGATGTGGTATGATGTATATTGTATGTCCTTGAAAGAAAAGATTCATGAACATGTATGTTTTGTATATCGTTTACTACCGTTCGGGCTGACATATTTCAGAAGTTATGTTAGTAAGCATTCGAGGAGCCAGGACACTTTAATTCGTAAATCCACAACTCAACTCGACGGCTTACATAATGAACTCCTCACATGAGGCTCCCTACTATTGTAGTAGTTGATAACATATATAGATATAAGTTTTGATTCGAAAAGTTACATGTCCGATATTTGAATAAACTTAGGAAAGTTTATTAGTACATGAAGATTGTTATTAGGGGTAGTATCATAAGTCTTATATGACCATTTTCTCTTGGTAATATCTCATGGTTTCCTTTTAGGTGAAGTAGATCCAAATTGCTTGTTCATGTTATCGCCTAATTCATTGTTTCATGTTTACGCCTATGAAAGTTGGTATGGTCATTTCGTCATGGCCTAGCCATGACCTTTGGTCCTTGTTTCAAGGTCATGAGACTCAACCTTGGCTCTAGCCATGGTTGTGTCTTGATTCTAGGTCATAAGACCCCTTTGGTCTTCATAACCCATAACTTATATGTAATGACTTTGGTGTAAAAATGGGCTGTTAAGATTTTGAAGAATTTATCGCTCAAAAAGCATTTTCAGGGCTCGAGCTTCTTTATTCCTGAACGAAAACGTCGTTCCGGACAACTTTCGTGTTTTAACTTTTTGATGAATCGGACCAGAAGTGGGACTTTCAAAACCCAAATTTGATCAGAATGGTATTTGGCAGTTTTGCCGGAAATCTTTGGTAACTTCAAATGGGCGTAACTTTTGACTCGTATACTCGTTTTGGGTGGTTCAAATTGCTATGGTTTCCTTGTTAAGTCCTCTAATGTAATATGTAATGATCCAACATCATATTTTTACCATTTTAATCAGGTCTTACCAAGAAAGTCACTAGTTTACTTGTTTTAGTAACTTATCTTGTCAATCAATAACAATAACTTGTTTTGCTCACTTTTATACATCATGGACATTAATACAAGACATAATATAGCACAAATAATGTGTAAATAACATGAACATGATTATTTAACAAGAATCAAGTTAGGGTTTGGCTCACAACTTTTGGCTTTCAAAGATGAAAGGAAGTTAACATGTAAGGATAGGACTTTGATAGACTTGCTTCAACCCTTTTTCACTTCATGCAATCTTTCTACCCTTGGTATTCTTGAAAGATGGATGATGAAGGTTAAGGTGAATTGAGCGGATTTAAACTCAAGAGAAATCACCAATTATATGAGGTTATGGAAGTGTTTTGATTACTAGAAACTAAGCTAGGGTTTCTATACTTGAACTTCACTTGAATCTTGCTAGAAATTAGAAGGAAATGAACTAAGGATGAGAGGGATTTGGGGTTGGGGATGCACGGCACCAAGAAGGGGAGGGGAGGGAGTATTTATAGTCCAAAAATGAGGAGGTTAGGAAAGTGCTAGGAAAGTGTTACAACTTGGTGACCAAGTTGTAAATAAGTGTTGATTTTAAGGGTAAATTCATAAGTTTGAGCCACATAGTGTGAAACCCCCCTCCTAGGGCGGTTCACATGGATAAGGGAGGGTGAGGTGTGCCTTGGATGATATTATCCAAGTTACTAGATGAGTTTTGACTCCGGGAAATGCCAATCGTAAATGATTAAGCCTCAAAACGTAAAACCGGGTGTCGTAAAATTATGGAATTTGAAATTATTGTTAGACATGTCCATATGTCCCATAATAAAATATAAAATGAGTGGTAGGTTCCATTTGGGTGGTAAACCCTGCTAAAAACTGGAAACACGGGTCTAAAACGCGTAATTCGCGTAAAACGCTGAATATTGCGTAAAATTGAGAAAAGTAAAATGTTACTTTTCTAATATGTTATAAATGATTTAAAATGACTTATAATGTCTAGACTGGGCTCAGTCTAGTGTCGGTTGGTATTAAATGTCTTTTAGACATCAAACCGTAAGCCTAAAAATCACGAAACGACTTATAACATCAAGGGATGATTTTTGGTCAATGGAGGAGGGAAAGAATATGTTGACTTTTTTTTAAGAAGTTGAAAACTCAAATAGTCTTAGAAACGCGTTTTGTGGTCTAACGGTTAATCGCCCAAACGGTTAAGCGTGCTCGTGCGGGATTAGTACAGGCTTGGGTGACCTGCCGGGAAGTCTTTGGTCATGTTTTTCTCAGTCACGATTAATTTTAAAATAAATCATGAGCGTGTCAAACATTTTCCCGATGTGGGGTCACCTGACGGGGTTGAATTTCGTTGTGCGTAGAATTTCTGATTGACGTTTTACCCTAAAACGTGTAATTCCGTGTAATTCCTTAATAACTTTCATGAAAATGATCTGATGGATTTCAAACATTTAATTTGCCATGGAAATGATTTATCACTCGAGAATATCAAATAAAAATCAACTTTCGGGAAAGTTTCGGGAAAAATGAATAGTAAAAGTGAATAGTGAAATTTTTCCGGGAATAGTAATTAACCTGAAATTGCGAATTGTTACAGTCTCTACCCCTTACGGGGAACTTCGTCCCGAAGTTCTATGTGTGTCATATGTTGGAGTGGTGTCGATAAAGATGTGTGGTTACTTATGAGGACTATAGTCTGGGATTACCAGTGATGTAGTTTGATTTGTCGTTTTAGTGTATGGCGTAGGATGAGGCTTACTTTTATGTAGGAAAGGTATGGTAATAGTCGAATATCAAAGGAAATTGATATAGCAGTCGAATATTAATAGGAATTTGAGAGAGTAATTGCAATCATAGCCTAGTAGGTAATCGGTTGTTGTACCTAGTGTTTATTGACTTCATACTTATGTTATTTTGGATACAAACAAGCCCACATGTTTATAATTCTTTATTTACATAGAGAGGCATCCCAAACAATGTAGATAAGGAAATATAAACTTATGGTTTGGTGATTTACAATGTCTTTATTTAAATGAAAAGGCATCCCAATCCATTCAAATAATTACAAATCATCCTACACAACATTCATACTTAGTCGGTGAGTTACAAGGTAGGGTATTACGAGATGATACTGGTGTTCCAAGATGAATATTCAATCTTGTAAAGCTGGTAAGGGTGCTTGTGGTGTAGCTAAGGATGATTTGAGCTTTAAAAGTGCATCAAGATCTGTTAATGAGCTTGTGGTTCGCCACGGTTGTGAAGGTAATGTTGTGATATGTTGATGAACAAAAGTGTGTAGTGTATGCTTAACATTAATACTCTTAGGTATAGATGTTGAGTTTGTTTTAAAAATCTTAAGAGATTTTAAAAGTTTATGATGGAATGGTATCCTTAGAACCTAAACAGGATAGTACTTCTACAGGATGTAGAGAATAATTGATAACTATCCCAAGATAGTAGTTCGGATTATCTCATAAATGAAAACTTTCAAGAATGAAATTAGGTAGTACAAATAAGGTGTTAAGATTTCGCTGAGTGGTAAAACACTATCGTGTCTCTAGATCGTTTAATGAATTCTGGTGGTTTATCGAGTTCAAGTAGGAAATCAACCTAAACATAACCCTAGTACAACTACTCTCAGTATTTGAAAATTTTAAGTCGAATATAGTTAGTCAGACTATATTCCACTGTCCCTAGGTTAAATATAGGTGACTAGTCTATATTTAGCCAAGGTTCGATAAAATTTTCAAATACCTAAATTAGGTATACTTGTGATACGTCCGTTGCTTTCGGGAAACTGTCCACTAAACAAAGGCGATGTCAAACCATTCAGTTGCAAGTCCCGCCATAAGAGACTTGTAACGTATGTTTTCACATTCCATTGCATAGAAGATAGTACGGGTAGATATGTGTGGAAAGGAAGTTGAAGTAATTCTAAAACAGTCTATACTGGGCTAGAATTACAAACTTTTAACAATGAAGGTTTCAGAAGAAAACTTTGATGGATGTAGAGAAAGTTCAACTTTTGTCGATGATGGATTAGTTTGTCCTTTAGAAATTCATATTTCTTGTTTGGAAATCGATAGATTGTGATGGGTTTTTGATATCATATAAAATGATATTGATGAGGTGGTGGAATAATTCGAGAGACCATTGCACAAATCACAATGTCTCGGAAGTAGATTAGACCATTGTGTCATACAATGTTCGGGAAATAGAAAAGACCATCGTAATTCGTTACAATATCTTGGACATAAAATGTTGGAGTAGGAACATGATTGGGAGAATGTAGTTGTGTCGAAATGCCATAGAATAGGCATGTGTAGATATGTTTAGATAAAATGATTGAAAATAACTCGAATGTATATATAAATATACTTATATGTTCATGTAGCATAAAATGCTTAATAAGTCCATAATCGTCTGGAGGATGGAAGACACGGAGAGCGGAAGGCTATAAAAATGGTTTTGCTTGTAGTGTGGTTATAGTTTAGGTCTCAATTAGACCCGTTTCTCTATAACCATGGCTCTGGTACCAATCTGTAACACCCCCAATTCATGGACGCAGCGGAATTCGAACTGGGTGTTACTGGACGGCACAATAGTCACAATAATAGAAAACGAACTCCAATTGAGTCGTTTTAAAAGATTTATCATTCAAATTATATAGATATCAGAGATTACGAAATGAGGTCCCAGATGGTTCCATGTTTACAAATTACATTAATTGAGTTTTGAATGATAATAAAATTTATAGCCCTCTTGAGTATCCGTGTCCTTCCGTGCCATCCTTGATCGTCATGAACCTGAAATACATGCTTGAGAGGTCAACACAAAGGTTGAGTGGAATTCGTAGAGTTTAGTTAAATCGTTTGAACACAATAATCGTAATGTGAGGTAATTAATCACACATTCATAGTTAGAAAACAAAATCGTTATTTATTTCACTAAGCTCATACAACCAAAGCGTTAACATCGAACCAACAAAATTGGCATTATAGAAGCCCTATCAAGGTACTTTTGCCGTTATACCGCTAAATCTCAAATATAGTGCATTTGTGTGAACTCGTAGATGTTCAACACAAATGGGATTCGTCAATCCCAATAGATCTATTCACAATATTCGCGCTCACTAAAGGTAGTGACTAATGGTTCATGATATAGGGACTTCGAACATGGCAATCGTTACTTAGTGATAATAAAACATCGTCGGGTAGCATACAGTAGAAAGCATCGTGTTCGAGTAGAAAAATAATAGCATGTATTCCCCCCATGGGTTTGTAAAATAGTTAAACAATAGAAAGTGGGGCTACGAACTCACCTTAAGTAGAATAGCAAGTAATGAAGGTGATGGTTGGATCGTGTAGGTTTATACGAGCAACCTATAATATAATGTTGCGACTTAGGATTTGTGTAGAGAATATAACGGAGTGCCTATATATATATCTTGCATTTAGTCCATGATGTGGTATGATGTATATTGTATGTCCTTGAAAGAAAAGATTCATGAACATGTATGTTTTGTATATCGTTTACTACCGTTCGGGCTGACATATTTCAGAAGTTATGTTAGTAAGCATTCGAGGAGCCAGGACACTTTAATTCGTAAATCCACAACTCAACTCGACGGCTTACATAATGAACTCCTCACATGAGGCTCCCTACTATTGTAGTAGTTGATAACATATATAGATATAAGTTTTGATTCGAAAAGTTACATGTCCGATATTTGAATAAACTTAGGAAAGTTTATTAGTACATGAAGATTGTTATTAGGGGTAGTATCATAAGTCTTATATGACCATTTTCTCTTGGTAATATCTCATGGTTTCCTTTTAGGTGAAGTAGATCCAAATTGCTTGTTCATGTTATCGCCTAATTCATTGTTTCATGTTTACGCCTATGAAAGTTGGTATGGTCATTTCGTCATGGCCTAGCCATGACCTTTGGTCCTTGTTTCAAGGTCATGAGACTCAACCTTGGCTCTAGCCATGGTTGTGTCTTGATTCTAGGTCATAAGACCCCTTTGGTCTTCATAACCCATAACTTATATGTAATGACTTTGGTGTAAAAATGGGCTGTTAAGATTTTGAAGAATTTATCGCTCAAAAAGCATTTTCAGGGCTCGAGCTTCTTTGTTCCTGAACGAAAACGTCGTTCCGGACAACTTTCGTGTTTTAACTTTTTGATGAATCGGACCAGAAGTGGGACTTTCAAAACCCAAATTTGATCAGAATGGTATTTGGCAGTTTTGCCGGAAATCTTTGGTAACTTCAAATGGGCGTAACTTTTGACTCGTATACTCGTTTTGGGTGGTTCAAATTGCTATGGTTTCCTTGTTAAGTCCTCTAATGTAATATGTAATGATCCAACATCATATTTTTACCATTTTAATCAGGTCTTACCAAGAAAGTCACTAGTTTACTTGTTTTAGTAACTTATCTTGTCAATCAATAACAATAACTTGTTTTGCTCACTTTTATACATCATGGACATTAATACAAGACATAATATAGCACAAATAATGTGTAAATAACATGAACATAATTATTTAACAAGAATCAAGTTAGGGTTTGGCTCACAACTTTTGGCTTTCAAAGATGAAAGGAAGTTAACATGTAAGGATAGGACTTTGATAGACTTGCTTCAACCCTTTTTCACTTCATGCAATCTTTCTACCCTTGGTATTCTTGAAAGATGGATGATGAAGGTTAAGGTGAATTGAGTGGATTTAAACTCAAGAGAAATCACCAATTATATGAGGTTATGGAAGTGTTTTGATTACTAGAAACTAAGCTAGGGTTTCTATACTTGAACTTCACTTGAATCTTGCTAGAAATTAGAAGGAAATGAACTAAGGATGAGAGGGATTTGGGGTTGGGGATGCACGGCACCAAGAAGGGGAGGGGAGGGAGTATTTATAGTCCAAAAATGAGGAGGTTAGGAAAGTGCTAGGAAAGTGTTACAACTTGGTGACCAAGTTGTAAATAAGTGTTGATTTTAAGGGTAAATTCATAAGTTTGAGCCACATAGTGTGAAACCCCCCTCCTAGGGCGGTTCACATGGATAAGGGAGGGTGAGGTGTGCCTTGGATGATATTATCCAAGTTACTAGATGAGTTTTGACTCCGGGAAATGCCAATCGTAAATGATTAAGCCTCAAAACGTAAAACCGGGTGTCGTAAAATTATGGAATTTGAAATTATTGTTAGACATGTCCATATGTCCCATAATAAAATATAAAATGAGTGGTAGGTTCCATTTGGGTGGTAAACCCTGCTAAAAACTGGAAACACGGGTCTAAAACGCGTAATTCGCGTAAAACGCTGAATATTGCGTAAAATTGAGAAAAGTAAAATGTTACTTTTCTAATATGTTATAAATGATTTAAAATGACTTATAATGTCTAGACTGGGCTCAGTCTAGTGTCGGTTGGTATTAAATGTCTTTTAGACATCAAACCGTAAGCCTAAAAATCACGAAACGACTTATAACATCAAGGGATGATTTTTGGTCAATGGAGGAGGGAAAGAATATGTTGACTTTTTTTTAAGAAGTTGAAAACTCAAATAGTCTTAGAAACGCGTTTTGTGGTCTAACGGTTAATCGCCCAAACGGTTAAGCGTGCTCGTGCGGGATTAGTACAGGCTTGGGTGACCTGCCGGGAAGTCTTTGGTCATGTTTTTCTCAGTCACGATTAATTTTAAAATAAATCATGAGCGTGTCAAACATTTTCCCGATGTGGGGTCACCTGACGGGGTTGAATTTCGTTGTGCGTAGAATTTCTGATTGACGTTTTACCCTAAAACGTGTAATTCCGTGTAATTCCTTAATAACTTTCATGAAAATGATCTGATGGATTTCAAACATTTAATTTGCCATGGAAATGATTTATCACTCGAGAATATCAAATAAAAATCAACTTTCGGGAAAGTTTCGGGAAAAATGAATAGTAAAAGTGAATAGTGAAATTTTTCCGGGAATAGTAATTAACCTGAAATTGCGAATTGTTACAGTCTCTACCCCTTACGGGGAACTTCGTCCCGAAGTTCTATGTGTGTCATATGTTGGAGTGGTGTCGATAAAGATGTGTGGTTACTTATGAGGACTATAGTCTGGGATTACCAGTGATGTAGTTTGATTTGTCGTTTTAGTGTATGGCGTAGGATGAGGCTTACTTTTATGTAGGAAAGGTATGGTAATAGTCGAATATCAAAGGAAATTGATATAGCAGTCGAATATTAATAGGAATTTGAGAGAGTAATTGCAATCATAGCCTAGTAGGTAATCGGTTGTTGTACCTAGTGTTTATTGACTTCATACTTATGTTATTTTGGATACAAACAAGCCCACATGTTTATAATTCTTTATTTACATAGAGAGGCATCCCAAACAATGTAGATAAGGAAATATAAACTTATGGTTTGGTGATTTACAATGTCTTTATTTAAATGAAAAGGCATCCCAATCCATTCAAATAATTACAAATCATCCTACACAACATTCATACTTAGTCGGTGAGTTACAAGGTAGGGTATTACGAGATGATACTGGTGTTCCAAGATGAATATTCAATCTTGTAAAGCTGGTAAGGGTGCTTGTGGTGTAGCTAAGGATGATTTGAGCTTTAAAAGTGCATCAAGATCTGTTAATGAGCTTGTGGTTCGCCACGGTTGTGAAGGTAATGTTGTGATATGTTGATGAACAAAAGTGTGTAGTGTATGCTTAACATTAATACTCTTAGGTATAGATGTTGAGTTTGTTTTAAAAATCTTAAGAGATTTTAAAAGTTTATGATGGAATGGTATCCTTAGAACCTAAACAGGATAGTACTTCTACAGGATGTAGAGAATAATTGATAACTATCCCAAGATAGTAGTTCGGATTATCTCATAAATGAAAACTTTCAAGAATGAAATTAGGTAGTACAAATAAGGTGTTAAGATTTCGCTGAGTGGTAAAACACTATCGTGTCTCTAGATCGTTTAATGAATTCTGGTGGTTTATCGAGTTCAAGTAGGAAATCAACCTAAACATAACCCTAGTACAACTACTCTCAGTATTTGAAAATTTTAAGTCGAATATAGTTAGTCAGACTATATTCCACTGTCCCTAGGTTAAATATAGGTGACTAGTCTATATTTAGCCAAGGTTCGATAAAATTTTCAAATACCTAAATTAGGTATACTTGTGATACGTCCGTTGCTTTCGGGAAACTGTCCACTAAACAAAGGCGATGTCAAACCATTCAGTTGCAAGTCCCGCCATAAGAGACTTGTAACGTATGTTTTCACATTCCATTGCATAGAAGATAGTACGGGTAGATATGTGTGGAAAGGAAGTTGAAGTAATTCTAAAACAGTCTATACTGGGCTAGAATTACAAACTTTTAACAATGAAGGTTTCAGAAGAAAACTTTGATGGATGTAGAGAAAGTTCAACTTTTGTCGATGATGGATTAGTTTGTCCTTTAGAAATTCATATTTCTTGTTTGGAAATCGATAGATTGTGATGGGTTTTTGATATCATATAAAATGATATTGATGAGGTGGTGGAATAATTCGAGAGACCATTGCACAAATCACAATGTCTCGGAAGTAGATTAGACCATTGTGTCATACAATGTTCGGGAAATAGAAAAGACCATCGTAATTCGTTACAATATCTTGGACATAAAATGTTGGAGTAGGAACATGATTGGGAGAATGTAGTTGTGTCGAAATGCCATAGAATAGGCATGTGTAGATATGTTTAGATAAAATGATTGAAAATAACTCGAATGTATATATAAATATACTTATATGTTCATGTAGCATAAAATGCTTAATAAGTCCATAATCGTCTGGAGGATGGAAGACACGGAGAGCGGAAGGCTATAAAAATGGTTTTGCTTGTAGTGTGGTTATAGTTTAGGTCTCAATTAGACCCGTTTCTCTATAACCATGGCTCTGGTACCAATCTGTAACACCCCCAATTCATGGACGCAGCGGAATTCGAACTGGGTGTTACTGGACGGCACAATAGTCACAATAATAGAAAACGAACTCCAATTGAGTCGTTTTAAAAGATTTATCATTCAAATTATATAGATATCAGAGATTACGAAATGAGGTCCCAGATGGTTCCATGTTTACAAATTACATTAATTGAGTTTTGAATGATAATAAAATTTATAGCCCTCTTGAGTATCCGTGTCCTTCCGTGCCATCCTTGATCGTCATGAACCTGAAATACATGCTTGAGAGGTCAACACAAAGGTTGAGTGGAATTCGTAGAGTTTAGTTAAATCGTTTGAACACAATAATCGTAATGTGAGGTAATTAATCACACATTCATAGTTAGAAAACAAAATCGTTATTTATTTCACTAAGCTCATACAACCAAAGTGTTAACATCGAACCAACAAAATTGGCATTATAGAAGCCCTATCAAGGTACTTTTGCCGTTATACCGCTAAATCTCAAATATAGTGCATTTGTGTGAACTCGTAGATGTTCAACACAAATGGGATTCGTCAATCCCAATAGATCTATTCACAATATTCGCGCTCACTAAAGGTAGTGACTAATGGTTCATGATATAGGGACTTCGAACATGGCAATCGTTACTTAGTGATAATAAAACATCGTCGGGTAGCATACAGTAGAAAGCATCGTGTTCGAGTAGAAAAATAATAGCATGTATTCCCCCCATGGGTTTGTAAAATAGTTAAACAATAGAAAGTGGGGCTACGAACTCACCTTAAGTAGAATAGCAAGTAATGAAGGTGATGGTTGGATCGTGTAGGTTTATACGAGCAACCTATAATATAATGTTGCGACTTAGGATTTGTGTAGAGAATATAACGGAGTGCCTATATATATATCTTGCATTTAGTCCATGATGTGGTATGATGTATATTGTATGTCCTTGAAAGAAAAGATTCATGAACATGTATGTTTTGTATATCGTTTACTACCGTTCGGGCTGACATATTTCAGAAGTTATGTTAGTAAGCGTTCGAGGAGCCAGGACACTTTAATTCGTAAATCCACAACTCAACTCGACGGCTTACATAATGAACTCCTCACATGAGGCTCCCTACTATTGTAGTAGTTGATAACATATATAGATATAAGTTTTGATTCGAAAAGTTACATGTCCGATATTTGAATAAACTTAGGAAAGTTTATTAGTACATGAAGATTGTTATTAGGGGTAGTATCATAAGTCTTATATGACCATTTTCTCTTGGTAATATCTCATGGTTTCCTTTTAGGTGAAGTAGATCCAAATTGCTTGTTCATGTTATCGCCTAATTCATTGTTTCATGTTTACGCCTATGAAAGTTGGTATGGTCATTTCGTCATGGCCTAGCCATGACCTTTGGTCCTTGTTTCAAGGTCATGAGACTCAACCTTGGCTCTAGCCATGGTTGTGTCTTGATTCTAGGTCATAAGACCCCTTTGGTCTTCATAACCCATAACTTATATGTAATGACTTTGGTGTAAAAATGGGCTGTTAAGATTTTGAAGAATTTATCGCTCAAAAAGCATTTTCAGGGCTCGAGCTTCTTTGTTCCTGAACGAAAACGTCGTTCCGGACAACTTTCGTGTTTTAACTTTTTGATGAATCGGACCAGAAGTGGGACTTTCAAAACCCAAATTTGATCAGAATGGTATTTGGCAGTTTTGCCGGAAATCTTTGGTAACTTCAAATGGGCGTAACTTTTGACTCGTATACTCGTTTTGGGTGGTTCAAATTGCTATGGTTTCCTTGTTAAGTCCTCTACTGTAATATGTAATGATCCAACATCATATTTTTACCATTTTAATCAGGTCTTACCAAGAAAGTCACTAGTTTACTTGTTTTAGTAACTTATCTTGTCAATCAATAACAATAACTTGTTTTGCTCACTTTTATACATCATGGACATTAATACAAGACATAATATAGCACAAATAATGTGTAAATAACATGAACATGATTATTTAACAAGAATCAAGTTAGGGTTTGGCTCACAACTTTTGGCTTTCAAAGATGAAAGGAAGTTAACATGTAAGGATAGGACTTTGATAGACTTGCTTCAACCCTTTTTCACTTCATGCAATCTTTCTACCCTTGGTATTCTTGAAAGATGGATGATGAAGGTTAAGGTGAATTGAGTGGATTTAAACTCAAGAGAAATCACCAATTATATGAGGTTATGGAAGTGTTTTGATTACTAGAAACTAAGCTAGGGTTTCTATACTTGAACTTCACTTGAATCTTGCTAGAAATTAGAAGGAAATGAACTAAGGATGAGAGGGATTTGGGGTTGGGGATGCACGGCACCAAGAAGGGGAGGGGAGGGAGTATTTATAGTCCAAAAATGAGGAGGTTAGGAAAGTGCTAGGAAAGTGTTACAACTTGGTGACCAAGTTGTAAATAAGTGTTGATTTTAAGGGTAAATTCATAAGTTTGAGCCACATAGTGTGAAACCCCCCTCCTAGGGCGGTTCACATGGATAAGGGAGGGTGAGGTGTGCCTTGGATGATATTATCCAAGTTACTAGATGAGTTTTGACTCCGGTAAATGCCAATCGTAAATGATTAAGCCTCAAAACGTAAAACCGGGTGTCGTAAAATTATGGAATTTGAAAGTATTGTTAGACATGTCCATATGTCCCATAATAAAATATAAAATGAGTGGTAGGTTCCATTTGGGTGGTAAACCCTGCTAAAAACTGGAAACACGGGTCTAAAACGCGTAATTCGCGTAAAACGCTGAATATTGCGTAAAATTGAGAAAAGTAAAATGTTACTTTTCTAATATGTTATAAATGATTTAAAATGACTTATAATGTCTAGACTGGGCTCAGTCTAGTGTCGGTTGGTATTAAATGTCTTTTAGACATCAAACCGTAAGCCTAAAAATCACGAAACGACTTATAACATCAAGGGATGATTTTTGGTCAATGGAGGAGGGAAAGAATATGTTGAATTTTTTTTAAGAAGTTGAAAACTCAAATAGTCTTAGAAACGCGTTTTGTGGTCTAACGGTTAATCGCCCAAACGGTTAAGCGTGCTCGTGCGGGATTAGTACAGGCTTGGGTGACCTGCCGGGAAGTCTTTGGTCATGTTTTTCTCAGTCACGATTAATTTTCAAATAAATCATGAGCGTGTCAAACATTTTCCCGATGTGGGGTCACCTGACGGGGTTGAATTTCGTTGTGCGTAGAATTTCTGATTGACGTTTTACCCTAAAACGTGTAATTCCGTGTAATTCCTTAATAACTTTCACGAAAATGATCTGATGGATGTCAAACATTTAATTTTCCATGGAAATGATTTATCACTCGAGAATATCAAATAAAAATCAACTTTCGGGAAAGTTTCGGGAAAAATGAATAGTAAAAGTGAATAGTGAAATTTTTCCGGGAATAGTAATTAACCTGAAATTGCGAATTGTTACAGAACAGGGCAAGGTGAAGCTACCTGGATCATCTACCTTTTTTGGCAACCCTCGATGGGTCACCACCGAACATTCTTCCCCCAGAGTCACAAGACCCTCGAGTTTCTTTCAGTTGGCGAGTAATTTTTTAAAGTATGTGCTATACTTTGGCATGCGATAGCAAGCATCAAGGAGGGGTATGGTGATCACTGAGTCTTTTAGATATGAAAAGAATATTTTATTATCTTTCTCAGTTTTCTGGTTTTTTAATCGAGATGGGAATGGGATTCTCACAGGTTGGTTAGGTGGGGTCGATGGGGATGGGATCGCCAAGGGAGGTTGTTTGGGATCCTCACTGCTTACATCACCCTCCTCTTCGCGAGGCTTGCTTGGATCGGGGGTGATAGGGTGTGAGCTCGGGTAAGGGGGTCCTTGGTTGTTGTCCCAGCTCGAGTGGTTATCGCGAGCATGGGGTCTTTTTGGCTTACTGACGGCATGTCTTGGTTATCAAGGGTGGAGTTAAGCTTGTTGAACCATTCTTCGATGTCATTCTGTTGCTCATCGACAAGTTCATCAAGACCTTTTAATTGTAAGCCTTTTTCTTGAGTGAAGTGACCAAGGTCATCTTCAAAAGTGCTCCTGATTTCAAATTCAGGGCCTTCCTCTCCTTCTTTTCTCTTTACCAGATTTCCCCAAAGGGTGTAATCGTTGTTTTGGTAAAAAGGTAAAAGGGAGGGGTCAGCATAGATGTCACCTCCTGACAAGCACGCATGTTCTGTCGTGGTTTCTCCTCCGCATTCCTCTACCTCGTGCGGGCCCCCACAATAGTCGCAGATTAAGTAAGGATTTGAAAGTTGTTTAGGTAGTTGCCACCCAGCTAGTTATTCCATTCTTTTGTGAATTTTTCTTAGCCGATCTGAAGATGTTGAGGTGATTTCAGACATGCTAGCAGTCGACTCAGGTTCATCCCAAGTGTCATCCTGGTCTTGAGCATATTCCTCAATCCTATTCCATCCTTCCTCGGCACTAAGATTGGCTAATCTCCCTTTTCTAGAATTGTTGATTCCGTTCCGGTCATTTGAGGAGACATTGTCGTAGAAGATTTGGACCAGAAGCCAGAGTTCGATGCCATGATGGGGAACTTGTCTTATTAAATCCTTGAATCTAATCCACGATTTATGGAAGGGTTCGTCCTTCCCTTTTTGGAAGCAGAGGATCCTATCCCTAAACGCTGAGGTTTTCCCTGCTGGAAAGAACTTCTCATAAAATTTGGATATGAGTTGCTCCCATGTGAAAATAGATTCAGAGGGAAGTTTATCATACCACTCTTTGGCTTTTTCGTAAAGGATGAAAGGGAAGAATCGTAATCGGGATGTGTTTCTAGTAGCCCCATCCGTATGGAGGGTGTCTACTATTTTCAAGAAGTCCTTGATGTGTTGAACCGGGTCATCATCATCTAGTCCACAAAACTTGCACACACTTTGGACAAGCCAGTCATCGGTCGCATGCAAGACCTCATTGGTGTATTCATTTGGGAAGACAATGGCGTTTGAGAAGCCAGGAGGATTTGCGGAGGAGTAGTCCTTAAGGCGTTTAGGAGTGGGAGTTGCGGGGGTACTCATATCGTTGTTGGATTGGGAGCTAGGGGTTCTAAGGTGATTTTCTGAATTTTCTTCAGAAAGGGGTGCATCAAAATCGATGGCTATGCTGGATGGTTCAGGTGTTGAGTGAGATCGTCTTAACCTACACATTTCTCTATCAGGTTCTGCATAGGGCAAAACAAGGTCTCTGGCGGAACTACGACTCCTAGTGACTCTAAAATTAGAGAATTCGTCGGTTGCCATGATGGCGAATGGTGGAGATTACGAACAAAGGCACGAAGAAATAGATAGACTAAAGAGAACCTAAAAATAAAAATACAACCTTACTAGAAAGGAATCTAGCAAGTAGACCTAATAAAAAGAAATTCTAACCTAGACAATAACTATTCCCCGGGCTGCGGCGCCAAAAACTTGATGCGTGGGAATTGCACCAGGCTTTACCTTTCGAGGGATCTCGAGAAGCTTACAACCCCCACCAGACAGTGTACCTGATCGTTGTAGTATAGTGTAGTGACAAGTACCGGGGGATTGATCGTTCAACTCAGGAATAGTGTCGCTAGGATTAGAAAGCCTAAAAACTAGGTCTAGAGGTGAGGGATGATTCTTTTTGTATTTTTATGTTTTTTATGAAAGCAAGTAAAATCTCGGGTTTTTGGAAGAGTGGGCGGAATTAATTGCTAGTCAACTAACCCAAATAACTATAAATGCAATCAAAATAAAATAACAAAAATGTAAATTAAACTAATTACTATGTGGTGTGAACAATAGATGGGAGAATTGTGTTTACTTAGATTTCACTACTCCCTAGATATCTTTTACAGGTTAATTGTTTGTTACAGTTGCGTGGATGACGGGTGATTGGCTCCAAATGGTCAACCTAAATTGACCAGGTGATGGTCAACAAGGTCAAACTGCCTAGAGTCAATGCTCCGTGGAAGTATAGTGTTTCCCCGGGTCGTTATGTCCCGACGAGGTGTGGATGGTGTAAAAACGGGTTTGTGATCGGGTGAATTGGATGGGAAGTAACCAGATAAAGATGTGGATTTGTTTACACTACTGGAATGACTAGGAATAACAGTATTAACAATCACGGGAATCAGAAACGTATAAACGTAAACCAAATTAAAATCAGACGCGATTGCGTGCTGAGAAAAATGTGAGTTTTAAGGAAAATAAACTACAGGGGGTGAAAATGAAACTTTTACAAACTTAAAATTAAAATAAAAGTTAAAATGAAGATGAAATTATTAAAATGATTATTAAAATGATTATTTTAACATTTAAATACTATTTAATTAATTAAAACTATTTAAAAAGTAAATTAAACCTAATTTAAATAAAACTAAAAATGATAAACACTACAAATTAAACTAAAAACTTGCAAAAATAATTTATAAAACTTAAAATTAACTTGAAGAAAGTATAAAAATTAAAAATAAATATTTTTGTCTTTTTATGGATTTTCTATTAATTAAAAACTAATTATCTTAATTAAACTATTTAAAATAATTTAAATTACAAATAATACTAAATTAACTTAGAAAATTATGGAAAATTTTATAAAACTATTTTATAACATTTAAAAGCTAGGAAAAATATAAAAACTAGATGTTACTTTATAAAAATTAATTATGCTATTTAAAACTTAATTATTAATTAATTATTAATAAAACTAATATTAATTCTAATAAATACTAAATGACAAAATAAAAATCTGAGAAAATTACTAAAATTACTTTACTATAAAAGGAAATTAATAAAAATATAAAAATGCTAAGTTCTTAATAAAAATCTAAAAATGAAAATTAAAATTTAAATAAAATTAAATAGAAACTATCACTTGAAATTAATTTTTGATTTTCTGGAATTTTCTTTTGGAAACTTGTTTTACACCTAAAAACAACTAACTTTTATGAAAACAACTTTTTTGTAACTTGAAAATAAGCAGATTATGAAGCAATAAGCAAAACAGTTGACTTATGTTGACCAAGGAGCAAAATAAGCTCAAATGAGCTTAAGTGGGGTCCACTAAGGTAAAGTCTGATTCAAACAAGTTTAGTGGACATGTATAAGCTAGAATCAATCAAAAAGTTCCATAGAATAAGCCAACAAGTTTAGTGGTCACAAATCTTTAACAGTCAACTGTGGGAATGGGAAATGGGTAATTTTGACTATTTCTGAGATTGTGACCAAAAGGATGGTCAAGATGAGTTCTCTCATGCCTAGGAAACTTCTTTGAACCAGAAAATGTTACAAATAACAACAAAAGCATACCCAAACAGTGTGAACCAAACACCCCTATTACTTGACTGTTTTGAGAATTAAGAAGCAAAGGAAGGATTTAAACTAAGAAACCATTAAATTAACTTATATTAACACTAATTAAGTATTAATGAGTAATTCTAAGCAGCACAAACATCTATAGCTAAGTAAAACAGAATATGCAAAGATTTATGAGAAAAGGGCCTTACACATGAAACAGGCTCACAACTGAGATCCAAGAACCATTATATCATCCTATTGCTTTCCAATAAGCTCTAGAACCAATTCAATCCATATTCCACCCTGCTTCAATCCTTCATCTTCATTCTTCTTAGAATTTTTATTTTTATCTATTTTTTTTTGTGTTTTTGAGTTTTTATTTCTAACTGAATTATAAGCAATGTTGCAAAAATCGTGAATCGGTCCCGAGGCGGTCGGGGGCCGAGTTGCGATTTTTTCCCGATTAATCGGCCGATTACCTTGGAATTTCCTCCAAGTTCCAAGGCCGAGGCCGATTAATCGGCCGCCTCAGCCGTTTTTTGCAACACTGATTATAAGGTTACTAATAGCTTTCATATGCTATATAAGAAACTAATGTGAACTTGTAAGTCCAGTTCAACAACAGAAACAACACTCAAGCTCTTTTGAGAATTATTGAAATAATAAGAAATTACATAAACTAAAATTGGTATTCAAATTTGAAATTGGTACTTGGAATAGATTAGGAATACTCTGAAACAACTTAATACATGAGTTTTAAACAGAAAATTACATTTAAAAAGGAGGATTAAACTAAACGACTACCTAAACTAAACTACAACTAAATTATCTAACTCTCTTCCATGTTGCTCCTTTCTTTCTTTTTATTGATCCTCTGAGCTCTGTGGTTCCCACTGAACACATCCCACCAATAATCTCAGCCTTAGGATTACTTGAACTCATCTTAGCCGTTTATCAAATATGGCGGGAAAATGGAAATTGGCCAATTGGGGCTGTGACAGTGTAGCCTGGGGGGGGGGGGGGGTGATATGATTGGTTCATTGGGGAGTGGTATTTGGAAGGATAAGGGGTGGAAGTGGTCAAGTGGGGTGGTGATACCACTGGTTTTGGAGGAGTGGTATAGTAGCAGAGGGTGGTGGTTTTGGAGGTAAAGGACGGGTCAAACAATGGTTGACCCGTTTTTATTAAAAAGGGTGTGTTGGGCTGTGGGGGTTTTGGGCTTAGGGTGAAAGGGATGGGCTGGATATGTTGTTTGGATTGGTTTGGTTTGTTGGGTATTTTTATTTTAGGGTCCGGTTGGTTTAAGGCTTATAATACCACAAGGACTAAATATGTATTTTCTGAAAAGTTGAAGGGTAGGTTGTGATATTATTTCAAAGTTGTCAAAAGGGCCTAACTTGCCAAGTGTAAATAGTTCAAGGGGTATTTTTGATATTTTTCACTTTTTAAACACCCGGGGACTATTTTTGCCAAACTTTGAAACTTCAGGGACCTATTATGTAATTTCACCAAACTTGTCACCCAAGGACCATTCCTGCCATAAAAGATTAGTATAAGGACAAAATTTGTTTTTCTCAAAGTTTTAATATCCCAGGGACCATTTTTGACAAATTTCCAAACTTCAGGGACTAAACTTGTCATTTTGTGAAACTTTGCACCAAAGGACTAATTATGTAACTTTTTGATTTAAAAGGACCTTTGGTGACTTTTTCAAGTTTTTAGAACAACTAGGGACTAGATTTGACAACTTTTGAAAGATGAGGGACTGAAACTGCCAATTTTGCAAACTTTGTACGTTTTTTTTCTTCTGTTTTTGATTATTTTGCATTTGAAACATGTAAAACACTTTCCTGGGATATTTTCACTATTTTGATTCAATATTGAGTGTTTTTAGATGTTTTGGCAGCTCAGAAAAGGTAAAAATGATGAGTATTTACACACTCATCAATCCCCCACGCTAAAACATTGCTAGTCCCTAGCAATCTTTTGAGAAAAACTATGTGATTTTGAGCAAATCACCAGCTGTCAACGGATTTGATTAGTCTTTACCAAAAGCCGTTTGCTTCTGGACTAGCCAACTCTTGATGGACTAAGTCAACATCTTGGTGAGCTGATTACCAATTATGGATTTTCCACTGCCTTTACCACAAGCCATAATCTTGCGGGCTAGCCAACTCATTTGCTTTTAAGGATATGGGGAGTTGAGGAACCATACAATTTTGGGCAAATTGCAAGCCATCAATGGATTTAAGATGTCTTTACCAAGAGCCGTTTGCTCCTGGACTAGCCAATCCTTTTGTCGGTTAGATTTGACGGACTGATTACCACAAAAAATTTTGAACTTTAGTGAATTTTTTTACTTTTTTTTAAATTTTTGCCAAAAACGGGGGTATAAGATAGTAAAATGTGATAAAATTCGCTAGAATAGCGAAATACCCCCCACACTTAGAATGAATATTGTCCTCAATATTCAAAGTCCCGACTATTATGCCGACTCTTTGAACGTAAAAGGGCAACATTACAAGCTGAGCGTGGAAATACCATTTTGTATTTTCACTTCATAAGTAACCACTGCATGGAGGACTCCTCCACACTTAGGGTGAAAACCCTATAAGCATGCTAATGTTTTTGTTTACCGAGTCGCTAGCTTGACTCGACCCCGAATTCATTTGTCCTTGGGGAAGCATGATGTGGAAGAAGGAATCTCCATCGGACTTTCATTCAAGATGTTTGGATAAACATTTGAAGCACGTGAAAGTTCCACACCGATGAGATAAGTATCCGGCTCAAGATAATGGTACACGAAAATGCCGGGATCAAAGATGGTGTCTTCATTCCCGAAGGAGTGAAGAACAAGAGAAGTCACCCTATAGGTGAAGAAAAGGAAGAAAACCATGATGAAAATCATGATTTGATCTTCTTCCTCGAGAGGAGGCTCATTAGCCTGAGTTTGGATTTCAAAGGTTAAGCTCGTAAACAACCCGGGAGGGTGGGTGGGAATTTGCAAATTCTCATGATTGAGTGCATCTCCCCCCGGGCTATCAAACTCCGGAGGAGTCATGATATGATGAGTGAGTTCACCGGAGAACTCCTCATGAAGAGAATTATTCACAAGATGTGAATCGGTGAACTCATGTTCCGGAATAGACTCATCACAATCCTCATTCTGAATATCAAAGAGTGGATTATCAGAAATCAAAGTGAATTCAGATTCGAATTCAAATAGAGGATTGGTGAGAGTAGTATTGAATGTTTCGAGAGTAAAGAGATTAACATTCTCTATTGGACTGTTGGGATCAGAAGTGAGTGACAGATCATGATTTAAGAGATTTTCAATTTCGGCTTCGGAGTTAAGGAGACCATTATCACTTGGAAGTGAATTGATTTTGGTGATCTCCTCAAGAAGATGATCAGCATCAATATGTGGAATTCATGCCTCAACATACTCGATGTCTCCATAGGATGCACAATCTTCGCTACAATTGGAGAAAATCTCAAATTGAGCTTTTGGACACTCAAGAAGGGAAGGTAAATCACACATATGATTAGAAGTTTCCTGTAACTCTCTTGGGATTGGGATAAGGTTCTCAGCACTCGACTTTATGAATTCGTCCGATTCCTTTTTAGGAACAGTGCTAAGATGCTCATCCCCCATGTTCAAAGAGTGAGTGAGAACCTCAGGTGTGATAGCAGTTGTTTGAGATGGAATCTCAACTGCTGGGATATCAACTGATGAACTTGATGAATCTTTTTGAATAATAACAATGTTATCTTCATCATCACTGTCATCATAGTCATCAAATAGAGCAGTATTGCGAATATTAGCACGTATTTTAGTTGCTCGTTGCTCAGCCAATAATTCTTCCATGCTTTTTCCAGATTCTCGTTCTTCAGCAAGTAATTCTGCCATAGTTTTACCACAAGAGTTTGGAATGAGTGGAAATTGTGGGGGTGTGGATGTGTTACAACCGGAAGGTTGACATTGAAAATCATCATGAGGACCCCCACAATATGCACAAGAAGAACTTGGAGTATGGCGGAGTGAAATATTAGCTAACTCCTCCTTAAGTTCTTTAAGTTTTTCAAGAACCTCTAAAAAGTCTTGTTGGATTTGAGGAGTTGCTTGGATCATTTGATACTGTGGAGGTTGGTCTTGATACGAAGAGTCAAAATTGTTACAAGGAAATGGATTCCTTGTTTGACAATCAGAGCCAAAGTGTGGACCTCCACAGTACTCACAACAGTTGAACTGATGTGGCTGTGAGTCATAGGTGCTGGAGTCATAATTATTATCAGGAAACTGCTCATAGACAAGCGTGTTTCCTGATTGACAATCAGAACTGTAGTGTGAACCACCATAGTACTCACAACAGTTAAACTGCTGAGTCTCATGGTGTGGTAGCTGATGGAATAAATCAGTTGTGTCATGGTAGGAATAGGGATTCTGGTTATAGACAGACCCGTTTCCTGACTCCACCATGCTACAACTGGGACAATTACCACCATTATAAGGACCACTACACCATTGACAATCAAGAAGGTGTGGATGAGATATAGAAAGAATCAAATGGTTTTGGAGGGTAAGAAATGTAGAATCAAAAAGGTAGGAGGGTAAAGATGGATATTTTTGAGATTTTTGATAAACATTTTATAAGAAAGAAAATCTTATTGTGTTTTTTGTGTTCGTTGAAAACTAATTTAAAATATTTTCAGGAACAGTTTTGTATATGATAATAAGATAATATGAACAAAGGTGGATAAATATACAAATGGATGAATTCCAAAATCACTAATCAGAGAAACCGTTTAGAATACGCGCACAACCTCCCCGGCAGCGGCGCCAAAATTTGATTGGCTCCAAACGGTCAACCTAAATTGACCAGGTGATGGTCAACAAGGTCAAACTGCCTAGAGTCAATGCTCCGTGGAAGTATACTGTTTCTCCGGGTCGTTATGTCCCGACGAGGTGTGGATGGTATAAAAACGGGTTTGTGATCGGGTGAATTGGATGGGAAGTAACCAGATAAAGATGTGGATTTGTTTACACTACTAGAATGACTAGGAATAATAGTATTAGCAATCACGGGAATCAGAAACGTATAAACGTAAACCAAATTAAAATCAGACGCGATTGCGTACTGAGAAAAAGGTGAGTTTTAAGGAAAATAAACTACAGGGGGTGAAAATGAAACTTTTACAAACTTAAAATTAAAAGAAAAGTTAAAATGAAGATGAAATTATTAAAATGATTATTTTAATATTTAAATACTATTTAATTAATTAAAACTATTTATAAAGTAAATTAAACCTAATTTAAATAAAACTAAAAATGATAAATACTACAAATTAAACTAAAAACTTGCAAAAATAATTTCTAAAACTTAAAATGAACTTGAAGAAAGTATAAAAATTAAAAATAAATATTTTTGTCTTTTTATGGATTATCTATTAATTAAAAACTAATTATCTTAATTAAACTATTTAAACTAATTTAAATTACAAATAATACTAAATTAACTTAGAAAAAAATGGAAAAATTTATTAAACTATTTTATAATATTTAAAAGCTAGGAAAAATATAAAAACTAGGTGTTACTTTACAAAAATTAATTATGCTATTTAAAACTTAATTATTAATTAATTATTAATAAAACTAATATTAATTCTAATAAATACTAAATGACAAAATAAAAATCTGAGAAAATTACTAAAATTACTTTACTATAAAAGGAAATTAATAAAAATATAAAAATGCTAAGTTCTTAATAAAAATCTAAAAATGAAAATTAAAATTTAAATAAAATTAAATAGAAACTATCACTTGAAATTAATTTTTGATTTTCTGGAATTTTCGTTTGGAAACTTGTTTTACACCTAAAAACAACTAACTTTTATGAAAACAACTTTTTTGTAACTTGAAAATAAGCAGATTATGAAGCAATAAGCAAAATAGTTGACTTATGTTGACCAAGGAGCAAAATAAGCTCAAATGAGCTTAAGTGGGGTCCACTAAGGTAAATTCTGATTCAAACAAGTTTAGTGGACATGTATAAGCTAGAATCAATCAAAAAGTTCCATAGAATAAGCCAATAAGCACAATTAAGCACTTATTGAAACTTGGCTTACTCAGGAAATGGGACAACTTTGAGGGTTGATTTCAGGTGGGTCCCAGGGGTCCTCAGGTCAAACAAAAGGTCAAAATGGGAAGCCTACTAGGAGGGGGGTTGAAATAAGCCAAGTGGTGGCATGTGGGACCACTGTGGTGGCCAGAAAACCACCACCAAGTGGTGGTGTTGGGATAATGCTGCTGGTGCAGGGGAGCTATCTCCCCCTGCAAGTGACTTTGGAGCTCAGTGGGGCCCAGAGGTAAAATCACAAAAATCAAAGAACAATGGGATCTTAAAGCTGAGGTGGGAGGCTACTAAACCTCAAAAGATCAAAGCCTGAATCTCTACACAAAATTCTAAATAAATCTTCCAAGATTTGAGAAAAAACTGAAACATGCAATTTGACTTTAGTAAAAAAAAACTTCATTTGTTGACTTTCTTGAACTATGATGCTAATTTACTGATTAGTTAAGCTAACTTGAGCAATAATAGAACTATCTAAGGCTAAATTACCTACTTATGAAGGGATTTGAAAGGATTTGTGGTCACAAATCTTTAACAGTCAACTGTGGGAATGGGAAATGGGTAATTTTGACTATTTCTGAGATTGTGACCAAAAGGATGGTCAAGATGAGTTCTCTCATGCCTAGGAAACTTCTTTGAACCAGAAAATGTTACAAATAACAACAAAAGCATACCCAAACAGTGTGAACCAAACACCCCTATTACTTGACTGTTTTGAGAATTAAGAAGCAAAGGAAGGATTTAAACTAAGAAACCATTAAATTAACTTATATTAACACTAATTAAGTATTAATGAGTAATTCTAAGCAGCACAAACATCTATAGCTAAGTAAAACAGAATATGCAAAGAATTATGAGAAAAGGGCCTTACACATGAAACAGGCTCACAACTGAGATCCAAGAACCATTATATCATCCTATTGCTTTCCAATAAGCTCTAGAACCAATTCAATCCATATTCCACCCTGCTTCAATCCTTCATCTTCATTCTTCTTAGAATTTTTATTTTTATCTATTTTTTTTTTTTTTTTTTTTTGTGTTTTTGAGTTTTTATTTCTAACTGAATTATAAGGTTACTAAAGGTGAAAGGGATGGTATAGTAGCAGAGGGTGGTGGTTTTGGAGGTAAAGGAAGGGTCAAAAAATGGTTGACGCGTTTTTATTAAAAAGGGTGTGTTGGGCTGTGGGGTTTTTGGGCTAAGGGTGAAAGGGATGGGCTGGATATGTTGTTTGGATTGGTTTGGTTTGTTGGGTATTTTTATTTTAGGGTCCGGTTGGTTTAAGGCTTATAATACCACAAGGACTAAATATGTATTTTCTGAAAAGTTGAAGGGTAGGTTGTGATATTATTCCAAAGTTGTCAAAAGGGCCTAACTTGCCAAGTGTAAATAGTTCAAGGGGTATTTTTGATATTTTTCACTTTTTAAACACCCGGGGACTATTTTTGCCAAACTTTGAAACTTCAGGGACCTATTATGTAATTTCACCAAACTTGTCACCCAAGGACCATTCCTGCCATAAAAGATTAGTATAAGGACAAATTTTGTTTTTCTCAAAGTTTTAATATCCCAGGGACCATTTTTGACAATTTTCCAAACTTCAGGGACTAAACTTGTCATTTTGTGAAACTTTGCACCAAACGACTAATTATGTAACTTTTTTATTTAAAAGGACCTTTGGTGACTTTTTCAAGTTTTTAGAACAACTAGGGACTAGATTTGACAACTTTTGAAAGATGAGGGACTGAAACTGCCAATTTTGCAAACTTTGTACGTTTTTTTTTTCTGTTTTTGATTATTTTGCATTTGAAACATGTAAAACACTTTCCTGGGATATTTTCACTATTTTGATTCAATATTGAGTGTTTTTAGATGTTTTGGCAGCTCAGAAAAGGTAAAAATGATGTGTATTTACACACTCATCAACAGGTTATATTCCTTAATACCAGTCGTGGGGTGGTGTACTTACTTCCCCAACTCTATAAGCTCCTACTTCACTCCTATGTCGAGCCTGCAAGAAGCTCCTAACATGGGATCACTAGAATTCGCCCATGCATTAAATATAACTATAAAAACCTAGTACACATCGGTTCATGTTTCTTAAGACGTTCAAGCATGTTACACAATGGAAGTCTACCAGTTTTCTTAAGCCTAACATTGAAATCATTCATCCATTACAACTATAAACAAGCAATCAACCTATAATCAACATCTAGGTTTCATTACATCTAAGCAAACACACAAGAGATCTAGCCTAGCATGTTAAAATCAAGACAAGCGTAAGATATATTCAAACAACAAATAGACATATTGAATGAATTGAAAAGATACTTATCTCAATTGAACATGAAGGGTTTCAAGGGGTGAAAACCTTTGAAAATACTGTAAAAGTCGTGTTAGGGTTTATTAAGTTCGACCCTAAAATTCCTCTCCCTTAGAATGAAAATTACAAAA
Organism: Artemisia argyi; assembly: GCA_030686995.1. Classification (NCBI taxonomy): domain Eukaryota; kingdom Viridiplantae; phylum Streptophyta; class Magnoliopsida; order Asterales; family Asteraceae; genus Artemisia; species Artemisia argyi. The sequence continues at coordinate 60,137,057 of CM060694.1, forward strand.
ACTATATATATATTTTCTAGGGTGACGGCGTCAAGAAGAAAATTCTGATGCCGTCAACCCGCCGCCAAAAATATTCTCGGATTGCCTAGATCCAGATCTGACGCCGTCATGTGTATTGCTGCTCTGGGCCGTCACCACTTTTACTCTTGACGGCCTTGTCTTGACGCTGTCACGTTTTCTCTGGGCCGTCATCATTTTTGCTCCTGACGCCGTCATAAAATTGCTTTTGACGCCGTCAGGTACTGTTCCCAGCAAGGAAAATCAAGACTTTTCCGTTTTCTTCACTTTTATGCTCCAAAAACGTCCAAAATGCTTCCTTTTTCAGAATTCACTCCCAAAGTACCTAAAATCACAAAAGGAACGATTAAGGCAATATTTGATCAAATAAATTCAAATTCCGGCTTAAATGACCCCCTAAAAATGGATCATTTTTCGCCTCATCATCTCCTTTGTATTCTAACTCATCTACCATGATTTTATTGTATTCACTACGCGAGATTATGTTCATTGGTAGAGATGAGTTAAGGTAGGCATCAAAGCTCCTAAATCCAATCTTACACGGAAATTGCATATTAAATGAGCTGTCACTCTCAATCCTTGTTCTAGGGTCGACATACCTAAGAGGGACCACTTCATCTTCCATCCTACCCTCATTAATTACGTCACCATCATCAAGGTCCTCATCGGAGTCTGAATAGTAAAAAGGACTAGCCCTATGGTCATCATCATGGTCAGACTCCTCCATTTCAGAATTATTGTCAAAGTGATGGTTAGGCGAGAGGTTAGGTGGGTTCTCATTTTCCACTAAAGGGATTGGGGCGGGCATTTGGAAGATCCTACGACGAAAAACATGAATAACAGGAATCAAACGATCAATGCTATTGTTATCCATCGAGATAGTTTACGAACAAAGGAAACAAAGAAACAAGATAGACTAAAGAGAACCTAAAAATAAAAATGAAAACTTACTAGAAAGGAATCTAGCAAGTAGACCTAACAAAAAGAAATCCTAACCTAGACAATAACTATTCCCCAGGCTGCGGCACCAGGCTTTACCTCTCGAGGGATCTCGAGAACCTTACAACCCCCACCAGGCAGTGTACCTGATCATTGTAGTATAGTATAGTGACAAGTACCGGGGGATTGATCGTTCAACTCAGGAATAGTGTCGCTAGGATTAGAAAACCTAAAAACTAGGTCTAGAGGTGAGAGATGATTCTTTTTGCATTTTTATATTTTTATGAAAGCAATTAAAAATCTCGGTTTTTGAATGAGTGGGCGGAATTAGTTGCTAATCAACTAACCCAATAACTAAGATGCAATCAAAATAAAATAACGGAAATGAAAATAAAGCTAATTACTAATGTGGTGTGAACAATAATGGGGAGAATTGTGTTTACTTAGGTTTCATTACTCCCTAGATATCTTTTACAGGTTGATAGTTTGTTACAATTGCATGAATGACTTGTTATATTCCTTAATACCATTCGTGGGGTAGCGTACGTACTTCCCCAACTCTATAAGCTCCTACTTCGCTCATATGTCGAGCCGGCTAAGAAGCTCCTAACATGGGATCATTAGAATTTGCTCATGCATTAAATACAACCATAATAACCTAGTACGCATTGGTTCATGTTTCTTAAGACGTTCAAGCATGTCACCATTGGAAGTCTGCTAGTTTTCTTAAGCCTAACATCGAAATCATTCATCCGTAACAACTATAAACAAACAATCAACCAATAATCAACATCTAGGTTTCACTACATCTAAGCAAACACACAAGAGATCTAGCCTAGCATGTTGAATTCAAGACAAGTGTAAACTATATTCAAGCAACACATAGACATATTGATTGAATTGAAAGAGTACTTATCTCAAATTGACATGAAAGGTTTTAAAGGGTAAAAACCCTTGAAAGAGCAGTAAAATTCGTGCTAGGGTTTCTCCAAAGTTACACCCTACTTGTTCCCCTCTTTAATGAATGAAAATTGCAAAACTATATATAGATTTTACAGGGTGACGGCGTCAGGAAGGAATTTCTGACGCTGTCAACTCGCCGCCCATAATGAGATCGGATTGCCTAGATCCAGATTTGACGCCGTCATGTGTATTTTAGCTCTGGGCCGTCACCATATCTTGAACCTTGACGGCCATACATGACGCCGTCACGTTTTCTCTGGACCGTCACCACTTCCACCTCTTGTTTTACTCTTGACGCCGTCACATGAAGACTCTTGACGCCGTCAGGCATTGCTCAACTGGAGCGCGACCAGGATTACCCCATAAATGTCATTATGGAGGGGTTAACCTTGGCAAGGCACGTAGTAGAAGATGCAGAGGCGCAGCCTGACTACTTTTTGAAGCCCGATGAATCGCAGCTACTGTGGAAAACTAGAAGGGGGGGGGTGAATAGTTTTACGTCTTTTTAGTTTTATGAAAACTTAGTTGTTTAAAAGTCTTGTTTACTCTTAAAACTTTGATTCGATCTTATGTGAATTCAAGTCTTGAACAATATGAGCAACTATATCTAAGTATGAGCAATAATAATAAAGCAAACTAAGTATGTGAAATCAACACATGCATAATATAAACAATTATAGCTATATACGAGAGATAAGTAAGTAAATGTTTATTTTATAATCCTTAGTTATATTTTGTATGAAAACTATACTTGATCAAAATGATCAATTAAATGTATTTTACCTTTTTATTTTGATTGTAAAAACTTTGTTTTGTGAATGAAACTTTTGTTTGATCTTTAAGTAAAATCAATGCTAGCACTATATGAGCAACTATATATATATATATATATATATATACGTCTACGAATACAAAAGTAATAACGATATAAGCAAGATAATAAGAAAGATAGAAGATCTAACCGCGAGACAAAGGATTTATAGTGGTTCGGCTACAAGGACACCTTCCTTTCCCTACTTCACTCCTCGAGTCACCTACTCGAGAGTTTTCTTCCCTATGTCAACAAGCTCCCTTATGGCGGAGAAAACCTTACACACCAATATACACACCACAACTTCGTCACAATTTATTCACACCTTCTACACAACTTCTTCACGACTTGGCACACCTTCTTCACAACTTGTACACACCGCCACTACTTTACAACTTCACACTACTCCACTACTTCTTCTTCACACCACTACTTATATCTTACTACTTCTATTCACAGCTTCTACTCCTAAATCTATCTAGTTACACTACTATCACACCTTTACAATGAATGTACACAACAACTAGACTATATACACAAATCTAAAATACCTCACAACTTGATGTTGAAGGAGTATTCTTCTCTTGCACTTTGAGAGATGAGAGGTGAGGGAATGAATCACTTGAAACAAGGATTAACAATTATATGATCAAAGGCTTTTTAGGAGGATGTTTAGAGAGATTTGGATCTGAAAATTTTCGTGCAAGAGGTGAGAAAAATTCCAGGTTTGAGGTGGTATTTATAGGGAAAAATTTCTGACAAAATTTGACACGGGAGCGTGGCCGGTCCCCTTAATTGTGTGCCGGCCCCCTTTAAATTAAGGGGACCACCCTTATAATTAAGGGGGCCGCCCAAAAGAAAACTGCATTTTTCTTGTCTTTTTCTGGGGAAAGTTTATTTCGTGAAAAACTAACTGATTTTGGTTAAAATTTTGAATTCATATTGATGACGTATAGCCTATATTTGGGCCACGAATCCAAATAATATACACTACTAGCGCCTAAGTCCACCACAAGTGGGCTGCCATGACAATGGTTTGGGCCGCAGTATCATTAGCTTGGGCCCACGAGGCCCATAGCCCAACTAAACCCACCGGGTACACGATAAGGATTATCTATTCATGGAATAGATATCCTTTCCTCGGATAAGCACCACGAGTGCGAAGAGTAAGGAGCAAGAAACACACGCGGTTTCAGCCCCTATATAAGGAATGATATATTCTCATTCAAAGGTACGATATACAAAACCCTAACTCTCTACGAGAACCTTAAATCGATTACTTACTCTCACGCCGGAGTCTAATCGGGGGAGACAATCCCTCGATAAGCCTAACGGTGTTGTTTATTTTCTTAGTGCGCAGGTAACAAGTACTACGAAGCGAATTGGTACGAGAGCAAAAGCCAATAACCAGGAACGCCCAACTTTTGTATCAACAAGTGGCGCCATCCGTGGGACCCTGCTAAGAACTAGAATGACAAAGCATAAGAATTTAAGCCAGCGGACTCCGCAGTCAGAAAAACGTGACCATCAGAAGAAGAATCAACAAGATCCGACCTCCAGACAAGTTGCTGGGACAACCAGCACACCTGGTCACCAAGAGGCGGGGACAACCCAACCTTTTCCAGCGGTAGAACTACCTATAAGGACTACCCAAGTCACCCCAGTGGTCCCAAGCGTTGAGGAACTCCAGCGCACCCTCTTCACCACTCCTCATCAAACTGTACCCGCAGTGAACAACACTGTGCCGCCAGGCGCACCTAACCGAGATAGGGTGCCTAATACTGAGGCAGAAATTCTTGCAACAATTGAGGACGCACCCGATCTAACTTTGGGAAACTTTGTATCCCAAAATTATGAAACCCTAACCGCCCCCATGCAAGAAGAAGCAAGATGAAGGGCAAGTACAAGCCTACAAGCTTGACTCAATTTTGGTCCTGAACGCGAACCATCACCACTGCGCCACCCACGAGGAAGACGCGCAGAACGTACCACTATCCATGATAGGTTGGGTACGATATCTGATTCACAATACTCAGAAGACAGCGAGAGGCGTACTAATGTTCACTCCAGACTTGGCATTCGGGGAGTACATGATCGATTAGGGCCTCAAAATTCGCCAAGCCAAGGATCTTCCAAACCTGGGAGTAGGAGGATTCAAGACAGATTGGGGAGAAGAAGATCCCCAAGGAGAGATCCCTCAAGCTCTTCTTCTGAGAACAGCCGGCGCAAGCGCCGAAAAAGAGAGTACTCTTCTTCCAGTGACTCCTCGGACAACGAGGATAAAGAAACAGGACACTGGAAGTCAAGAGGAAGACGTCGCGAGGAAGAGAATGAAGATATGTCTCTCCCATGGCGTCGCCAGAAAGTTGATGCGTTTACGCGGCGCATCAGTGATTATTCAGACCGCAAACGCAGGCGCATGCCCACTAACGTGAAAACATATGATGGAACAGGTGATCCCGATGATCACCTAAAAGTTTTCGAATCAGCCGCCACTATCGAAAACTGGCCACAGCCTGTGTGGTGCCACATGTTTAACTCCACGTTAGTAGGAAACGCGCGCACATGGTTTAGCAAACTCCCACGTAGGAGCATCGGTGGGTTTGAGGAATTACGGAAAGCATTCCGCCTCAACTTAACCCAGCGAAAGAAGTGCGCTAAAAACCCTGTGGAGCTAGCGAGAGTAAAACAGCGTCAAGGGGAATCAACCAGCGCTTTTATGGAACGTTTCAAGGATGAGTGCATACAAGTCAAAGCATGTCCTGAAATCCTAAAAATTTCAGGGTTCATGAATGGGATCAATAACCCAGAACTCATCCGGAAGCTGAACGACAAAGTTCCACAGACTTTTGATGAGCTAACAAAGCGCACTAGATCCTTTATACAAGGAGAAGCAGCTGCTGCGGATAGCAAAAAGGGTTATTCAAACTATAGGCAGCAAGAGCAGCCGCGAAGACAATCCAATGATCAGAATAACAATCGCAGCAGGAATTACCGCAGTGGAAAAGACAATGACAAATATACCCCTCTTACAAAAACTCTGAGGGAAATATTTGTAACAGAAGGTGCGAACTTCCCAAAACCACCACCAATGCGCACTTCAGAGGAAAAGCGCATAGGGAGCGGATACTGCGAGTACCATGGCCAAAAAGGCCATACAACTAACGAGTGCGTCCAACTAAAACAACTAATTGAAAAGCTCGTAAGAGAAGGCAGGATGGACCACCTCGTAAAAAACATCAAAGATGGAAAAGATAAACAGAGAAACGGGGGTAAGAAAGAACCCCCCAAGGAAAAAGCTGATACTATATACATGATACAATCATGGCAACGCAAGATAAAGCAAAAAGTCAGCCAAAAATTCTCTCCAGAAAAAAAGATATCTTTCCCTACTATAGCTGTGAACAACGCAGTCGTGGAGCCTCTAACTATTGAAATACATACAGGAGGACATGATATCCACCGCATGTACATTGACGGAGGAGCATCCGCAGATATCCTGTATGACCACTGTTTCAAAAGACTGCGACCTGAGATCCAAAGTCAATTGATACCAGCAACAACGTCATTAATAGGATTCACAGGAGAAAAGATCTGGCCCATGGGGCAGTTACGCTTGTTGGTGGTCGTAGGAGATGAACAACACTCAACCGCAACATGGATAAACTTCATGGTAATAAAATCCCCTTCACCATACAATGGTATCATAGGGAGGCCGGGAATATCATCCATGCGCGTTGTACCATCCACAGCGCACGGAATGCTTAAGTTTCCAGTGGAAGGAGGAGTTGTCACTCTCTATAACACAACAATACCACCAAGAGAATGCATTGCGGTAACAACTGAAGCAGAGACTATTCCAGAACAGCGCACGGAAAAAAGGCCAAATATAAAAGTCGCTATTCATCCAGATTACCCAGAACAACAAGTTTCGATTGGGGGATCTTTATCTGACAAAGGTAAAGCAGCTGTATGCACACTCTTGCAAAAGAACCTAGACATCTTTGCATGGGAACCAAAACATATGACGGGAGTACCGCGCTCTATCATAGAACATAAGCTGCAAATCCGACAAGGATATCCTCCAATACGACAAAAGAAGCGCGGCCAGGCCCCAGATCGTGCAAAGGCTATTCTGGAAGAAGTACATAAGCTCGTAGACGCAGGCATCATGCGCGAAGTATACTACCACGACTGGCTTTCTAACCCAGTTATGGTAAAGAAGAGCGATGGCAGTTGGAGGATGTGCGTGGACTTCATGGACCTCAACAAAGCATGTCCACAGGACTGCTATCCACTGCCAGAGATAGACTGGAAAGTCGAATCCCTGTGCGGATACCCTTTCAAATGCTTCCTAGATGCATATAAAGGGTATCATCAAATCCAGATGGCAATTGAAGATGAGGAAAAAACAGATTTCCACACCAGTCAAGGAGTGTACTGCTACACAAAAATGCCTTTTGGCATGAAGAACGCAGGCGCGACATACCAACGACTGGTGGACACAGCTTTCGAAAAACAAGTAGGCCGCAACTTGGAAGTCTACGTTGACGACCTTGTCATCAAAAGCCACACAGAGGACGAGTTGGTGCGCGATATCGAAGAGACATTCAGAACATTGGGGCGAATAAACATGAAGTTAAATCCCAAGAAGTGCACCTTTGGCGCAACCGAGGGCATGTTCCTTGGATACCTGATAGAACCCGATGGAATCAAGCCTTGCCCAGAAAAGACAAAGGTTGTTATTGATCTCCCCTCACCGCGCACACTCAAAGAAGTCCAGTCATTGAATGGAAAGCTAGCAGGGCTAAACCGTTTCTTATCTAAGTCAGCAGACAAATCTCTTCCTCTCTTTAAAACACTCACGAAGTGTACTAAAAAGGGAGACTTTCGCTAGACTAAAGAAGCGGAGGAAGCTTTCCAACAACTTAAAAACCATCTGGCATCTCTTCCCAAACTTGTCGCACCGCGACCAGGGGAAGAACTAATCATGTACTTATCGGCAACCCATGGAGCAGTCAGCGCAGTACTATTGACAGATAGGAACTCCGTCCAGACACCCATATACTTTGTAAGCAAAGCCCTAAAGAAAACAGAGACTAACTACAGCGCTATGGAAAAGCTGGTCTTAGCTCTAGTATTCGCAGCCAAAAGGCTGCGCAGATACTTTCAAGCGCACCCAATAGCTGTAATCACTGATCAGCCAATCAAACAAGTTATCTCTAAGCCTGACGCATCAGGACGCTTACAAAAGTGGAGTGTACTGCTAAGTGAGTATAACATCTCATACAGACCGCGCACTGCAATCAAAGGACAAATCTTAGCCGATTTTATCGTGGAGAAGCCAGACAGCGACAGCCCGACATCCGCAACTAAAACAGATTTACAGGAACCCTGGATTCTGTTCACAGATGGGTCCTCATGTGTAGATGGATCAGGCGCAGGCCTTATTCTTACAAATCCAGAAGGTATGGAATTCACCTATGCGCTACGCTTTGAATTCACAGCCACAAACAATGAGGCAGAATACGAAGCCCTACTAGCCGGACTACGTATCACAATCCAAATGGGTGTACGCAACCTAGAAGCAAACGTAGATTCGCGACTAGTCGCTAACCACGTGCTAGGTGAATATGAAGCCAAGGATGAACACATGATCCAATACCTGGAAAAGACAAAATCCTTGATCAAAAACTTTGATAGGTTCACAATAAAACAGGTGCCTAGAGGAGATAACAAGAAGGCGGGCGGACGCACTCAGCAAGATCGCATCCACAAGCTTCGCACACCTCTCAAAACAGGTATTGGTAGAGACCCTAAAAAACAAGTCAATCTTGGAAATGGAGATATCCACAGTGATAGAAGAACAAGATCCTACATGGATGACACCTATCATTGAATTCATTAGCAAGGGAACCCTGCCCCAAGATCATAAGGACGCTCGAAGAATACGGCGCACAGCGCAACGATTTGAACTACGAGACAACGTACTCTATCGACGCTCTTTCTTACAGCCATGGCTCAGATGTGTTGGACCTCTTCAAGCAGACTACGTACTCCGAGAAATTCATGTTGGATCATGTAGTATGCACTCAGGGCCGCGATCCGTAGTGGCAAGCGCTCTAAGGTCAGGGTATTATTGGCCAACAATGCATCGCGATGCACGCGATCTGATAAGAAAATGCAGCAATTGCCAAATACATAGGCCAATTCCGCGCCGACCACAACAAGAGCTAACACCAATTACCTCACCATGGCCATTTTACAAATGGGGTATTGACATCGCAGGACCTTTCCCTGTAGCAGCGGGAGGAGTAAAGTTCCTCATCATAGCCATAGACTACTTTACGAAGTGGATCGAAGCAAAGGCGGTAGTGAACATCACAGGAAACCAAGTCAAACGCTTTGTATGGGATAACATTGTCTGTCGCTTCGGACTACCGGGTGCGATCATATCAGACAACGGAAAACAATTCTGTGATAACCCATTCAAAGATTGGTGTGCACAATTGAACATCACACAACACTTTGCTTCAGTAAAACACCCACAAACCAATGGCCTAGTTGAGCGCGCAAACCGCAGTCTAGGTGAAGGAATAAAAGCGCGCCTTGACAGACACAAAGGAAGGTGGGTGGATGAGCTCTCGCATGTCTTGTGGGCGCATCGCACAACAATAAAAACCAGTACTGGTGATACGCCATTTTCCCTAGTCTACGGAACAGAAGCCGTCATACCAGGTGAGATAGGAATGCCAACTATACGTACCGCAGAGGTCAACGTCACAACAAACGACGAGGAACGGCGCATAGACTTAGATGTACTGGAAGAAAGACGCGAACGCGCAACTATACGCGAAGCAAAGGCTAAGGCAAAAATGAAGAAGTATTATGATGTAAAGGTCAAACACACTTCATTCAGACCAGGAGACTTTGTTTATCGCGCCAACGATGCGAGCCACGCAGAAGACACAGGCAAGCTCCGCCCTAAATGGGAAGGACCTTACGAGGTCACAGACGCGCTCGGCAACGGCGCATACAGACTGCGCGATATGGAAGGTCACGACCTAACGCGCACCTGGAACATCTGCAATCTTAAAAGATGTTACTTTTAGGCTACGGCCCTCACACAGACACCCTCGCATCCTACGTGATGCCCAATAAGTGTTTGTTTTTTCTTTCCTAGGAACTGTATTTTCTTTAAAAACTTGCAAGTATCAATAAAATGTTATGGTTTTTTGCTAACTCCATACGTATTTTACTTTATTGCATACATACTAATATATGTCAATATTGCCTACATGGCGTGCATGCACCACTTAAAGACCCACGAAGGCATAAAGGATGAGTTAACCTACTAATTAACTCGTTGAGTAAGAGGGTTGCAAACCCATCAACATTGGATCACGTATCCTTGCTAAGCGCCTTACTCTTGAGACGTCGAGGTAAGTTTCGCGTGCGCACCCCACGACGGATGCGCACATACTAAGTACACTGTACAAGCTTAGCAACTTAACGAGCCAAGACACTTGGTCAAATAATAAAACTTCGCAAACAATGCAAGTATAATTTTTAAAGTCACGCACTTAACGAGCCAAGACACTTGGTCAAATAATAAAACTTCGCAAACAATGCAAGTATAATTTTTAAAGTCACGCACTTAACGAGCCAAGACACTTGGTCAAACCTTCGCAAACAATGCAAGTATAATTCTTCAAAGTCACGCACTTAAAACACTTGGTTAAATAAGTTGGCAAAACAACGCAAGTATATTTAAGTCACGAACTTAAACAAAAAAGTATCTTATTCCACATTTATTCATAAAAATTACAAGGAAAGATACATAAATATACAAAAAGCCTACACACTATGGCGATGCTCAGGGCTATCTTGCGGAGTAGAAGAACTCCCCGCTTCCTGAAGCTCTCTGAGAAGTAATGCATCATTGGGAGATACCGTGGGAACACTCACGGGCACACTATCAGATCTGGGGATGTGTGCAGCACCAATGCCGCACATCACTGCTTTACCCTTGATGCCCTTCTTTTGAGCAGCCCTCTGCTCATGACGCTCCAGAACCTCTTTCAAGGGAATCTCCCTCTCAAGAGCAAAGGGTTTGAGGATGTCGCGAGGCTGCGCGAACACAGGAATCTACAGCTGCGACACATCAGGCTTCAGATAGTAATCTGATTCCCCCTCCCCATTCTCTCCAAGATGGCACTGCAAGGTCAACCCTGCCATAAGTACATCTATGGGGTCGTCTTGATCGCGCTCCAGCCTCCGAATGTGCGGCAGCTCAGGGACCTTCAACCCCGCCATTGCCTGCATCAACTCGTCATAAGCAGTAGCGCTGTACCCAGGGACTTCCGCCAAGTCCTTCTTCAGCAGCTTGGCCTCATGGAGATCCTCAATAGCCTGCGATCTCCCATGCGCCATCGCACAGTGCACCACCTTCCCAAAGGTATCCACCACCTCTTGGGACTCCAGCGTGCCCATAGCTGCCAGGCGCAGCCCATGGCTAATCAACCACCTACATTCACAAAGACAATTTGTGTAAGTACAAAACATGGCGATAAAGTTATTATGAAGAAGACTAAAGTAAATTCAATACCTGCGCTCAGCAATGGTCGACATCAAATGAGGATATAGTTCCTCATCGTACTCAATACTAAGGCTACGCAGCCTGTCCTCCTGCACTTGGATAATCTTCATCATGTCCTCCTTAAACTTGGTGATACTAGCATAATGCTCCACCTTCTTCTCCTCCAAGAAGCGCACAACAAAAGTTAAGTCGGACTTATAATGATGAAGCTCCCCGCGCGCCTTCACCACTTCTGCCATGGCGGACAGCTTCTCATGGGTGACCTTCTCCGTATACACCCGCGAGGACTCCAACTCCGCCTGCGCTCCCGCCAGCTGCGCACGGAGTTTAGCAATTTCCTCGTCCTTCTGGGCAAGAGCACTGCTCTCCCCGACATACTTCCCTTTCAACTGCGCCACCAGCTCAGCTTGGCGCGCAGCAGTCACAGCCAGCTCATCCATTAGCTGCTGCGCCTCTCCACACTCAACAACTTTGGCTTTCCCCTCCCTGTTTTCATGCTGTGGAGAGGAAATCTCATCAACGAAGACTCCATCGTTCTTCGCAGCATCATCCCTACAAGCGAAAAAAAACGAAAGTTAGTCAATATTACAACAAGTAATATACGAAAAAAGAGATGATAAAGGTGCAGACACTTACAGAAACGGAGAAGCCTCAGCAGCCTTTTTCCCCGCACCGGAAGTAGATGTCTCTTCTGCGGTAGACTCCGCATCACCAATAACGTGACGACGTCTCTTCCTGGTGCCACTGCTCCCAGCCTCTCCCTTGCGCTTGACATTCTGCGCAACTTCTTCCTTCAGCACTTCCTCAGGCTTGAGGATCCTTATGCTGTCAGACGATCCCGAGTGCGCCTCCTCATGCGCCATCTCCACATCGGGCGCCACCTCCGCATCAGGCGCCACGCTCTGAACGGGCGTCACTTGGAGCGGCGGCGTATTCTCAGGGACCACCTCTGGCAGCACGGTCAAGCGACCCTCAGTCGCCTCCAGAAGGGGCTGCTCACCTTCCCTCAGAGGGAGCACCCCTATAGTTACCAGTTTCGGCTTATCCAGCTTGACAACGGCAAACAGATCCATCTCTGCGCACATCAATAAAGCAAGAAAGAAAAAAGGATTAGTTATTAAAAGCACGCATACACAAAAAGAGACTTACAAAGCTTGAAGTAGAAGGGACGAACACCCACCCCGGCCATCCTCACTTAAGAAAGTGGGCACCTCATACGCAGCGCCAAAATAAGAGCGGCTCAACCCCATATGCACCAAAAACTCCTCCGGATAAGGGTTAATGGACAGTCGGTTGGCATCAAGAGTTTGCGCATCAACCAACCTATAGGAACCGGGTGCGGGGCGCCCATCCCTTGGCAGTGTGTCCTGAGTATAAAACTCTTAGGGCGATGGAAATACTACATCATTAACCCAGAAAAAGTACTCCCTCCAATTCTTTAGGGCATCTACTTTCTCAGTATAACACTGAAGCGCCCCCTGGCGCTTCGCAAAAGAAACCCAACCATTTGACCACGACGTGTGGTAAAAGGAGCGGAACAAGGCCACGGTCGGTTCTATCGCAAGTAAACGGCAGTTTACTTCAAAATTCGACACCTTAGCCGCACCTATACAGTGCAGCTGAGAGATGTGAAGGCGATAGTGGTTGAGCAAATCGCTCAAAAAGATAGATATGGGTACACGGTAATTCGCGTACTCAAAGAATTTTGTGTATAGCCCTATTTTCCCTTCGGGGAAATCAGCTATACACGCGTCCACATCTGGAGCCTCTGGATGGACATCCAGAGGCACGAAATAGTCGGATGAAAATTGAGTAACATCCTCAATGGTCATCGCAGAGCGAAAGTCCTCTAACTGTGCAACCATCTTCATTAAATTACGAAGTGAAACACACACAAATTACCTACGAAAATGAAGTATTTTCTTTGCAAAAAGCTTTCAAGAAAAGTGAATAGTGGGGAGTGTGTGTTTTACTGTGTGATCGTAAAAAATGGGGTGGTGACTCTTATATAGGGAGTAAAAAACCCTAGTTTATCTCCACGTGGAATCCACTCACAAAACGTATGGCTGGAACTGAATCGGTACATGCACTTTTTCCCGATTTACGAGGGCCACGTGGACACTACCCCCAATTTTTGAGGTATCCGTTTGAAATACCCATGGCTAGGTGCATTGCACTTAAAAATGGGCGGTAATATTCCCTTGTCTTCTCGCCACGCTTACCGCTGATAATATTAGTCTAGCATCCGCGGCTACGAGCCGCGCACACTAGACTGGGGGGACATGATGACATATAGCCTATATTTGGGCCACGAATCCAAATAATATACACTACTAGCGCCTAAGTCCACCACAAGTGGGCTGCCATGACAATGGTTTGGGCCGCAGTATCATTAGCTTGGGCCCACGAGGCCCAAAGCCCAACTAAACCCACCGGGTACACGATAAGGATTATCTATTCATGGAATAGATATCCTTTCCTCGGATAAGCACCACGAGTGCGAAGAGTAAGGAGCAAGAAACACACGCGGTTTCAGCCCCTATATAAGGAATGATATATTCTCATTCAAAGGTACGATATACAAAACCCTAACTCTCTACGAGAACCTTAAATCGATTACTTACTCTCACGCCGGAGTCTAATCGGGGGAGACAATCCCTCGATAAGCCTAACGGTGTTGTTTATTTTCTTAGTGCGCAGGTAACAAGTACTAAGAAGTGAATTGGTACGAGAGCAAGAGCCAATAACCAGGAACGCCCAACTTTTGTATCAACACATATATTTATTATGAATAAAACATTTTCCTTTATTACCAAAACAATTTTTAAAAAATATAAAATAAGTTTATTTAATTTTATAAACTTTGTATTATTTAAATAAACATCCCTTTGATCATAAAATGTATTAGTCACTTGTTTATTCATACCTTAAGTGATTATGTTGGATGAGATGATATAAACTTGCTTAAAACTTGTTTACGTATTAACTTTGCGTTTAATGTTCTTATATTTTGTGATTGTCAAAAACTTAAGGATATCGAAAGATATTAATAACGTTTTTATACATTATTTATATCAACAATCTCCCCCTTTTTGATGATTACAAAATCTAAACTCATTAAACTAAAAATTAATATATATGCAAGCTTTTAGTGTGAGTTTATATCACTTCTCCCCCTTTTTGTTAACATCAAAAAGGTTATCCCGACGAATGTATAGCTCCCGCTTGAAGTATACTCCCCCTCATTTTGAGGTCAATAGAAATCGAGATATGGAATGCTTGCAAAAATATTTAGAGCACAAGCAATATATATATATATATATATATATATATATATATATATATATATATATATATATATATATATATATATATATATATATATATATATATATATATATATATATATATATATATATATATATATGCTTTTCTAGCAAATTACACTAGATAATACTAAGTTGCCAACTTGAGGTCTCTTGGACTTGCTTGGAACACAAATGGTTTGTGGAGAATTTATTTGTAGATGGGAAACATGGTATTTAGGAAAGGTAGACTTTTGTGGGAATGGTGTTTGTGGAGTTTGGAGAGTTTGGTGGTGAGTTTGGAGCGGAAGGATTTGCTTGAGGGTTGGTGTTTTGTGTTATGGATGATGTTGGAGAAGACCTAGTGAGGAGATACTCAATCCAAGTGAGGTGTTCATTTATGGCCATGTTTGTTTTTGGAGAAAAATGCAACAAGAACAATTGTTGACATGATTCTCAAGATGGATCAAGTTGTTGGGTGGTGATGAGTTGGTGGATGAAGGTTGTTGATCCAAATTGCTTTAAGCAAGATGTAAAGCAAGAAGAGCACTAAGCTCATGTGCTTCTTTAAGTTCTTCAACGAACTTTTTATGTTCGGAAGATGGTGATGGTGGAGTTGGATATTGATTATTGATTGTGGATTGAACATGGAACATAGGTTTCATGTATGGATGAGTTTTGATGGTTGTTGTTTAAAGATTGACTATGTTCCTCAAGAGGGTCATTTGGAAGAAATGAATTGGGTGAATGTGGAATTTCATTAGTGAGGGTGATTGTGAGATTGTCTTGTTGAGACACAAGAGAGGTTTCATTTGGGTAATCATGAATGGATGAGGATGAATGTATGGAAGAATGGGATGTTTCATGAGTGGATTTGTAGTTTAACCAAAATGTGAGGTGTTGGGAGTGAGATTGGGATTGTTGTTTTTAGATTGAGTATGCTCTTCATATGAATTTTATGGGTGAGATGAAAGTGTATTTTTGGGAGTAAGGATGGAAATGAATGTGGATAGAGTAATTGTATGAGGATGAGTGAGGTAAGTAATTTGAGTATGGTGAGGAAAGTGTGTGATGCAAATTGCGTTGTGCAAGGTGCATAGTATTGAGATCACAAAGATCATGGAGTTGGTCAAGTTCTTCACGAAACTTCAAGGTTTACAAGGAAGATGATGATGAAGGAATTTTTTAATATTGGTGGAAAAGAGAGTGAGGTGTAATATTGATTATTGTTCGGATGTTGAGATTTTTCAATGAAAGGATTGTTTGGAGGAGATAGATGAGATGTAGGTATGTAGTTGGGAGCATAGGTAGATGCTTGACCATTATGAGGATTGAGAGAGGGTTCTTTTAAGTGAGCTTGAGGTTTGTGTATCATGAAGTATGGTTTGGCCTTCATGGTTTAAGTTGTAGTGGTGATGACACACTTTGTAGAGTGTAGGGAATGGTTTCATGGTTAAATCTTTTTGTGAGGATGACTAGATGGAGTTATTGGTGAGGATGGGAGATGATTATCAAGTGATGTGATTGGTGAGAGTGAAATAGCGATGTTCACGGAAGGGATGCCTTGGTTTTTCATATCACTTTGGTGGTTTGAGTGTGTAAAGGTTATGAGGTTTAGTTTTGGGCAAGTCCAACTCTTTAGGCAACTATGCATGTATTATCTTAATGGAATATGCATGAAAAGTATATAGACAAATAAACATGTAATATAATTACAACTACGCATGCATGCAAACTTAATAAAGTAATAAATCAAGCAATTAAGGCATTCTTCCTAACATGACTAACTCAGTGCAAGGGCAAAAGCAACTAATGAGTGAGACACTAGTGATGGAACAAATGTGATAGTGTAATTCTTGATTTTGTTCTAGTGTATGCCTATATGAAACAAATACGGAGTTAAGATCGTTTCGACTCCTAAACAAATTTTCCTAAGAAGCTATCCTTGATCTCCTTGATTTAGCTTTGCTCACTTCTAAGTGTCATGTATATGTGTATATTGGATTATATATATAGACAACGAGAGTGAGACTATTGTGCATGGTTTGATAGAAAAACGTTTTTATCATTATTCAACAATGAGTTTTCCTAATCGTGAGAATGATTTCAAAATGAATTGAGGTTTTCTTTTGAGAGTATATATGCAAAAACAAAATATCTCAATTCCTGATTTTTTGTGCAAAACAGAATCCTAGACATAGATTTGAGAAGAAAGAAAAGAAAATTAAATATTTTTATGCTCAGATGGCCGGCCCCCATAAAGTGAGGCCGATCCCCTTAATTTTAAGGGGGCCGCCCTTATAAATTAAGGGGTCCGCCCATCTGACAAAGAAAATTTTTCAGAACTTTGATTTTTCAAAAGATGTTAAGTATTACAAGAATTTAATCAATTTGCTCCATCATTCCTAATCCTAAACGTAAGTAGTTAAGTAAATCACGCTTAAGAGGCTTAGTGACTATATCGACAATGTTACCTTCCGAAGCTACCTTCTCTATTGTTATATTTTCTTTTTGTATAATGTCCCTAAGAAAGTGACGACGTATTTCTATAGCACCTTGTTATTGCACATAATAGGAATATTTTCTAACCTAATGCCATAGTCTTCGAGAGCTTGTTTCATCCATAGTTTTCTTACGTGAGGGATCTAGTCTTACTTCTATATTAACGATTACTCCACTTAACTCATTTCACTTCATCACCATGAGTTTTCTACTAGTGGACATAGAAGATTTCCATTTTCTATGTTGTTCGACAATGAACAATTTTAATTTAAATCTTAGGAAAGCCAACTAAGAGGGGTTCATAATATGTGAGCAAGTAAGTATTACTAGCTATATAACTAAGCATTATTCTAACTAGTTATTAATCTAAGAATATAAATTTTAACGATAAACTTAAAAGAAATGCGTACCTTTTAGTCTTCAATAAATTTTATTCAAAAAACTTCAAGTTGCCATGTTGACTTATAGAAGCCATTTGTAGATGAGATTCCAATAGATTCGAAAAGTGACAACTTAGCCACTTGGCTCCCATGGTCTCATTGGTCCAAAGTTGTTTGAACCAATCATGGTTTGCAATTGACTAGGATGCATGTATGGTGGAAGTATTCCCCATGGGCTAAAACTTGGTTGATGTGGATAAATCCACATTGGGTGACTATTTTTTGAAAAGTTTTGTCTACCTTGATGTTGGGTTTTGACCAAGTAACACTGCTGCTAAGTAACTCTGCTGCTGAGTAATACTGCTGCTACAATGAAACTGCTGCTAGTGTTAATGACTCTGCTGCTGAAGACAATCTGCTGCTTGGTGAAACTACTGCTGAAGAGATTAACATTGTATACGATAGGATAATTATGGAATAGATTTTTTGTATAGTTTATCTATTTAGATTATTTTTATCTTGTAGAGAAAGGTATTGTAAACCTAGTAGGACTCCTTGGCCTATAAAAGGAGGATCCTAGGGTTAGTTTATACACGTATTATTATTCACTTCAAGGTTGTAAAACCCTAGCATTATTTAGTGCTCGTATTAATAAATATTGAAGTGTTGAAAGAGAATTCTTAATCTTCTTATGTTAAGCTTTTATATTCCGCATTTAAGCTTAAGTATTTGTTTAAGTTAACTTCTATATAAGATCGTATTTGCTCAACTGGGATCAACAAGTGGTATCAGAGCTTGTGATCTAGAAGTTATAATCAAGAAGATTTTGTTTCTTTAAAGTTTGCTGTTCCAAATCGTTTGCTTAAGATGGGTGATGAAACTCACATGGTGACTGCTTCAAGGGTACCTATGCTCAATCCTTCTGAGTATGAGCTATGGAAGAGGAGGATCAGACAATACATTCGCATGATCGACTTCAACATGTGGAATGTGATTGTTAATGGTGATTCTGAACCAGAGAAGAGTGCTGATGGTAAGGAGATACCAATCAAGTCTGCTGAAGCTAATGCAACTAGGAAGCTGGAAATCAAGGCTCATAGTATTCTCTTAATGGGAATACCTAATGAATTTCAAATGGACTTTGATGATTGTGAAACAGGAAAAGCATTGATGGATGCTGTGGAATTCAGGTTTGGAGGGAATGATGCTACTAAGAAGTCCAGAAAGAATATGTTGAAGCATCAGTTTGAAAACTTTACTTCTGAACCTGGAGAAAAGATAATTGGCACATACAACAGGCTAAATCAACTTGTTAGTCATCTAAAGCTTGTTGGGTATGTTGTTCCACAGGAAGATGTGAATCTCAAGTTTCTAAGAAGTCTTGCACCTGAATGGAGCATGCATACAGTGGTGTGGAGAAATAAGCCTGACTTTGAGACAATGAAGTTGGAGAGCCTCTACAACAATTTAAGGGTGTATGAATCTGAATTGGCTACTTCTTCTACTTCATCTTCTAGTACACAAAATCTTGCTTTTGTGTCTTCAAAATCCAAAGAGACACAAGATACTCACTCTACTGCTTATGGAGTATCTACTGCTGATGGATCTGGATCTGCTGCTAGTTCAAATGACAAGATTTCTACCAGTGATGTTGCTTTATGTGCATTCTTTGCTGAGCTTACTACTACCATAAGATCACATGTTATAAATCAAGATTTGGATCATATTGATCCAGATGATCTTGAAGAAATTGATCTCAAATGGCAAATGGCAATGTTGACTTTAAGAGCAAGAAAGTTCTGGAAAAAGACTGGAAGAGAAGTCAAATACAAGGCTAAGGAGAGTCCAGGGTTTGACAAGTCTAAGATTGAATGCTACAATTGCAACAGGAAGGGACACTTTGCTAGAGAGTGTAGATCTCCAAAGAAGAATGCTGAAGTTCCAAAGAAGACTGAAGAATCAAAGTCTGCAATGGTAGCATGTGATGGGCTGGGAGAATATGACTGGAGTGATATGGCTGAAGAAGAACCAAATTTCTCTTTGGTTGCTGCTGTTCAACCCAAAGTGCATAACTTTGCACTTATGGCATATGGTTCATCATCAGGATCTGACTCTGAGGTATCTAATGATTCTGAATCATCTGGTTGTTCTTTTAAATCTTGTTCTGACACTATTGAAGTTCTTAAGGCTAGGAATGAGAGTTTAAATAGAGAAGTTGAACACCTAAAACTTGATAACTTAGGTTACAAAGTAGGTATTCAAAATGTTGAGAGGAGGTTAGAATATCTCAAAGAGTGTGAAAAAGAATATGTAGATCAACTTAATCTAAGAGATATAGAAATTTTTAAGAAAAACAGTGAAGTAGAAGTTCTTAAAAATAAGTTAGCAGAAGCAGAAAAAGAAAAAGAGGAAGCTCTTGCTGAAAAAGAAAAACATGTAGTAAGAGTACAAAAACAACAATTTGCTTCTGATATGGTTAATAAGTCTATAGAGAGCACCTTGATGAGAAAAGGCAGTGGAATTGGATATAATGAAGTGGCTCCTCCAGCCAAAAGTGCTTTTGCTCCACCAGGAAAAGAACTATCCTTCATTAGTGAGCTAAATATTGAAAAACCTGTAGGTGAATGTAGCACAAGTAAAATTGAAACACCTAAGGTTGAGGATAGAAAATTTCCTGAAGCTCCAATTATTGAGGAATGGTATAGTGATAGTGATAGTGAAGAGGAACAGGTTAAACCAAAACAAAGTTTTAAAAATGAAGAAATTCCTACTCAGGTTAAGCCTAAGGTTGAACAGATAAAGTTTGTTAAACCTGTGTTAGGAAATAACTTCTCTAGAAAACTGGTAGAGTACAATGAGGTACCTAGAGAACAGATGAAAAGGTTCAATAATAAGCCTAGGGGTAACCAAAGAAACTTTAATAACCTAGTTTCAAAAAGATTAGGTGATCAGTTTCAATTACAAAAGAAGGCTTGTTATAAGTGTGGTAGCTTTGACCACTTGATTGTTAGATGTCCTGAACACCAAAAGCCTGTTTGGAATCAATACACTAGGGTGAATTACAAATATGTAACTAAACAAACTCACCCACATCCTAATAGAAACATGGTTCCAAAAGCTGTTTTGTTGAGATCTGGTGCTACTAGATCTATTTATGCTGCTAAATCAAATGGTGTTTTCAAATCAACAACTAGTTCTTCAAATGGCTCTACTGTTAGTAAGCACTCTGCTGATCCCAGTTGCTAGTTCTTCTCTGATAGCAATAATAAAGATGTTTTGTTTATTCCGCTGCGTACATGTTCTTTATCTTTATTATTGTGCAATCCCTAGATGAGGTCTAAACAACCTCGAGCTTTAAACGATCTTATGTTGAGGGGTTTTAGACTGAGGATGAGGATTATTTGGTCTATTTGGAGGTGGAGTTTTAGATCTTAATTTTAGTTTAGAAAATCCGGTTTTGGCTTTTAATGATGGTTTATAAAAACTTTTTACTTCCTCATCACTCGCAATAGGTATTTTTCTATCTTTTATAGGTACATACTTAGGTTTTGAGTCTAATGGCTTTTGTTTACTAGATTCACATTCAAACTTTTCATTTTTATTTTCACTAGTTGAAACATTAGTTAAGTCGAATCCTAGACCGGTTTTATCTCCCAAAGTTTCTTGAACTTATTATTTTCTTAAGTGAGTTACTACTATTTTTAAACTTGTCAAGTTTGAAAATTTCATCTTTAAGTTTTTCGTTTTCATTTTTGACCTCTAAACATGTTTTACATTCTTTAAAAACTTCTTTTTCTTTTTCCAAATGTTGTAGTTTAATTTTTAATTCGAGTACTTCATTTTCTAATTGATTATTAATATGTTTTAGTGACTTATTTGTAGCTATAACATTTTGACCTATTTGGCATAACCTATTATATTCACTATCAAGGTCTTTTTCGTCTAATGATAAATTTTCGTCACTAAAGTATTCTATTTCGGAACGTACCTCGCTTGATGTCTTAGCCATAAGACACTTCTCCTCATTCGTGATTTCTTTCTCATCGTCATTGCTATTACTCCAAGCTCCTCCAACAAACGCCTTTTGATTTTGATCTCTTGACATCATTAGGCATTTTTCGATGAGATGATTTGGATCACCACATTTGAAGCACTTCCTATCACTTTTGCCATTTTTGTCATCTTTATTTCTTTGGTTTTCTTTCCTTTCATCGTGCGGTTGTCTAACGAATCTTCCTCGCCTTTTGAAGAATTTCTTGAAGTCTCTTACGGCCATCGCATATTCTTCGTCATCACTATCGGAGGTTGAGCTATCCTCGTTACTAGATTCATTCCTAGCTTTCAACGCAATTGACTTGCTTTGTTCTCTTTTTCCATTGACCATCTCGGAGTCTTTCTTTATTATTGCTTCGTAGACTTTCAGGTTGCCGATCAACTCATCAAGTTGAAGAGTTGACAAGTTCTTCGATTCTTCAATCGCCGTAACTTTAGCTCGCCATTTTGGATGAAGAGCCCTAAGAAATTTCCTAACAAAATTCTTACTAGAAAAATTCTCATCAAGTGCTTTTAAACTTGTGATGATAGTGTTAAACCTAGCAAAAGCATTATCTATTGATTCCTCCTCCGGAATCATAAATTATTCATATTGTTGAACAAGAAGATCTATTTTGTTATCTTTAACTTGACTATTACCTTGGTGAGTGATTAGTAAAGAATCCCAAATTTCTTTTGCGGTTTTACACATAAAAATTCTTTCATATTCTTTGCGTGGTAACGCATTATAAATAACCATTTTAGCCTCATTATTTTTTGCTAGTTTCTTTTTCAAATCATCATTTTGTTTTTCAAAAGATACAATTTCATCCATTTTAGTTTCAAAATTATATTGAATAGGGGGAAAATCACCAAAGGTAATGACATGCCAAAGATCAAGATCTATTGATTTCACATAAGTTTCGAATCTATTTTTCCAATAAAGAAAACCATCACTTTCAAATAGTGGTGGTCTTTGCATAGATTGTCCTTCTAAATATTTTTCAGATTCCATAGATCGTTTCAAGTTTTAAAATACAGTTTGTTTTAAAAATCTTGTTTAACGTAGCTCTGATGCCAATTGTGGAAAACTAGAAGGGGGGGGGGGTTGAATAGTTTTATGAAAACTTAGTTGTTTAAAAGTCTTGTTTACTCTTAAAATTTTGATTCGATCTTATGTGAATTCAAGTCTTGAACAATATGAGAAACTATATCTAAGTATGAGCAATAATAATAATGCAAACTAAGTATGTGAAATCAACACATGCATAATATAAACAATTATAGCTATATACGAGAGATAAGTAAGTAAATGTTTATTTTATAATCCTTAGTTATATTTTGTATGAAAACTATACTTGATCGAAATGATCAATTAAATATATGTTACCTTTTTAGTTTGATTGTAAAAACTTTGTTTTGTGAATGAAACTTTTGTTTGATCTTTAAGTAAAATCAATGCTAGCACTATATGAGCAACTATATATATACGTCTACGTCTACAAAAGTAATAACGATATAAGCAAGATAATAAGAAAGATATGAAAAGATCTAACCGCGAGACAAAGGATTTATAGTGGTTCGGCTACAAGGACACCTTCCTTGCCCTACTTCACTCCTTGAGTCACCTACTCGAGAGTTTTCTTCACTATGTCAACAAGCTTCCTTATGGCGGAGAAAACCTTACACACCAATATACACACCACAACTTCGTCACAACTTATTCACACCTTCTACACAACTTCTTCACGACTTGGCACACCTTCTTCACAACTTGTACACACCACTACTACTTTACAACTTCACACTACTCCACTACTTCTTCTTCTTCACACCACTACTTATATCTCACAACTTCTACTCCTAGATCTATCTAGTTACACTACTATCACACCTTTACAATGAATGTACACAACGACTAGACTATATACACAAATCTACAATACTTCACAACTTGATGTTGAAGGAGTATTCTTCTCTTGCACTTTGAGAGATGAGAGGTGAGGGAATGAATCACTTGAAACAAGGATTAACAATTATATGATCAAAGGGTTTTTAGGAGGATGTTTAGAGTGATTTGGATCTGAAAATTTTCGTACAAGAGGTGAGAAAAATTCCAGGTTTGAGGTGGTATTTATAGGGATAAATTTCTGATAGAATCTGACAGGGGAGCATGGCCAGTCCCCTTAATAGTGTGCCGGCCCGCTTAAAATTAAGGGGACCGCCCTTATAATTAAGGGGGCCGCCCAGACGAAAACTGCAGTTTTCTTGTCTTTTTCTGGGGAAAGTTTATTTGGTGAAAAACTAACTGATTTTGGTTAAAATTTTGAATTCATATATTTATTATGAATAAAACATTTTCCTTTATTACCAAAAATGTTTTTCAAAAATATATAATAAGTTTATTTAATTTTATAAACTTTGTATTATTTAAATAAACATCCCTTTGATCATAAAATGTATTAGTCACTTGTGTATTCATACCTTAAGTGATTATGTTGGATGAGATGATATAAACTTGCTTAAAACTTGTTTACGTATTAACTTTGTGTTTAATGTTCTTATATTTTGTGATCGTCAAAACTTAAGGATATCGAAAGATATTAATAACGTTTTTATACATTATTTATATCAACAGCTACAAGTACCTATCTTCGCGCGTCCACGCGACATTTTGAACCCCTTTGCTCTTGAGAAAGAGATTTCTTTGAAGGCATCCTTGGAGGCCCATGCCACAAGACTCGCAAGAAAGAAGGGTGTGAAAGGGAAGGCGATACTCTGTGGAGTTGGCGCAGCGCATATCCCCAGATCCGATGGGATTCCTGTCAGCGTGGCAACGGTGTCACCTGAGGATTGTAGTCTGCTTAAGAGGCTTGAGGAAGCTGGGGGTGCGGTGTCCAAAGTTGGTAGTTCAGAGCATAGACGCTCTCGTAGTATGTAGGCTGTGATAGATTTACCTTTTTTGTTGCACATGTGTATTGAATCTATCCCTTGTATAAACTCATAGTTTATGATAAAAATAAAGTTGGTTTGTACGCATATCATCACATTTATACTTAGTTTATTTGTCTTTTCATAAAAGACATTCAAGAGTCAAACTGTGATAAAAAATGTACTTAGAAAAGAATGGAGAATCTATCATCCTTTATAGTTATATATGAAGTCCATAACTTGATATATATATATATATATATATATATATATATATATATGTGTGTGTGTGTGTGTGTGTGTGTGTGTGTGTGTGTGTGTGTGTGTGTGTGTGTGTGTGTGAATAAAAAATTCAGAAGTGTATGGATTAACTTGCAGTGTATTGCAAACACCATATCAAGGAACCAAGAGTCTTGACTCCTAATTTGTTAAACGCGCACGGTGTGCATTGTTGCGTATCCGTCGTGGGATGCACATTAAACTTACTCCAACGTCTTAAGAATAAGGTGTTTAACAAGGATACGTGATTCAATGTTGATGGGTTTGCAACCCTCTTACTCAACGAGTTATTTATTAGGTTTACTCATCCTTTTTGCCATCGTGGGTCTTAATAAATGCATGCACGCCATGTAGGCAAAAAATAAATTAACAATATTGAGACATAAATAAGATGTAAGCAATAAAGTTAACTGTGTCGCGGAGTTAGCTAGAAACCGCGATATTTGATTAATTCTTGCAAGTTTTTGAAAAAAGAAAAGACATTTGCCTAAACAAAACAAAATTTAAATACACGGACATGTATTGAGCACTTACTAAAGTGCAGAGGTGTCTGTGTGGGCCATAGCCTTTCCTAAAGATAGCATCTCTTGATATTGCAAATATTCCATGTGCGTTGTAGCTCACGGCCATCCATATCACGCAGCTTATATGCGCCTTTGCTTATTGCTTCTGTGACCTCATAGGGTCCTTCCCACTTTGGTCCAAGCTTTCTTGTATCTTCTGCATGGCTTGAATCATTGGCATGATATACAAAATCGCCTTGCCTGAATGAAGTGCTTCTGACTTTAGCATCATAGTATCCCTTCATCTTTGACTTAACGCTTGCCTCACATACAGCTGCACTTTTGCGCCTTTCTTCCAACAGATCCAAGTCTATATGTCGCTCGTCATCATTGGTTGTGACATTGACTTCCGCCGTACTAATAGTTGGCATCCCAATTTCAGCTGGTATGACAACTTCTGTCCCATAGACAAGAGAGAATGGTGTATCTCCAGTGCTGACTTTGATTGTCGTGCGGTGCGCCCATAAAACATGCGACAATTCATCCACCCATCTTCCTTTGTGTTTGTCAAGGCGCGCTTTAATTCCTTCGCCCAGACTACGATTCGCGCGCTCAACCAATCCATTGGTTTGTGGGTGCTTAACTGACGCGAAGTTTTGTGTAATATTTAGTTGTGCGCACCAGTCTTTGAACGGGTTATCACAGAATTGTTTTCCTTTGTCCGAAATAATTTCTCAAGGTAGTCCGAAGCGGCATACAATGTTTTCCCAAACAAAGCGTTTTACCTGGTTGCCTGTGATAGTTGCTACTGCTTTTACCTCAATCCACTTAGTGAAGTAATCTATAGCCATAATGAGGAATTTCATTCCCCCTGCCGCAACAGGGAAGGGACCTGCGATATCGATTCCCCACTTGTAGAATGGCCAATGGTGAAGTGATAGGCGTTAGCTCTTGTTGTAGTTGGCGCGGGATGGGTCTATGGACCTGGCAGTCGCTACATTTCTTTATCATGTCCCGCGCATCGCGATGCATAGTAGGCCAATAGTATCCTGACCGCAAGGCTCGTGCTACAATGGATCGTGGTCTCGAATGCATACTACATGAACCGGCGTGGATCTCCCGGAGTACGTAAACTGCTTGGATAGGTCCAACGCACTAAAGCCATGGCTGTAGAAATGAGCGTCGATAGAGAACACCGTCTCGAAGTTCGAACCTCTGCGTTGTGCGCCGTATCCGTCGAGCGTCCTTCTGTTCATAGGGTAATATACCCTTGCTTATAAATTCAATGATAGGTGTCATCCACGTAGGATCCTGCTCTTCTATTACCGTGGATATCTCCATATCCGAGATGGATTTGTTCTTCAAGGTTTCCACCAATACTTGTTTTGACAGGTGTGCGAAGCTTGTAGATGCGATTTTGCTCAGCGCATCCGCTTTTCTGTTTTCCCCTCTAGGAATTTGTTTAATGGTGAACCTGTCAAAATTCTGGATTAGGGATTTGGTCTTGTCGAGGTATTGGACCATGTTATCCTCTTTAACCATGTATTCGCCCAACACATGATTGGCTACTAATCGGGAATCGACATTTGCTTCTAGGTTGCGTACACCCATTCGAGTTGCAATGCGTAATCCAGCGATTAGGGCTTCATATTCTGCCTCGTTGTTCGTGGCTGTGAATTCAAAACGCATTGCGTAAGTGAATTTCATTCCTTCTGGGCTGGTGAGAATATGGCCTGCGCCTGACCCATCCACGCACGAAGATCCGTCCGTGAATAGAACCCGTGGTTCCTGTAGTTCTACCTCGCTTCTTGAAGGTGGAGCATCAGTATCTGGTTTCTCAATGATGAAATCTGCTAGTATCTGCCCCTTAATCGCAGTGCGTGGTCTATAAGAGATGTTATGCTCACTTAGTAACACACTCCATTTTTGTAGCCGCCCCGATGCGTCGGGTTTAGAGATAACTTTGCTTGATAGGTTAGTTCGTGATCAATGATATTGGGTGTGTTTGAAAGTATCTGCGCAGTCTTTTAGCTGCGAATACTAAAGCCAGGACCAACTTTTCCATTGCGGTATAGTTAATCTCTGTCTTCTTGAGTGCTTTGCTCACAAAGTATACTGGTGTTTGTACGGAGTTCCTATCTGTCAATAGCACCGCGCTGACTGCTCCATGAGTTGCAGATAAGTACATAATCAATTCTTCCCCTGATCGGGGTGCGACTAGTGTGGGAAGCTCTGCTATATGTTGCTTAAGCTGTTGAAAAGCTTCTTTCGCTTCTGCAGTCCAACGAAAGTATCCCTTTTTTGTACACTTCGTGAGTGTTTTAAAGAGAGGAAGTGACTTATCCGCTGATTTAGACAAGAATCAATTCAACCCAGCTAGTTTTCCATTCAAAGACTGGACTTCTTTCAATGTGCGTGGTGAAGGGAGTTGGACGACAACCTTTGTTTTTTCTAGGCAGGTCTTAATGCCATCAGGCTCTATCAAATATCCGAGGAACATGCCCTCTGTAGCGCCAAAAGTGTACTTCTTGGGATTTAACTTCATATTGATCCTTCCCAATGTTTTGAATGTTTCTTCAATGTTGCGTACCAACTCTTCTTCGGTATGACTCTTTATGACAAGGTCATCAACATAGACTTCCAGGTTTCGGCCTACTTGCTTCTCAAATGCCTTATCTACCAATCGCTGGTAGGTGGCTCCCGCATTCTTTAAGCCAAAGGGCATTTTTGTGTAACAGTAGACTCCCTGACTTGTATGAAAGGCTATTTTTTCCTCGTATTCTTTAGCCATCTGAATTTGGTGGTACCCCTTGTATGCGTCTAGGAAGCATTTAAAGGGGTATCCGCACAAAGATTCTATCTTCTAATCTATCTCTGGTAATGGATAACAGTCTTGTGGACATGCTTTGTCGAGATCAGTGAAATCCACGCACATCCTTCAGCTGCCATCACACTTTTTTACCATCATTGGATTGGAGAGCCAGTCATGGTAGTAGACCACACGCATGATGCCTGCGTCTACAAGCTTGTGTACTTCCTCTAGGATGGCTTTTATGCGTTCTGGAGCCTGGCCGCGCTTTTTCTGCCGTATTGGAGGGTATCCTTGTCGGATTTTTAGCTTGTGCTCTGTAATCGATCGTGGCACGCCAGTCATGTGCTTTGGTTCCTACACAAAGATATCTAGATTCCTTTGCAAGAGTGCGCACACGGCCGCTCTGCCTTTGTCAGACAGCGATCCCCCAATCGATACATCCCGATCCGGGTAATCAGGGTGAATTGCGACTTTCAGGTTTGACACTTTAGCTGTGTGCTGTTCTGGAATGCGCGCCATCTCACTCGTCATCGTGTTGCATTCTTTAGGTGACACGGTGGTATTGTAGAGGGTGACAATACCTCCTTCTACTGGGAATTTGAGCATCCCATGTGCCGTGGACGGTACCGCGCGCATAGCTGATATTCCTTGTCTTTCAATAATGCCTTTTTATGGCGAAGGAGATCTGATTACCATAAAGTTCATCCAGGCTGCCGTGGAGTGTTGCTCATCACCAACGACCACAAGTAATCGTATTTGCCCCATGGGCCATATCTTTTCTCCTGTGAAGCCAGTTAGCGACGTCGTGGCCGGAATTAATTGACTTCGTATCTCAGGTCGCAACCTTTTGAAACAATGTTCATACATGATGTATGCGGATGCCCCTCCATCAACATACATGCGGTGGATATCGTGACCCCCCGTATGTGTCTCAATGGTGAGCGGTTCCACTACTGCGTTGTCCGCAGCCAGAGTGGGGAAAGAGATTTCGTTCCTGTTAGAAAACTTTTGGCTGACCTTTTGCCTAGCCTTACGCTGCCATGATTGTATCATGTAGATGGTGTCAGCCTTGTCTTTAGGTGTCTCTTTCTTGTTCCCATTCTTCTGTTTGTCTTTTCCCTCCTTGATGTTCTTGACGAGGTGATCCAATTTGCCTTCTTTCACTAATTTATCAATTAGTTGGCGCAATTGGACACACTCGTTGGTGGTGTGGCCCTTTTGTCCATGATATTCGCAGTACCCATTTCCTACGCGCCTATCCTCTAGGGTGCGCATTGGTGGAGGTTTCGGGAAGTTTGCACCTTCTGTCATAAATATCTCCCTTTGAGTCTTCGTTAGTGGAGTGTATTTGTCATTATCTCGTCCGCTTCCCTGACTGCGGTAATTTTTGCTGCGGTTGCTACTCTGGTCATTGGATTGTCTCCTGGGCTGTTCTTGTGACCTATAGTTTGAGTAACCTTTCTTGCTATCCGCAGCAGCTGCTACCCCTTGGATAAAGGACCTTGTGCGCTTCATCGGTTCATCAAAGATTTGGGGAACTTTATCATTTAACCTTCAGATAAATTCTGGGTTATTGATTCCATTCATAAACCCTGAGATCTTTAGTATTTCGGGGCATGCCTTAATGTGTATGCATTCGTCCTTATAGCGCTCCACATAAGCGCTGGTGGATTCCCCTTGACGTTGTTTTACCCTAGCCAGTTCGACGGGGTTCTTGGCGCACTTCTTTCTTTGAGTGAAGTTCAAGCGAAACGCCTTTCGCAACTCTTCAAACCCGCATATGCTTCTTCGTGGCAACTTACTAAACCAAGTTCGCGCATTCCCCACCAATGTAGAGTTGAACATATGGCACCACACGGGTTGTGGCCAATTTTTGATGGTGGCAGCAGATTCGAAAATTTTTAGGTGGTCATCAGGATCACCTGTCCCATCATAAGTTTTAACATTGGAGGGCATGCGCCTTCTCTTATCTACTGAGAAATCATTGATGCGCCGGGTGAATGCGTCAACCTTTTGGCGGCGCCAGGGACGGGACATGTCTTCGTCCTCCTCTTCATCGCGATATCTCCTCTTGGACTTCCAGTGCCCTGTTTCTTTGTCCTCGTTGTCCGAGGAGTCACTTGAGGATAAGCTTACCCTTTCGCGACGCTTGCGCCGACTGTCCTCGGAATCCGAGCTTGAAGGGCTTTCGCTTGGGGAGTACTGTCGCTCAAGCCTATCATGAACTCTTCTACTGGTAGGCCTGGGAGGGCTTTCGCTTGGTGAGCGCTATCGTCCAAGTCTATCCTGAATCCTGCGACTACCAAGCCTAGCGTGGACATTGGTACGCCTTCCATCGTCTTCATGCTCGTCCGAGTATTGCCAATCAGCTGCTTCATCATCCACAACTTGCCTTCCGACCCTAGTGAACACTGGAAGTCGGCGACTATCTTTTTCGAGCCTCTCCTTCCGATAGCGCGGTGGGGATGCTTCATACTCAGGGCCGAAGTTGAGCCGGGCTTGCAGGCTCTGACTTGACCTTCTTTTTGCTTCCTCTTGCATAAGGGCAGCCAAGGTTTCGTAGTTTTGAGACACAAAATCACTTGGTGCTAATTCAGCGCGACTCCTTCTAGCGCGAGGATGTCTGTTTCCACATTAGGTCCCCTGTCTCAAATAGGCGCACATGGCAGCTCAGTGGTGTCCGGGATAGGCACCGTTTGGTGGGGAGTGGTGAAAGGAGTGCGCTGTAGATCTTCCGCGCTAGCTGTTGTCGTAGTGGCCTGGGTTGTCCCCGTTGGCAGTTCTACTGCTGGAAGGATCAGATCTGGGCCTGATCCTTGGTGCCCAGGTGCACTGGTTGTCCTAGAGACCTGCCTAGGGGTTGAATCGTTTTGATGCTTTTTCCCATGTCGGTCACCATGTGTTTTCTTCAACATCGGAGTCTGCTGGCTTACGTTTTCGTGCTTCGTCATTCTAGTTCTTAGTGTAGGGTCCCACGGATGGCGCCACTTATTGATACAAAAGTTGGGCGTTCCTTGTTTGGGTTCCTGTTCTCGTATCAATTAGATCTTACTGCTTGAGACCTGCGCACTAAGAAAGCAAACAACACCGTTAGGCTTATCGTGGGATTGTCTCCCACGATTATCCTCCGGCGTGAGAGTAAGTAATCGGTTTTTAGGGTTATAGTGAAGAGTTAGGGTTTTAGATGATATCTCAATGAGAGCCGTGATATTCTTTATATAGACACAAAATCCTTGTTGGTTTCATGTTCCTTACTCTTCGGCGTATTACGCCTTATTCGGTCTATTGATCTTTATCCCATAAATAAAAGATCATTATCAAGACCATAAATAACATATTTGAGCTTGGGCTTTCGTGAGACTAAATCATTATTATAATAGCCCATATCATTATTATGATAGCCCACGCGTGATGAGCTTGAGCATTAGTAGTGTCTATTTGTCGGGTTCGTGACCCGAGTGTGGACTTGAGCATTAATAGTATCTATTAGTCAGGTTCGTGACCCGAGTGTGAACTATACGTCATCAGTCACCGTAAAAGTTGGATTGAGATCGGGTCCTCTCCTCTCATCTAACGAACATGATAAATGATAGCTCAAATGAATCCGGTGCTTTGTTATGTTGTTTGATTTTCAAAAAAACCTTTATAAATCAAATATTCAAGCTAATTAAAATCTAGAATATTAAATTAAATAATGTGATTTCATTTATTACGAAGATATAGTTATTTAATTATTAAACATTTAGTAGACGATATTACTAACTTTACTAGTTATAATACCTGCGCACGTGCGAGTTTTTTTTTTTTTTTTTTTTTTTTTTAATTTTTTGAAATAATTATTTAAAAATTTTAATCATAATATTAATTGCATCTTATATATATTTTTTGTATTTATCTTTTACTCATGTTGTGGATAAATATAAAATAAATAATATTTTTTTAAAATATCTTATCTATATTTTTTGTATTTATCTTCTACTTGTGTTATGGATAAATATAAAATATTACCAAATAAGAAAATAATTTTTTTAATAAAATAATTACTAAATCAGGTATGAATTGATTTTTTTGAAATGCAAAATTTTCAATAGGAGTTTTATTTTATTATATAAAAGATTCAATATACGTGACAGTGATGAAGAAGGAAAATACACTAATCGTGATACAACCTCATAGTTCAGCACTGAAGATTCAATGATTTTTTGAGAAAAAATGTACGTTATCTTATTTTGAAAATATGAAAAGAGCGACAAAACAAAATAATATGATTATGTGTTTGTGATCATAAAATAGTGAATGAGATATATATGAATCTTTAAAATAAATATTGTAATTTTGTTTACTGAGTATAGTGATTATTTTTTTATTTTATTTTTTAAAAGTTATTTATATTATTATTTTTTAATATACTATCGACATAAAATATATTAATTTTATTCTTATTCTTTTTCTAAAATAAATGTTCATTATTGAAATATAATTATTGTATTGAGCATTGGCGGACCTTTGTGAAGACCGAGATGGGTCACGGCTTTCTCAAAACTTTGAGGTTTTACTTATATTTGCTTAGAAATACAACTTTGACCTTCTTAAATTAACTGATATATTATTCGGCCCTTCCAATAAATTCACCCAAGTTCCGTCTATGGTATTGAGACATACAAAACAAAAAAATAGGATCATCATTTGAGACGGAGAAGTCATAATTTCGCTGTGAGCTTTCAACTTGTACCTTGGTTGGTTTCGTATGAAAGAACAATGCAAGAAAACAATCACATTCTCCAAAATGGACAAACATTTGGTTTTCCATTAACTATAAATTTGATTTTTTGATCACTAACTTTTAACATTGTCCTTCACATGTATTTATTAATGAATTATAATTTGTTTTCAGAATTGAAGTTCAAAAAAAAGAAAAGAAAAGAAAAGAAAATATCTTGTTATATGTCGATAGTACATTTAACAAAAAACCAGAAAACAATTAAAAAGGTGCAATGCAACCTAGGCTTTGAGGAGTTAGGTTTCAATTTTGTATTTGCGAATATAAAGCAACCAACCACTCTTCTCACTTTTCTCTACATTTTCACACTTCACTTTTTTCTCATTTCCTCCTACAAATACCCTTTCCTCCCACCCCTCCCACTTCCTAAACCCCCCTCCTCTTTTATTTTTCAAACCTGGCGATTCATAATCATCAAACTACTATCATCATGGTATGTATATATATAACTTCATTCTCACTAATTCATTTTCATTCAAATTACTTGCTTTCTCTTTTTTATAAAAGTTGTTTATATATAATGATGCAGGGTGATCAACAAGAACAAAAATGGCCACCATGGTTAAAACCTATGCTTGGTGAAAGCTTTTTTGGTCAATGCAAATTACATGCGGATTCACATAAGTCTGAATGTAATATGTATTGTTTGGATTGCATTAATGGTCCTTTGTGTTCGCTTTGTATCGGTCAACATCATGATCATCGTGTTATTCAAGTACGTTTTTCTTTTCTTTTTTTAATAACTTAAAAGTCATTGTATACATTTTTTTTTTGTGTGTTACTAAAAATTACATTTTGGTGCAGATAAGGAGGTCGTCATATCATGATGTGATTAGGGTGTCCGAGATACAAAAGTTTTTGGACATTGGTTCGGTGCAAACTTATGTTATCAATAGTGCTAAGGTTGTGTTCTTGAATGAAAGACCTCAACCGAGGCCAGGGAAAGGTGTTACGAATACTTGTGAAGTTTGTGAGCGCAGTTTGCTTGATTCGTTTCGGTTTTGCTCGCTTGGATGCAAGGTAAATTCATTTGGTTATTATTGTTGATTAATTTGTTATGAATTTAAGGCTAATTGTTACTAATTTGGTTTACCTACTCCTATGTTTCATTGTTGACTTGTAGTCATATTAATGGTGGTGCTAGAAATTATTTTTTGTGGGTGTTTTGGATTTTACCTATACATTGCATTTTTATAACAAGTTTATTTAAATGTTTGTATCTAAAATTGAGTATTTTAAATGGCTTATGTATTATTTCAACCATAGAAAACTTGGCTTTTGTGGGTTTTTGTTGAATGATCATACATTTGACTTTTTAATGACCACCATGAGTGGGAATGGGAATATATGGACATTGAATGATTGATTATTTGAAGTTTAATTGGAATAATCAAATGGGATTCTATTACTTTTATGAATATATTCCTTAATTAATGATTAAACACATGTCTATCCCTGTACAGATTGTTGGCACATCCATGAATTTCAAAGGAAAACAAAAGATTTCGCCCGAAAAAAGGCATTTGTTAATGGCGGTTTCTGATTCCGATGATTCGTACAGCAGCGGGAGCCATTTTCGGCAGCGTGGGAGCCCTGGAACTCGCAACTTTAGTCCATCAACGCCACCATTAACCACGGGAAGCTTGAGGACGGCCAAGAGGAGAAAGGGCATTCCCCATAGAGCACCAATGGGAGGACTAATCATAGAATGTTAATCTCCCAAAGGTTCTATCTTTCAAATTTCTTATCAAATGCACAAGTGCTTTTTGCTTTAAAAAGCCTGTGTTTGGAATTACCCTTTAAGCCTCTCTCCATTTGTACAAAGAAGCAGCCTATGACCATCTAGTATATAGTTTTGAATTAGATGCTCTCGTAATATAAGGGCAAATGTGGAAAAGACCAAAAACTTATAAGCTTTGAAAATGTCAAATATTTGGTTTATACAATAATGTTTTTATTTTTCTTGTTTGAAAATGTAATTATGGTGTTTGTGGTATGGTTTAGAAAGCATGAATGATACTAGAGCTGGCATAACAGGTCCGACACGACACGACACGACACGAACACGATAAGACACGGATCTGTTAAGCCCTCACACGAACACGACACGATAAGCTAATCGTGTCGGATCTTAAAACACGAACACGAACACGAAAATTAACAGGTCACACGAACACGACACGATAAGACACGATAAGAGGTCTTAACAGGTCTTGACACGCTAAAACACGAAATCTTAACAGGTCTTATCGTGTCTTAACATGTCTTTAACAGGTCTTAACAGGTCTTTAACAGGTCTTAACAGGTCTTAACAGGTTTTAACAGGTCTTAACAGGTCTTATCGTGTCTTATCGTGTCTTAACAGGTTACACGAGGTCAAAACACGAACACGACACGAAATCTTATCGTGTCATCTTATACAAACACGAACACGACACGAAACACGATAAGCCAAACACGAAACCTGTTAACTTCGTGTCGTGTCGTGTCGTGTTTTCGTGTTTCGTGTCGAAATTGCCAGCTCTAAATGATACCAATGTACTTTAACGAAATATAAAAAGTGTGAGGCCTATAATGGGAATAACATAAGTTGCATATGTACTTGTTGTCCATTAGGGTGTCTATCTTGATTTGGAAATTAGTGTTTTAGTGGGGGTGGTTTCGGGTGCTAATCTTGATGTAACATCATAGTATCTTAACGTTTTTAATTCATGCCCATTAAATGGTTCTATGATACACGAATTTACCAAGATATGATTCTCAACATTTACTATAGCATCACTAGATAATAACGACAAAAAAATGATATAAATTGGATTTTTTCAAAGGGTTTTTCTAATGTGTGCCCTGGGGGCACACGTTAAGAACACCAAAAGGACAATGGGACCCACACCTTTTATTTGAAAAGTGTACTTTTCTGTGGGTCCGGATGTACTTTTTCGTAGGTCCCATTGTCCTTTTGGTGTTCTTAACGTGTGCCCCCAGGGCACACATTAGAAAAACCCTTTTTCAAATATTTGATTCTTGGTAAAAAGTTATTTATAATATGTTTTTGAACTAAATACGTATCAGCTTACACATCGTGTTTTCTTTAGACAATAAAGTATGATCTTGGCGCAACGAATTTAATTTTGGAATGTACTATAAAATATACTAGTTATAATACCCGTGCACACATGAGATTTTGACATAAAAAATTTATCATGTATTTAATACCGAATATATTGTCTTAAAATGTTTTGAACTTTACATCTCTTAATTTAGTATAAGTCAAATTTATTTTGCAATAAGAATGCTTATTAAAAATAGTCGCAACACCCTTGTATTCGGCTATTATTAAAGTTCCAAACACCCCTAAAATTAGCAATTGAAATAGTCTCAAACACCCTTGAATTCAGCTATCAAGGCAATTTCATGCATCCATCAATTCAACTATTAAAACAGTCCCAAACACTTTGAATTATGCAATTAAAACAGTCACAAAAACCCTTTAATAACTATTAAAGCAGCCATTAAATTTGTCAACTCATACAATGCATTAATTTATAAACCTCTTCAAAATTCTAGATCTTTTCATGCCACATAGACTTGAAATAGTTCCTCACTATGGCAAACAAAATTTTAAACCTCTTCATAATTTCTTGAACCTATTCTTAAACCACTATAGCGGATACTCTAACTATTAAGACAGTCCCAAAACCCTTTAAAAACTTACTATAATTAGTAGAAAATAACAGTCCCAAACTTCAATAACTTAAGCAAGTCCTATTTTAGTAAATCAGCTTATTCTTTTCGCAGCAGATTTTCAAGTGAATGAGACATATTAGTAACATCTCTTTCTAGATCATCATTATATTACAACAAATTCAAAAGCAATTAACTCATCAAATACTTGTGACATTTATTTTTTTGTTGCAACTTTGAAATAAGGTT
Source organism: Artemisia argyi (assembly GCA_030686995.1). Taxonomy (NCBI): domain Eukaryota; kingdom Viridiplantae; phylum Streptophyta; class Magnoliopsida; order Asterales; family Asteraceae; genus Artemisia; species Artemisia argyi. The sequence continues at coordinate 60,173,844 of CM060694.1, forward strand.
AATGCAAAACATATCAGTGCCTGAGACAAAGGCATTTATATAACGTTAACTTGGGATTATGTGAGTTAGCCGTTTAACTATATGAAAATTAAAAAGACAACTTGATTTTAAAATTCAATAAACACATATACCATATAAGCAAATTATTATATCAAATATATGTTCTAAGTAACTTTCAAAGTAAATCCGTTGTTGATGCATCAGGTGTAGTTTCGGGGGTTTTATGGTTCCTACTTTAGCATACTTGGTGATGAATTTGTATTCCCAATCTCTTAATGTGTCAAGTTCGAATAAATAACGCATGAGGACCAACTGGTATATAAAACATCTTGAAAGAAACATTAATCAGCTAATACTCAAACTATTGGCACAAAACGTACACTTTTTTTTCTTCATTTCTTTCAGACTTAACAACGCGCACAATACACTTTCTGCTAAAGTAATATAAAATAGAAGGTGCAGCCTATTAGAGCATATCACTTGTCAAAATGAGTAAATTAGCTTTGTATAACGTTTTTAACTGACAGACATGTTGAGGTTGATGTTGATATTATTGTTTAACTTTAACTATTGATATCATGTTTTACAAAATGTGCGAGTTTAGTAGCACATAATGCGCGTTAATGAAGTTAAAATATGCTCCGTAAAGTTTTTAAAATGTTTTTATGGATATTCATATATAAATTTTAAATAGCAATTTCATGAGTCGTTATAAGTAGAATCACGTATATTTATTTTCATATCACATTAACTCATACTTACCATTTGATATTTATATTCCCGTTACTAATAATTTAGCCGTATTTAATACTCAAACCCGTGTACGCATAAATTAAACTTTAAAATAGAATAACATGAATCCTTATTTAAAAAAAGGGTTTTGCTAACAAAAACAAAGTTAATATTATAAAGTATAAGGGGTATAAAGTGTAAGGGGTTATTTGTTTTTTTCTAAAGTTATTAAAAAACATGAAAACTTGTAATTTTACACTTAGCTCTATATAATTTATTTAAAATTCAACCACCAAAGTTTTATTAATTACTCCCTCTTTTTTTAAGTTTTTGTTTTCATAAATTTGGCACCTATATTTTTATGCATTTTTTTTCTTAACCAAATTTATTAAGTTTGACTAAAATCAATTTAATTTTGACTTTCTATTGACCAATCATATTGCTCGATTTCGCATACGTGGCAAAATCGAGCTCTCCTATTGGTCTAATTTTTTTTCAATGAGAAGTGATTTTCAAAAACACTCCGAAATGATGTAATTCTTTTATTATATAAAAGATATATCGTCTTTTTTACTTATAAGAGTTAACTATTGCCATGTGATAAATACGTACCTTTTAACTTTAGTATATTACTCAACAGAAAAATAGTTAGAAAAACTTGTGGAACAAGATCCATAAGGTATAATAGTGACAATGAGTACGTAAATTCATGAGAGGAAATACTAAATTAAGTTTTTTTTATTTATATGGGTAAAATTACACATCAAATTCTAAGAAAACACCAGTATTCTATTATTGTTGATTTCCAGAACTCTAGATTTGTATAACTACTAATGACAAACTAGCTCTTAAATAATACTCTAGGTTGGCATAACAGAATGTCGACATCTTGGAAGAGACCGAGTATTTATTATCCTTTTGCTATAATTATGATAACTTTCTAAGGCCAAAAAGCAGAACCTCACTTATATTGTAGAAGTTACAACAATACTATGCAAATTTCTCGTTTCTTTGATCAAGAGTTATTATTAAACTTACGTATAATGAGATAACTGAGTATGCATTATTGTGTTTAGTTTTTTCACGTATAAATTTGTTTTCTTTTAACATGTAGTAGAACCAAGAATGTGACAAGTAAAAGGAGACTGACTTTTCCCCCACAAAACATTGAAGGGGGCTGCTATAGTAGTTTTCATATATATCTCATTAAAGCCCCACTTCGTTTGTTTAGCCTTATCCATCTTTAGTCGTATTTTAGTGACGGCTTTTAATAAAAACTATTCATGTCTTATTTTCAAATCGATATATATATATATATATATGCAAAGTCTATGATAACAAAGTTTACACGTTTTGATGATACTGATTTTAATCAAGAGAAATGTCTAACAAAATTTGTCATTCGTTGTGTTTAAGGAGTCCCTGGTTCACTCAAAGAAACAATGCCATATAATCCTTATCGTTGACGAGAGATGTGCATAAGGAGTCGGGAATGACTGTAGTATAGCATTCCCGTTCTGAGGGTATGGAGCCGCGATAATATCGATTTATACATATATAGTACAGCATGATTTATGATTTTTAATTTTTAACAAAAGAATTGAAACGATGGTAAATTTGGAGGAACCATAAAAGCAAAGTTGCGTAAGGAGTGGAGAATGACTATATGATACATAGGTAACTTTAGCTTTCGCAACATGTTGATTGGCTACTTTCTATCGCTCCAATACACTCACCTTCAATAAAAATCCGAACCCCAGGCCATTCCTTGTCATTATTATTTGTACTTATTAAAATATCCATCTTTAATGCCTACATACAAAAAATAGAGATGACATCTGTATCGTGAAATAGTAGCGAGTACATTTTATCAAAGTAGTTAAACGATCTATTCAGAATGTTAGCATGATGCAAGAGTTTATTATTACCATGAATTCACATAACAACATTTTAACTGACTTTCTTTTCACCATTTGTGTCACATTTTACAACATTGTGTTGCAAATATTAGAGTGCAAGCTGCAGCGGAGCATAAGGTATGTTATACACATTTTATGCGCATATGGTGCCATTATTTGCACATTGCCTTGCGCTATAAGTGCATAGCCATCCGGACACCGAGAGCTTTGTGTGGATCTTTATTGTTTTTGAGTGTAAAAGTTGAGGAATGTTTTTTTGTGTGTGTGTGTGTGTGTTTTTTATAGGGTCCAAACTGATATGACAGAGTTTATAACTTGCACCTATAATGGAGGGTGCATTGTGCACATGTTATAGCACTTTTGGTGTTGCAGTGCCGCCACCAACATCCTTCCATGTTATAGGGTCTTCACAATTGGGATAACGGTGGTTGTGTGTTTGTTTGTATTTTAGTTTTTGTTGAGTGTAAAGTAGAGTGAGCGGAGTTTTTGGTTGTGTGTTATAGGAGATGATGTTTTTATGGTTTTGTGTTATAAACTTATTATATGGTAAAAACTGACGTAAAACTGATGTAACATGCTATAACACTCCTATAACATTGCTACGAGCACTCTAACAACACATAGCTCTTTAATGAAAATGAATATTGCACAAAGTTTTAGAAAATCTTATTAAATACATTATTTATCAATCAAATTAATCCATACTCACAAAATTTTATTCATCCATAAGTGGTTTTGAGCCTACTAATCTATCATTTGATACTTCTTCCGTGCCAAAATACATGTCAAATTGCACAAAGTTTTAGAAAATCTTATTAAATAGATTATTCATCAATCAAATTCATCTATACTCACAAAATTTTATTTTGATGGGTTTAACACAAACTAGACATTTATTTTGGGATATCTAAAAAAACATGGACATTTATTTTGAGATATACAAATATAAAGTATGAATATTTATTTAACCGAATAAGATTAGATAAGATATGTATGAATTACTCCCGATACTATAGAGTTGACAATGTTTCTACCAATACTAACCTAACCTAAAGTTTTAAGAAGATGGTCGGTGCTACATTATTTTTTTTAACGGCGGCACATTAAAAAAAAAAAAAAAAAAAAAAAAAAAAAAAAAAAAAAAAAAAAAACTAGCAAGGAGCTAGTAATACAAAGGCAATTTAAGCCAATCGGTCCAACTAATACAATTTTTTCCTCTAAACTTTAACCAAGAAAAAGAAAAGCAACGGATGTTGCAAAAAATGTCACATTTTCTCATAATATGAGAATTGAAAATGTGGTTATTTCTAAAACGCCAAAGCAACCAACAAGTCGAAGCAAAAATGACATAAGCTCGGTCTCTCTCATCCTTTGAAGCTCTTCACGAATTAAACCAAGAATCCCAATCGCCACAGGAGCTAAAAAACAGGATTTTTAACTCGCACCAACCTCGGACTAGTCTCTGATGCGTGGGAATCGCACCTTGCTTTACCTCTCGAGGGATCTCGCGAGGCTTACAACCCCCACCAGGCAGTGTACCTGATCGTTGTAGTATAGTATAGTGACAAGTACCGGGGGATTGATCGTTCAGCTTAGGAATAGTGTCGCTAGGATTAGAAAACCTAATTAATAGTTCTAGAGGTGAGAGATGATTATTTTTGTATTTTTATATTTTTATGAAAGCAATTAAAATCTCGGGTTTTGAAAGAGTGGGCGGAATTAGTTGCTAATCAACTAACCCAAAAACTACTTTGTAACTAATTAAACTAATGAAAATAAAATTAAACTAATATTAAACTAAGGTTGTGAGCAGTAATTGGAGAAATTGTGTTTACTTAGACTTCATTACTCTCTAGATATCTTTTACATGTTAATTACTTGTTACACTTGTATGAATGACGGGTTGTATTCCTTAATACCATTCGTGGAGTGGCATACATAACTCCCCAACTCTATGAGCTCTTATCTCCTCCTACACCATGACCCAGCACAACTATAGGGATTGTAAACAGTGGCTCATGCATTAAATACAACCAATAAAGACCTAGTACGCCTCGGTTCATGTTTCTTAAGACGTTCAAGCATGTTACCATTTGGAGATCTGCCAGTTTTCTTAAGCCTAACATATAAAATCATTCATTCAAAACAAGAATAGACAAGTAATCAACACATAATCAACATCTAGGTTTCATTAGATCTAAGCAAACACAAGAGAGATCTAGCCTAGCATAGTAGAATTAAGATAAGAACAAAAGATAAACAACCAACACATAGACATATTGATTGAATTAAGAGTATACTTATCTCAATTACAATGCAAGGTCTCAAGGGTTTGGAACCCTTGAAAAACCTGTAAAAGAGGCACCAAAATCGTCTTTAGGGTTTCACCAAAACTTCTCCTCCTTTTAATGAAAAAACTAGAAAACTATATATAGGAAAATCGTCCTGACGGCGTCAAGAGTAAAATCTGACGCCGTCAACTCGCCGCCATACACTTCCTCGGACGCCCTAGATCCAATCGTGACGGCCTATGTGACGCCGTCACCACCTTCGGTAAATTAATCTTGGCCACTTTGACGCCGTCATAACTCCATCTGACGCCGTCACCAGCTACGGTAAATTATTCTTCATGTCTGACGCCGTCAAGAGCAAACCCTTGACGCCGTCACCTTGTATTTCCAGCTTGGATTTTTGGTACTTTGTCGTTTTCTTCACTTTATGCTCCAAAAACTTCCAAAATAGCCTCTTTTCCAGAATTCACTCTCCAAACACCTAAAATCACAAAAGGAACGATTTAGGGCAATATTTGATCAAATAAATTCGGATTCGGGCTTAAATGACCCCCTAAAAACGGATCATTTTTCGCCTCATCATATACCCTTACACTTGAGATTTGCTTGTCCTCAAGCAAATGAGCTTTTATTCTACTCAAAAGATAAGTTAGGGGTCATTTAACACTAATATAAAAGTAATTACAACAAATAATCGTTCCACTAAAGACCAATAGACAAGCACGGAGGTCATACACAAGCACCTCACAAATAGTGTTTAGATACTCACATCTCTCGGGTGTAATAAAGTAATATAACATTATAGAAATGGAAGATATCTCTCACTACCTGTCATAGCAAAATAGATTACCATAGGCTTGGGAAAGGATCAAACCTCTACCACATGGCGTAAGCACCTAGGATAAACTATCAAAGAGGTCTTTTTAAAGGGTTATATCGTTAGGTGTAGGGATATGAATTACACGGTTTTGTTGGATAAAGGGAATTTTACTGGTGGCGAGTTAACAATCTTAGTAAATTACATGTATAAGATGGCGTTGCTAAGCCAAGACTAGACTCGACTTAAGCTAATAAATGAAAAATAACAAAAACATAAAATAAACATAGAATAAAAACGGGATGGTAGTCCGTATGTTTTTTCTCTTTTTCTTTTCTATTTTTTTTTCTTTTTCTTGATTTTTTCGATTTTTTTTTTTTTTTTTTTTTTTTTTTTTTTTTTTTTTTTTTGCATACACTCTTACCCTACCATCCAAAATAATACATCATAGGGGTTTGAGCAATCCCCTTACACTTGAATCTTTACATACTTTACATTTAACTATTCTAATGACTCGAATTAAGAAAATCAAAACACTTGGAGCACTTTTAATATTAACGCACATATGAGGGTAATAAATGATGTTCTTCCCCATTACTCCATAAAATAAGTACTTACCCATGAGTCTCAATCGTCCCAAAACAATATGTACAAGGATATGACTCGACTTAGCAACCATATAATCAATTAGAAAGTTAACTTAGGGTTTAACAAATAACAATAATGCACTAAAAATGAGCGCATACACGGAAGGCTAAGGCGATTTGGGTGTACATTTAAGTGGGGTGTAACAAATTCTTCCTTTAAGTAAAATGCTTAAAGTTAGAAACGAAAAGATAGGCTCGGAGGGGTGTACTAGGGGTTTCGTGTACTAAAAATGAGTACAACGCTAAAGGTGTGGGAAAAATTAGTTGACTTAACTAGCCAAGTAATATGACTTAAATGGTCAAGTAATTATAATACGGGTTTAACACAAGGGTGATCCTAATGCCTCTTATCATGTAGTAAATCCTACCACACGAATGTAGTCTCACTAGCGGTCTCGGGATGCATCACTAACGCAAGTTCTAGAATCTAAATGCTACCGGTACACTCATAAGCACTAATAATGAATGCTTTTCCTAACAAATCTAAAGGCGAACCTCACATTTTTGGGTGGAAAATTTTTCTGAATATACGGTTATGTGCTAGTCATACAACCTCCTATCCATGAGACGCTTGCTATGGCTAAAGTTTCACTCCTAAATGTTGTAAAAAATTTTAAATTTGGCGCTAAAATTACACTAACAAGTATTTCTCATAGTTTTATTACTCATCTACTATCAAACAAAACAAACTCAAGCGAAAGTGCATATGTAAGGTATCATCTTTTTACCCTCCCCTTACACTTAAGATGAACATTGTCCCCAATGTTCAAGTAAAGAATGTAAAAGTTAAAAAGTAAAGAGAATGAAATCAAATACTCCCCTGATTTGCTCGGTATGGATTTTAGTTGACCAGGTTAAATCTTCTTCCAAGAAAACGAACAATCAAAGCTTCCCTTCCAGAATATAAATCATCTTCTTGTCACAAATAACCTGTAAATCCTGACAACAATAGACAAGGCAACCTCGCGTAAAATCGGCGGCATCCTATATAAGTTACTAAATCCTAGAAAACAAAGTAAGATATAATGCTTGTGGAATGAAGTTTGCAGATTTCCTGGAGATTATAAAACTTAATAATTCACAAAAACCATAAGACTCCGTTAGAAAAACAAAACCGGTAAAATTTCCAGATTTTTTGACTCCTGACGCCGTCAAGAGCAATGCCCTGACGCCGTCAGAATGGACCTGCAGAAATCTTTATGTTAAGTTTCCGGAAAATTTCTGGAAAAACTTTGTCCTGCTTCCTGGAAAATCCTGCAAAACTTCATTATGACTCAATACAAGCATTTGACTCTAACAAATACGAATATACATGTTCATTAAATATTGTGGATAATCATGATCGGTTTGTTTCTTAAAAACATATTTGGGGTTTCCCCTTACACTTATCTTTTGCAAAAATACCTTTAGGTTGAAGTTAAGACTAGGCTAAACAACATAATAAAGTATTTCACATTTTAATTGAGAAACATGATCAACCAACAATAAAAATAAAACATGCATACGGAAGCAAATAACAATCAAACAATTAAAATCACACAAAACATGGGTTGCCTCCCAAGAAGCGCTTGTTTTTGTTCGAGTCACGACCCTGACTCTACCCTTATTTCACGGATAAAGGTGAGGTTTTCCCTACACTTATGATTAAGTGCGGGTGAAAGTAGCGATACACACCCTTAGGGTGAAAGTATGCCACGTGAGAGAAGAGTGGTGGATGAATTATATGCTCAAACGGGTGTGCTCCTTTCATCATAACCTTACCTAGTTCACTTTGGTCAATGAGTGAGTTGAAGTTTTCTATTATGAAGGGATCATTTTCTATCAACTTCGAGAGATTCCTAGTTGGGGATCTATTTTGACCTAATAAACCTGGTTTAAACCCATAATGTTTCTTACGATCAATCATGAATGGGTGATGTAAGTATGTAAGGTCATGGTCCACTCCTATGTTGGCTTCTTCTCTACAAGGCTTGGGGTCTACTACCTTCAACGTAAAACTACCCGGACTACATGGTTTGATGGGTGGATCGGGACCTATTTCAATTCCTAAATCTTCATCCAAGGATGGAGGATTAGGTAATGGTTTTGGTTGAGGCTCCGGTTCATCAAAACTAGGAACTTCCCTAGAACTAAGAGTAAGGTTATCATTATAAGTATTCAAACCTATATCCTCTAGCTGTGTTTGGTCCAAGGGTTCTACCTCCGTTGGGATTTCTATAGTCTCCTCTACTTCTTCCGGGTAAGTCACGGGTGGTGTGTGTGCCTCAAATGATGGTAGGAATTGTGGGGTACTTGGTGGGCTTACGTTACTTACCTCATCCTCCATTTTATCTAGATTACCTATGTGTTTGCTTTGTACTATGGCTTTAGGTGACATCCACACAGGTATCCCGAAGTAATCATCCCCAGATAAACTTCCTGTTTGCTCCATCAAACTTGTTTTTGATTGATTTGTGATGTTGTTTGTTGGGTTGTCTACTCTATAATAATATTGGGCACAGTTTTCTATGGTATCCCACGCTTCTTCATCATTTAATTCCCTAGGGTCCCCATCGGCAAAATCATCGATGCGGATTTGGTCACATTGGCTGACACGATAGTAAAAGGTTTCGGTTAGGGATGATAAAGAGAAACCATGATGAGGGAATTTTCGAAGTAAAATTTTAAAACGAGTCCATGCATCATATATGGGTTCATCTCGATATTGTTTGAAATTCAAGATGTCAATAGGCTAGAATGGCCTTTGTGGTCGGTGGTATGGTGGATTCGCGTACTCCATAATGGGGAACGGAAGAGTCAATGGAAATTACGAACAAACACACAAAGAAAAAGATAGACTAACGAAGACCTAAAAAAAAATAAAAAATAAAATCTTACTAGAAAGGAATCTAGCAAGTAGACCTAATAAAAAGAAATCCTAACCTAGACAATAACTATTCCCCAGGCTGCGACGCCAAAAACTTGATGCGTGGGAATCGCACCTTGCTTTACCTCTCGAGGGATCTCGCGAGGCTTACAACCCCCACCAGGCAGTGTACCTGATCGTTGTAGTATAGTATAGTGACAAGTACCGGGGGATTGATCGTTCAGCTTAGGAATAGTGTCGCTAGGATTAGAAAACCTAATTAATAGTTCTAGAGGTGAGAGATGATTATTTTTGTATTTTTATATTTTTATGAAAGCAATTAAAATCTCGGGTTTTGAAAGAGTGGGCGGAATTAGTTGCTAATCAACTAACCCAAAAACTACTTTGTAACTAATTAAACTAATGAAAATAAAATTAAACTAATATTAAACTAAGGTTGTGAGCAGTAATTGGAGAAATTGTGTTTACTTAGACTTCATTACTCTCTAGATATCTTTTACATGTTAATTACTTGTTACACTTGTATGAATGACGGGTTGTATTCCTTAATACCATTCGTGGAGTGGCATACATAACTCCCCAACTCTATGAGCTCTTATCTCCTCCTACACCATGACCCAGCACAACTATAGGGATTGTAAACAGTGGCTCATGCATTAAATACAACCAATAAAGACCTAGTACGCCTCGGTTCATGTTTCTTAAGACGTTCAAGCATGTTACCATTTGGAGATCTGCCAGTTTTCTTAAGCCTAACATATAAAATCATTCATTCAAAACAAGAATAGACAAGTAATCAACACATAATCAACATCTAGGTTTCATTAGATCTAAGCAAACACAAGAGAGATCTAGCCTAGCATAGTAGAATTAAGATAAGAACAAAAGATAAACAACCAACACATAGACATATTGATTGAATTAAGAGTATACTTATCTCAATTACAATGCAAGGTCTCAAGGGTTTGGAACCCTTGAAAAACCTGTAAAAGAGGCACCAAAATCGTCTTTAGGGTTTCACCAAAACTTCTCCTCCTTTTAATGAAAAAACTAGAAAACTATATATAGGAAAATCGTCCTGACGGCGTCAAGAGTAAAATCTGACGCCGTCAACTCGCCGCCATACACTTCCTCGGACGCCCTAGATCCAATCGTGACGGCCTATGTGACGCCGTCACCACCTTCGGTAAATTAATCTTGGCCACTTTGACGCCGTCATAACTCCATCTGACGCCGTCACCAGCTACGGTAAATTATTCTTCATGTCTGACGCCGTCAAGAGCAAACCCTTGACGCCGTCACCTTGTATTTCCAGCTTGGATTTTTGGTACTTTGTCGTTTTCTTCACTTTATGCTCCAAAAACGTCCAAAATAGCCTCTTTTCCAGAATTCACTCTCCAAACACCTAAAATCACAAAAGGAACGATTTAGGGCAATATTTGATCAAATAAATTCGGATTCGGGCTTAAATGACCCTCTAAAAACGGATCATTTTTCGCCTCATCAGTCTCCATATATTAGAAGCAGTATCATAAAAGAAAAAGACATAGGAGTTGGACTCAACAAGCTCATTGCAAACTGGACACAAAATTGAATCAATGTCCAAACCACAAGATAAGGTTAAAGCGATGTGGAAGTCTATCAAGAAACATACGCCACATAAAGATGTTAACCTTCCGAGGGATAATCTTAGACCACCTAGTGCTTGGGAGAGAGTTAGACTTCATGCAAGAATCGATATGTTTCCGAACTGTGCTCACCGAATATGTGCCATCTGTGGAGATGGAAGAGACAACGAAATCTCTATCAACCTCAATATTCAACGAACCAATTTCGACCAGAAGATTGTTGAGGTCAGCTTGAGATCTCCCTCCATTCACCGCCTACGCCAATCCCACATCCATGAACCATTAAGGATACGATCTCGAATGAGGCAGTTTTTGGTTCTTCTCAAGATGAAACAACCTGTTAAAGCGAGAACATAGAGGAGAGTCAACCAACCAAGTATCTTTCCAAAAGTGAACCATAGAACCATTATTGTAATATCAAAGTTAGTTAAAGTGTATGAAACAACAAAAATAGCAACTCTTAGGAAATGGTATTTATTTTAGCGGTAGTCGGTTGGTCGACCATTTTGTAGCCTGTAATTGGTGATTAATTAAATTGATATTTTCGGCAAGTTTTGGGTATTTTCGGCGAGTTTAGGTATTTCTTGCAAGATTTTTCTTAAGAACAACAACTTGTAATAAATATAAACAGTAACTATAAGTGACTAAAACAAATTTACAGTGAGTTTTGGGTATTTCCAGCAATATTTGCAAGTTTCCGGCAAATTTGACCACCATCAACCGATTTGTTTGACCGATTTACACAAATCGAAAAGATTGGTGGCCGATTAGCGCCTAAGCAGCTATTAATCGGTCTTGTAGGCTTTTTATTTTATTTTATTTTATTTATTTATTTATTTTTCAACACTGAGCGATACTATTAAAAAAGAATTTGAGTTTAAAAGTCTAGCTCGTTTGAGATGTGTGAGGTATTATATAGTCGTTTGGTGTGTGAAACATTTCGCATTTACTTTGAACAAAAGGATAGTAACGTTCACATCCTTGAATGCTTATTCGTGAGTCTTTTGGGTGCAAATCGTTCCTATTTGAACAACTGTCATAACATGGAAAAGAAAAAAAGACCCCAGCCACCACAACTATAATAACTACCAAATTATATAGAGAAAGGTCAACAGATTGACACAATGGAAAAAACCTCACACAAAACTTAAACTAACTATATACTTATGTTCAAAAAACTATATACTTCTATATGTTCTAAACATCAATGACCCATAAACATTTAATCATTTGGTTCTATGTCTATCAATAATTTACCAAAGAACATGCCAATAAATCATTTCATAGCTTGAGGTCACTTTTACATGATGGGCATAATGCAAAGGATTAAAAAGGCCTCTTTTTCAATAAATGAGGACATACAAATATTCTATTACCATCTTTGCACTTGCCTTTCAATTTCCACCTCAAACCAAATACAATATTCACAAGTTGGCATACTTTAAGTGGGTTTTGGGACCCATTTATAATCAACAATACTAAGCCATGATGTCATTACTAAGCCTCAGAGCAAGCACATCGGTAACGTATTTTATGTGTTAATCTCCCCTTAACGCGCGTTAAGGCTAAGTTACCCGATACACGATCTCGCGTTAAACTGGTGTTAACGCCGTGCGTTAGCCTACTAACGTCACGTTAAGGCTTCGAAAGTAAAAAAAAATAAAAAAATCATTTCGCCTCCCCCTTGATTAAAGATGATACATAAATTGCAGTGTGTGTTCTTGTGTGTGTTTTACTGTTCGTGTGTGTGGTGTGTGGAGAAGAAGATGATACATAAAATTGTATTTTCAGTTTGGTCCCTGTGGTACTTTGGTGTTTACAATATAGTCCCTGTGGTTATAAAAGCAGTTTTTTTTTTTTTTTTTTTTTTTTGTAATGTATTTTTTTAGTGCGTATTGTAATATATTTTAAGAATGAATGTTATGGTTTTTAATAAATGAAGTATTAGGTTTAGTTTAGGGTTGAAATTGAAAATATTTGAAAAGTTAAGTTAAAGTGAGTTAAGGTTGAGTTATTGTTGTGGGTGTTTTTTTTGTGAATTAAGGTTAAAATGTTAAAGTTGATGTGGCGCTGACGTGGCACTAAGTTAAGATATAACTCGTGTTACTGATGTGGGTGCTCTTATCTTAAATAATTACTAAGAGGTCATGTTTTTTTTTTTTTTTTTTTTTTTTTTTTTTTTTTTTTTTTTTTGAACAAAGGATTCATTTCATTACAAACCTCACAAATGGAGGAAGATACAACATAACAAGTTACATCGAAACATAACAAGTTAAGCCAAACAAGACATACACCAAATAGTTGAGACAGCCTACAGCAACACCATTCAAAGGTGGGGGGAATCACCCGAGTGAGCTTTGACTGATACAACCATATAAAGTGTAGCTTGACAAAAGTACACAAAGTACATAATACATACTAAGAAGATAAAACTAGGCATCCTTAAAGGAGCCGAACAAAAGCCTAACAGATCTAAAGTCAAACCCCTACACAGCAGCAGCCGTCGATGACAGACCAACGGATCTGAGCAGAAACATCAGTGGCAGCAGCGACAACAGCGGCATCGGAGATAGGAGATGACAGATCTGTGAGCAAAACTCTTATTTATTTAAAGGAGAGGAAAGTAAAAAGGAGATCCGGACGGTCGGCCGAGACCGACCGCCGGAATATATTAAGTGATCGGAGGGTGTTTTTGTTTTTGTGTGTGTGAGAGAGAGAGGGGAGGATATTATTGTGTGTTTTAACACGCCAAATGCACCATGTTTTCGTGTCATTCGTGTGTCAACGATATTGGGCCTTCGTACCACTGGTGTGCCATTGGTTTTCAGCCAATGCAATGGCTCATGCCATTTGCTATCTTCTTTTTTATTTTATTTCAGTTTATTTTATTTTTGGTGGTCAAATTTTTGGGAGAGGGAGAGGTATATTTTTGGTGGTATCATCGATCTCCTAATTACATTAAATTAGTCATAAAGTTATTCTAAAGAGAGAAAATTGATATGACAGTAATGTCTCAGTCTTTTAGTTGTCACCATTAGCCTTAACATTATGGTGTATACTTTGATAGACAGTTATCAAATTTTTGTTAGACATAATTACTTTGTATGAGATTGTATAATAAGAAACTATAAAATATTGTGTTGAGATTAAATATTTGTAACTGGTTTCAATGGGAATATGTTGCTATCAAACCCTTTGTTTTTCTTCCACTAATGACGAAGTTGTTTTCATACTTTCATTCAATCCAACAATGAAAAGATAATCACGAATGTATTTGAAAATAATAGCACATGATATCATCTTTTTCTAGATAAGTGGGTTTTTTCGTGATGCCGATAAAGATTTACGACATCAGTGACAGTGGTTTCCTCAAATATTCTGGTCCAAAATTTTGCATAACAGAATTACAAAAATGATCAAGAGATACACAAGAAGTTTTTTCACTCATTTGCAGATATTAGTTTAAAGCATCAGGAACCGTATCGTATGTTGGTTAATTGATGTTAACAAGTTCCCAGATTAGGGTTAAGATAATCAATAAGGTACCGGATATTCACTTGAAACCGTGGTATCACTTTCCAATAGAAACTATTCGACCCTATGCCTGGGTTACACGAATATCTCTATGGGATAAGACCAAGTGATGTTCTTGTTTTAGGCACAAATCAATAACAGAATCGTATTTAAGTATTTAGGGTTTGTGTTATATCGTATTCATGCAGAATGTTGTGACCTCTATTTATAATAGAGAATACTCAAACCCTACCCCATGGAATTATGTATATTAACGGCCCATTAATTATATCATAATACTTTCCATAATAGTAGGAATGATGAGGCGAAAAATGATCCGTTTTTAGGGGGTCATTTAAGCCCGAATTCGAATTTATTTGATCAAATATTGCCTAAATCGTTCCTTTTGTGATTTTAGGTGTTTGGAGAGTGAATTCTGGAAAAGAAGCCATTTTGGACGTTTTTGGAGCATAAAAGTGAAGAAAACGGCTAAGTACCAAATTTCCATGCTGAAGATACAAAGTGACGGCGTCAAGACCACCATCTTGACGGCGTCAGACATGAGGAATTAAACACCGTAGGTGGTGACGGCGTCAGAAGGCTTCATGACGGCGTCAAAGTGGCAAGAATAAAATACCGTGGTCGGTGACGGCGTCACATAGGCCGTCATAAGTGGATCAAGGCCGTCCGAGGAAGTATATGGCGGCGAGGTGACGGCGTCACAAGTAACTCTTGACGCCGTCAGCCTGTTTTTCCTATATATAGTTTTCTAGTTTTTTCATTAAAAGAGAGAAGTTTTGGTGAAACCCTAAAGACGATTTTGGTGCCTCTTTTACAGGTTTTTCAAGGGTTCCAAACCCTTGAGACCTTGCATTGTAATTGAGATAAGTGTACTTTCAATTCAATCAATATGTCTATGTGTTGGTTGTTTATATCTTGTTCTTGTCTCAATTCCATTATGCTAGGCTATATCTCTTTTGTGTTTGCTTAGATCTAATGAAACCTAGATGTTGATTATGTGTTGATTACTTGTCTATTCTTGTTCTTGGATGAATGATTTATATGTTAGGCTTAAGAAAATTGGCAGATCTCCAAATGGTAACATGCTTGAACGTCTTAAGAAACATGAACCGAGGCGTACTAGGTCTTTATTGGTTGTATTTAATGCATGAGCCACTGTTTACAATCCCTATAGTTGTGCTGGGTCATGGTGTAGGAGGAGATAAGAGCTCATAGAGTTGGGGAGTTATGTATGCCACCCCACGAATGGTATTAAGGAATACAATCCGTCATCCATACAAGTATAACAAGTAATTAACATGTAAAAGATATCTAGGGAGTAGTGAAGTCTAAGTAAACACAATTTCTCCAATTACTGCTCACAACCTTAGTATAATTAGTTTATTTTAATTTTTATTATTTTATTTTGAATATATCTTAGCTTTGGGTTAGTTGAATAGCAACTAATTTCGCCCACTCCTTTAAAAACCCGAGATTTTACTTGCTTTCATAAAAATATAAAAATACAAAAATAATCATCTCTCACCTTTAGAACTATTAATTAGGTTTTCTAATCCTAGCGACACTATTCCTAAGCTGAACGATCAATCCCCCGGTACTTGTCACTATACTATACTACAACGATCAGGTACACTGCCTGGTGGGGGTTGTAAGCTTCTCGAGATCCCTCGAGAGGTAAAGCAAGGTGCGATTCCCACACATCAAGTTTTTGGCGCCGCAGCCTGGGGAATAGTTATTGTCTAGGTTAGGATTTCTTTTTATTAGGTCTACTTGCTAGATTCCTTTCTAGTAAGATTTTTATTTATTTTTTTTAGGTCTTCTTTAGTCTATCTTATTTCTTTGTGTCTTTGTTCGTAAACTATTTCGATGGATCACAATAACATTGATCGTTTGATTCCTGTTATTCGTGTTTTCCGTCGCAGAATGTTCCCAATGCCCGCCCCGCTTCCTTTAGCAGAAAATGAGAACCCACCTAACCTTTCACCCAACCACCACTTTGACAATAATTATGGGCTAGAAGAGTCTGATCATGATGATGACCGTAGGGCTAGTCCTTTTTACTATTTAGACCCCGATGAGGATCTTGATGATGGTGATGTGATTAATGAGGATAGAATGGAAGAGGAAATAAACCCTCTTAGGTATGTTGACCCTAGAACTAGGATTGAGTGTGATAGTTCATTTAACATGCAATTCTATTGTAAGATTGGATTCAAGAGCTTTAACGCCTATCTCAACTCATCTCTTCCAATGAACATAATCTCACGTAATGAATACAATAAAATCATGGTAGATGAGTTAGAATACAAAGGAGAAAACATTGTGGCTAGGGCAATACCATTGCATGTGCTTGTAGGAAGCTTGGTTTATCTTGTTGAGTTCATGGTTATGGAGAATCTAGGAGAATTTATTGATGATAAATTGACCCAAGTTGTGATTGGAAAACCTTTCAAATGGTTGACCAACCTCGATGAAAAACTCATAGAAGGGTTAATTACATTCTCGGATGGGGAAGAAGATTTTGTCTATCAAATGCCCCGCACACACCCTAGGTTCAAGGATTTTCCCATGGAAAAGTGTAGTAGGTATCCGCCCATAGAGATGCTAAGTGAGAATGATAAGAGAAAAGGACTTAAGTATACTCATGAAAAAAATAAAAGATACTATCGCGGATGCTTAGAGTTAGGAGATGAATATAAGAAAGATGAGGCGACTATTAGATGGCTCACACTTGGTTATGTGAGCATAAGCGATACACGATAACCCATAGCCTTGAGTCTAGCTACAAGACTCGTAAATAAAGAAAAGCGCTTCTTGGGAGGCAACCCATATTTTGTGTGATTTTATTTGTTTGATTGTTATTTGTTTCCGTATGCATGTTTTATTTTTATTGTTGATTGATCATGTTTCTCAATTAAAATGTGGAAATACTTTATTATGTTGTTTGGCCTAGTCTTAACTCCAACCTAAAGGTATTTTTGCAAAAGATAAGTGTAAGGGGAAACCCCAAATCTATTTTTAAGAAACAAACCGATCATGATTCTCCACAATATTTAATGAACATGTATATTTGTATTTGTTAGAGTCAAATGCTTGTATTGAGTCATAATGAAGTTTTGCAGGATTTTCCAGGAAGTAGGACAAAGTTTTTCCAGAAATTTTCCGGAAACTTAACATAAGAATTTCTGCAGGTCCATTCTGACGGCGTCAGGGTATTGCTCTTGACGGCGTCAGGAGTTAAAAATCTGGAAATTTTACCGGTTTTGTTTTTCTAACGGAGTCTTATGGTTTTTGTGAATTATTAAGTTTTATAATCTCCAGGAAATCTGCAAACTTCATTCCACAAGCATTATATCTTACTTTGTTTTCTAGGATTTAGTAACTTATATAGGATGCCTCCGATTTTACGCGAGGTTGCCTTGTCTATTGTTGTCAGGATTTACAGGTTATTTATGACAAGAAGATGATTTATACTCTGGAAGGGAAGCTTTGATTGTTCATTTTCTTGGAGGAAGATTTATCCTGGCCAACCTATAATCCATACCGAGCGAATCAGGGGAGTATTTGATTTCATTCTCTTTACTTCTTAACTTTTACATTCTTTACTTGAACATTGGGGACAATGTTCATCTTAAGTGTAAGGGGAGGGTAAAAAGATGATACCTTACATATGCAATTTCGCTTGAGTTTGTTTTGTCTGATAGTAGATGTGTAATAAAACTACGAGAAATACTTGTTAGTGCAATTTTAGCGCCAAATTTAAAATTTTTTACAACATTTAGGAGTGAAACTTTAGCCATTGCAAGCGTCTCATGGATAGGAGGTTGTATGACTAGCACATAACCGTATATTCAGAAAAATTTTCCACCCAAAAATGTGAGGTTCGCCTTTAGATTTGATAGGAAAAGCATTCATTATTAGTGCTTATGAGTGTACCGGTAGCATTTAGATTCTAGAACTTGCGTTAGTGATGCATCCCGAGATCGCTAGTGAGACTACATTCGTGTGGTAGGATTTACTACATGATAAGAGGCATTAGGATCACCCTTGTGTTAAACCCGTATTATAATTACTTGACCATTTAAGTCATATACTTGGCTAGTTAAGTCAACTAATTTTTCCCACACCCTTAGCGTTGTACTCATTTTTAGTACACGAAACCCCTAGTACACCCCTCCGAGCCTATCTTTTCGTTTCTAACTTTAAGCATTTTACTTAAAGGAAGAATTTGTTACACCCCACTTAAATGTACACCCAAATCGCCTTAGCCTTCCGTGTATGCGCTCATTTTTAGTGCATTATTGTTATTTGTTAAACCCTAAGTTAACTTTCTAATTGATTACATGGTTGCTAAGTCGAGTCATATCATTGTACATATTGTTTTGGGACGATTGGGACTCATGGGTAAGTACTTATTTTATGGAGTAATGGGGAAGAACATAATATATTACCCTCATATGTACGTTAATCTTAAAAGTGCTCCAAGTGTTTTGATTTTCTTAATTCGAGTCATTAGATTAGTTAAATGTAAAGTATGTAAAGATTCAAGTGTAAGGAGAATTCACATCCCCTATGATGTATTATTTTGGATGGTAGGGTAAGAGTGTATGAAAAAAAAAAAAAAAAAAAAAAAAAAAAAAAAACATACGGACTACCATCCCGTTACGGACTACCATCCCGTTTTTATTCTATGTTTATTTTATGTTTTTGTTATTTTTCATTTATTAGCTTAAGTCGAGTCTAGTCTTGGCTTAGCAACGCCATATTGTACATGTAATTAACCAAGATTGTTAACTCGCCACCAGTAAAACTTCCTTTATCCAACAAAACCGTGCAATTCATATCCCTATACCTAACGTTACAACCCTTTAAAAGACCTCTTTGATAGTTTATCCTAGGTGCTTACGCCATGTGGTGGAGATTTGATCCTTTCCCAAGCCTATGGTAATCTATTTTGCTATGACAGGTAGTGAGAGATATCTTCCATTTCCATAATGTTATATTACTTTATTACACCCGAGAGATGTGAGTATCTAAACACTATTTGTGAGGTGCTTGTGTATGACCTCCGTGCTTGTCTATTGGTCTTTAGTGGAACGATTATTTGTTGTAATTACTTTTATATTAGTGTTAAATGACCCCTAACTTGTCTTTCGAGTAGAATAAAAGCTCATTTGCTTGAGGACAAGCAAATCTCAAGTGTAAGGGTATATGATGAGGCGAAAAATGATCCGTTTTTAAGGGGTCATTTAAGCCCGAATTCAAATTTATTTGATCAAATATTGCCCTAAATAGTTCCTTTTGTGATTTTAGGTGTTTGGAGAGTGAATTCTGGAAAAGAAGCCATTTTGGACGTTTTTGGAGCATAAAAGTGAAGAAAACGGCTAAGTACCAAATTTCCATGCTGAAGATACAAGGTGACGGCGTCAAGACCACCATCTTGACGGCGTCAGACATGAGGAATTAAACACCGTAGGTGGTGACGGCGTCAGAAGGCTTCATGACGGCGTCAAAGTGGCAAGAATAAAATACCGTGGTCGGTGACGGCGTCACATAGGCCGTCATAAGTGGATCAAGGCCGTCCGAGGAAGTATATGGCGGCGAGGTGACGGCGTCACAAGTAACTCTTGACGCCGTCAGCCTGTTTTTCCTATATATAGTTTTCTAGTTTTTTCATTAAAAGAGAGAAGTTTTGGTGAAACCCTAAAGACGATTTTGGTGCCTCTTTTACAGGTTTTTCAAGGGTTCCAAACCCTTGAGACCTTGCATTGTAATTGAGATAAGTGTACTTTCAATTCAATCAATATGTCTATGTGTTGGTTGTTTATATCTTGTTCTTGTCTCAATTCCATTATGCTAGGCTAGATCTCTTTTGTGTTTGCTTAGATCTAATGAAACCTAGATGTTGATTATGTGTTGATTACTTGTCTATTCTTGTTCTTGGATGAATGATTTATATGTTAGGCTTAAGAAAACTGGCAGATCTCCAAATGGTAACATGCTTGAACGTCTTAAGAAACATGAACCGAGGCGTACTAGGTCTTTATTGGTTGTATTTAATGCATGAGCCACTGTTTACAATCCCTATAGTTGTGCTGGGTCATGGTGTAGGAGGAGATAAGAGCTCATAGAGTTGGGGAGTTATGTATGCCACCCCACGAATGGTATTAAGGAATACAATCCGTCATCCATACAAGTATAACAAGTAATTAACATGTAAAAGATATCTAGGGAGTAGTGAAGTCTAAGTAAACACAATTTCTCCAATTACTGCTCACAACCTTAGTATAATTAGTTTATTTTAATTTTTATTATTTTATTTTGAATATATCTTAGCTTTGGGTTAGTTGAATAGCAACTAATTCCGCCCACTCCTTTAAAAACCCGAGATTTTACTTGCTTTCATAAAAATATAAAAATACAAAAATAATCATCTCTCACCTTTAGAACTATTAATTAGGTTTTCTAATCCTAGCGACACTATTCCTAAGCTGAACGATCAATCCCCCGGTACTTGTCACTATACTATACTACAACGATCAGGTACACTGCCTGGTGGGGGTTGTAAGCTTCTCGAGATCCCTCGAGAGGTAAAGCAAGGTGCGATTCCCACGCATCAAGGAATCAGTGGTTAAACCCAAGCAGTACTTTGAAGAAGCAGTACTTTGAACAAGCAGTACTTTGAATCCATTAGCAACAGAACTGCTAGTAGTAGAGTCAGATTCACACTAGCAGCAGAGTCCACTATCAGCAGGATCTACTAGCAGCAGAATCTTTTCATAACCACTATTGAGTCAGGGGATTCAGTGACCAAATGGGTGTACACTCCGTACCTCCAAAACCCATTACCAAGTGTGAATTAATCCCTCAAGTGCACTAAATTTTCCAACAATCCTCCCAAAATTTAGTTCACTTCCTTTGCATGAAAAATTAAACACAAAACAAAACATATGCATAAATGAAAATATCTTGAAGATTGAATTGTCATCTTAGTATATTACACGTTCAAATATTCGAGAATCAGGGTGTTCTAAGAATTGAACCCTTCAACCCATTTGAATACCTGAAGATAAAATACACATACATTTTCAAATACTTAAATAAACCTGACACTATACAAGCCATGTGTCCATATCCAATTCATAAATGTTGTAAAAGCTAAAATCCAAAGCTTCCTGAAGCGGCAAAACTTCAACATTTACATAGGTGGTTCCTCTTTATTCATGCTCCTACTTAGCACTTTTTCAAAGAAAATTAACCATTAAGAAGTTATGACTTCATCCTCTTTTCCAGCAGGTTCCAAGCACAAACCTTGGAATGTTTGTAAAACATGTGCTCCAGTCCACTAAATGTTCAGCTTTCCACATTGAACTCAGCTCCCAAGTTTCCTCAGGAGGGAGCTGGGTGTCTTTGCATTCAGTGACTAAGTTGGACTTAAACCCATCCCTTTAGCAGACTTCAAAACCAAGTCTCTAGCCAAACCCTTCGTTAAGTGATCAGCTAAGTTTTGTTGAGATTTAACAAACTCTATAGATATCACCCCATTCATGATAAGCTCACGAATCATGCTATGCCTAACACCTAAGTGTCTAGACTTCCCATTATACATCTGGCTATGAGCCTTTGCCAATGTAGCAGCACTATCACAACGGATAGAAATAGGTGCTATAGGTTTAGGCCACAATGGAATCTCAAGAAGCAAGTTTTTCAACCATTCACCTTCTTTGCCAGCAGCTGCTAAAGCTACAAATTCAGATTCCATGGTTGAACTGGTGATACAAGTTTGTTTATTGGATGCCCAAGAAATTGCACCTCCACCAAGTAGGAATACCCAGCCACTGGTAGACGAATTGTCTTCAGTGTTACTGATCCAACTTGCATCAGTGTATCCTTCCAATACTGAAGGATAACCAGTATATGAGAGACTATAATCCATAGTTCTCTTCAAATATTTAAAAACCCTCTGAATTGCTTGCCAGTGATGAGCACTAGGATTACTAGTATACTTGCTCAGTTTACCCACAACAAAAGCAATATAAGGTCTTGTACATATCATGGCATACATCAAGTAGCCAATCACCCTAGAATACTCAAGTTGAGATACAGCGTTGCTAGTATTAAGCATTAGCTTCTCACTTGTATCCATAGGAGTACTCACTGGAGTACACTCAAAGTAATTAAATTTCTTTAACACCTTCTCAATGTAATGAGACTGAGATATAGAAATTTTGTTACTTTCATGTTTAATCCTAATGCCAAGGATAACATCAGCCTCCCCCATATCCTTCATGGAGAACTTTGATGACAAAAATGCCTTTGTAAGGTTAACTTTATTTTGGTCAGTGCCAAAGATCAACATGTCATCAACATATAGACAAATGATGACTCCTTTACCAGATTCATCAAATTTGCTATATACACATTTGTCAGCCTGATTAAGTAAATAACCACTAGACAAAACTACTTAATCAAACTTTTGATGCCATTGCTTAGGTGCCTGTTTTAGTCCATAAAAAGACTTAATCGGTTAACACACCTTGTTTTCATTGCCAGGCATGATGAAGCCCTGAGGTTGGTTCATGTAAACCTCCTCATCTAAATCACCATTCAAGAAAGCTGTCTTCACATCCATCTGATGAATAATCAGATTGTGAATTGATGCCAAAGCAATCAACAATCTTATGGTACTGATACGAGCCACATGAGCGTAAGTACCAAAATAGTCTATTCCTGACTTTTGTCTAAAGCCCTGAATAACTAGTCTTGCCTTTAACTTTTCAACAGTTCCATCTACCTTCATTTTCTTTTTGAAAATCCATTTGCTACCTAGAGGTTTGCAACTAGGTGGTAGATCAGTCAACACATAAGTGTTATTGCCCATGATAAAGTGCATCTCATCATTAATTGCTTCTTTCCAGAAAGCAACATCCTGGGACTTCATTGCTTCTTCAAATGTTTTGGGATCATCCTCAAAAATTAAGCAATAGGAGTATCGGTCAGAGACCTCACTCCTTGTACCTTCAATTAAGTATAATTGAAACTCAGGACCAAATGACTTTGGAGTCCTGACCCTATTGCTCCTTCTGAGCTCAGGTTCAGGTTGTTGTTCCACAACCTCATCAGGGGCCTGAGATGAGAATTCATCAGGGACCTCTGATACACCAATGTCATTAGTTCCATTTTGAATTCTTTGACTTGGTCTAAGGACTGATGAGAATCTATTCTCATCAAATAGTGCATTCATTGATTCAATTATTGAGTTAATTGAAACAGATTCATTATGTTCAATAACATAGAACCTATATGCATTGGAATGCTCAGCATATCCAACAAAGATGCATTCAATGCCTCTTTCACCCAAAGTTTTTTGCTTTGGATCAGGGAGTCTTACAACAGCCCTATAACCCCAAACCCTGAGATAATTCAGGTTGGGTTTCTTTTTAGTCCAGAGTTCATAAGGTGTAACCTTGTTCCTTTTATTAGGAACCCTATTTAGTAAATAGCAAGCTGTCAACGTAGCTTCACCCCAGAACCCTTGACTCGGCCCTGAATAGGACAATATGGAATTAACCATTTCCTTCAGCACCCTGTTTTTCCTTTCAGAAATACCATTTTGCTTAGGAGTATAAGGGGCAGTCGTTTCATGGATTATACCAACAGACTGAAAATACAGAGTATCCATGTACTCACCTCCCCTATCAGTCCATTAAGAATTAAACCCCTACAGACATAGTCATCATTATTCTCCCTTGCTTCTTGCCCTCATCTGTTCCATAGTAGCATCATTCCCAAAATCTTCAGGAATAGCAGTAGTCAGGACATACACCACATTCATGCTTGACAACAAGAAGTGCATCTTCTTTTGCCATCTTCTGAAATCAACACCTTCAAACGTTTCCAACTTGGAAAAGTTAGCAGCCATTTGTCTCATAGCAGCAGCCATTGATTATCACTAATAGTTTCTATTGATTGTTGGTTAATTGATGTTAACAAGTTCCCATATTAGGGTTAAGATAATCAATAAGGTACCGGATATTCACTTGAAATCGTGGTGTCACTTTCCAATAGAAACTATTCGACCCTATGCCTGGGTTACACGAATATCTCTATGGGATAAGACCAAGTGATGTTCTTGTTTTAGGCACAAATCAAGAACATAATCGTATTTAAGTATTTAGGGTTTGTGTTATATCGTATTCATGCAGAATGTTGTGACCTCTATTTATAATAGAGAATACTCAAACCCTAGCCCATGGAATTATGTATTAACGGCCCATTAATTATATCATAATACTTTCCATAATAGTAGGAATCAGTGGTTAAACCCGAGCAGTACTTTGAACAAGCAGTACATTGAATCCACTAGCAACAGAACTGCTAGTAGGAGAGTCAGATTCACACTAGCAGCAGAGTCCACTGTCAGCAGGATCTACTAGCAGCAGAATCTTTTCATAACCACTATTGAGTCACGGGATTTAGTGACCAAATGGGTGTACACTTCGTACCTCCAAACCCATTACCAGGTGTGAATTAATCCCTCAAGTGCACTAAATTTTCCAACATCGTATGCCAATTGACGAATTGTAGCGGTGCACTTCATCAACGGGAAATGCCTTCTCTTCGGTACAGTCAATATTATTACGAAAAAATGGACTACGAAAGTTACCTCCCCTACTATCCAGTTGAAAAGACGACAACTCATTCAGAATCTCTTCCGGAATGTATGTGCATCGTATATCGGGTTTTCACTAAAATAGGTGGCGACTAAATGGTCATGAGCACCATAACGATCTCGCGTTATCATGTTCCTCGTCGGTCCATTTGGTCGTCGTAAATTCTTAATAAACGACACCGCTCTTCTAATAAAATTCAAGTCACGGTTAACAACTTCTTGTGAGACGGTGAACAAAAATGTTTCGAAATTCATTTGGATAATGAGGAATGAAATATATGTTGTTTGAGTAAGAACATGTGAAGTTATGTATAAAAATGGTGAAGTTTTAAGATATTTAGAGTTAAAAAATAGGATAGTGTAATTTTTTATTTTAATTTTATTTTTTATTCCAAAAAAAAAAAAAAAAAAAAAAAAAACCTACGAATAGTTTTTAAAATGGGGCCAGAGTTTTTCAACATAAACAGAAGTGAGTCACTCACATTTCCTTTCTCTTTTTGTGCTTCCTTGCGCGTGACTTGTCGGCTCAGGAATGGGGCTCGTGCGTGACTCACCTCTTACTTGGTGAGAGCTCACGCCCACTCCAGTTAGCCTTAGGAATATGTTTAGGAACATTAGCTAGAAATATATATAACATGTCTCATCTTTTAGAGCACCCGATATGGGTGGCTGGAAAGGCTCGCACGTACGAAAAATGCTAGCCCATAACGTGAGTCGCGCCATCAGTTCTGGCGCCATCCCTACCAGCCCACATGATTATTATTATTATTATTATTATTATTATTATTATTATTATTATTATTATAGGTTAAGTGGCCTTTTTATTTATTTTTTATTAACTATAAACCATGTTGGTATGATTGTTTACATATTTAGTCTCAAATGGTTTGTTTTCTTACGTATCTAGTCCT
Organism: Artemisia argyi; assembly: GCA_030686995.1. Taxonomy (NCBI): domain Eukaryota; kingdom Viridiplantae; phylum Streptophyta; class Magnoliopsida; order Asterales; family Asteraceae; genus Artemisia; species Artemisia argyi. The sequence continues at coordinate 60,199,861 of CM060694.1, forward strand.
TAATTTTTTTTATATTTTTAGTCATTGCATTCAACTTATTACATTATTAGTCCTAATATGCATAAAATTTGGTTTAAGTGTAATGTTTTGTTTTGTTTAAATTATATAATGTTTTATTTTAATGTGTTATTTTATTTGAATAAATGAAAAAAAAAAAAAAAAAAAAAAAAAAAAAAAAAAAAAAAACTGTGAGGTACAAGTGTGTCCGATAACTTGAGTGTTGGAAGGATAGTGTTTTTGTGCTAAGTTATACGAAGTAGGTAAAAAGTACTGATGTAACAAGTAGGTAAAAAGTACTGATGTAATAACACTTTTTGCTATAACGTGAGCATTATGACTCACGGGCACGTGGTGCTCATCATTTTTTATATTTTGGGTCCACTTCCGACAATAAATTAGGGTCTCCAATACGGAAGTGAGGTGAACAATGTTTACCCAACCTTGTTAACATAAAAAAATCGTGCATCATTGTCACACGACTGAGCTAGTCACTTGTACATTCTATGTTATTTGCTTCTTTTGACCAACCGTTTCACCTGCCATTAACTACCACATTCATTTTTTCCCCTTTATACGGTAAACAAAGGGACGATCTTAGGGTGCGTTTGGTATGAGGGCTTTGTAACAAAGAGTTAATTCACTCCTAATAAACTATACTTCGTATCTAGGATTGCAAATAAACAGAGTTGATGACTTCCCAAAACTGATCCCTAGGAAGCCTGAAAGTAGTGTTATATAGGTTTTCGCCCCTCGTTGCTCAAGGCAATAGTAGCTATACTTATATTTGGCTACAGGAAGAGGTTTATCTGGAAATAAAGAAAAGATTAAGAAAACCATATGCTTGTTTGACTCTTTTTGATATAAATATTCAATTTCCGGCCAATATTTAAAATTTCTCTCTAATAAAACTTGAAGCTACACCTTTGTTAGTTTATGCGATTACAAGGGATATCTTAGTAGCATTTGGTTTCTTATCAGAAATAAAATGAGTATGGGTGTGATAATAAGCAAAAACAATTATAGGTGCTTGACTGTAATTGTGAGTGTAGTAGTGTACATCGTCGTTTAATTTATCCATCGCATATGGAATGTGAACTTGGTACAATCTTATGTTTACTCATATCCAGAATCATCTTGAAGGACTTTACTAATGAATACTATAACCCATCCTCCGTGTGTTTTCAGTTTTTCCCCGTTTGGGTGCAACAACCGCCAAAGAAGAGAAAATCTGAACACTTGTGTTTGGGAAGGAAAATGCCACGTCTGGGTATGAAAAACACGATAACATCAAGACTGTAGGGTAAAAGTAGGTTCAGTTAACCCCAACATGACTTGAGTTGACCTCTACTAAAATTCCATTTCTTCTAATGTCATTAAAAACCCAGTTAACTTTAGTAACAAAAATAACAGTAGGGATACGTGCCATGCCTAGTAACCAAAGTTTAGCATCATCAATTAGTGTATACCATAAAAAAGATTATCAACACTTTACAACCTTTAAAATTTATACATGTCGAAATAACTCACTTTACAGATACTGAACATAATCCCAAAATTTTTATTCGGAGAGAAAAGGAATGAAGTGGAGAGGAACTTAAAATAAAATCATGTTTCCGAGTTTTTTTAAAGAAGAGAAGAGAAAAGAAATGAGAGTTGCTGACTATTTTGGTTTGTAAACAAGATTTTCATCCATAACGGATACATATATTTAATTAAAAAATATATTGATCCTTCTGTGTAACTTACAAGTAGATGATGTTGTGACTGACTTTGTTGGACAATGTGGTAATCACTAATAAATTTAAAGCTATCGATAAGAGACTTTCATTGTTTTAAAAAGGATATAATCAACATTATGATTTGACGAAAAGCTTTTTCATGATTTCAATCTGGATTTCGAGAGGTATGTAGTCTGCCATCTTTGAATTGGGTTAGGATTATAAGGGGATGATCGATCTTGACGGTTTATAAAGCAAAAAGCATGACGTAGAGATATGAAACTTGGGCTGCTGAGCCTCATTAGTTTGGTTCAAAATAATAATAATAATAATAATAATACAGTTTACATGGCTCAAAATCATCTTCTATGTGGTTTTACGACTCCATGTCAGAGACAATTCGGATACCTGAAGTTTGATGATGACAAAAAATTCAAGTAGAATGCCCTGTTTGACATTATGTTTATGTTTTTAAACTTCAAGATAGGTTCGGGTACTCGGGTAGTAATTATTTGGTCAAATAACATTTCACTCAAAAGTCCACCAACAAAACCCCCAAACTGAAACCCTAAATCAAGCATCTCCAAAATCAAAATGTCAGACAATATACCATTCGAAATCCAAGAAGAAATCATGAAAAGGCTTCCCGTCAAATCACTGATTCAGTTCTGATCTGTTTCCAAACCATGGAAGTCTTATATCGATAGCTCCAAATTTATCGCTAGTTAGCACGGCACTCCGCAGCATCATCATCTACTTGTAAGTTACACTAACCCGGAAAATGAATCTGAGCAAAAATATGTTTCAGTTGTGGATGATGACACTTTCCCCTAACAGAAGGTTTCACTAACTGTCCCTTCGTCTGTTACACTCCTTAAGGAACCAAAAATAGTTGGCTCCTCTCGAGGCTTAGTATGCTTTTAGGATCCTATTGCACGTCCAGATGATTCCGGAACAAAGACTGCTGTTATTTGGAATCCTGCTATCAGGAAATCTGTTACTATATCCGTGCCTAATGATTTAGGTGAACCATATATTACTGTTGTTGGTTTTGGGGTTACTCCCGACACATGTGACCCTAAGCTTGTCAAGGTTTCATTTGATAGTAATCTTGCCTTTGGGGAGGTGGGGGATTGTGATACTGTAGTTGAGGTATTTAGCTTAAGCACACAGGCTTGGAAAAGACTAACCACGAACTTGCCTAGTAACTCAACTGCATTCACATATAATCAGGTAGTTATAGATAGGTTTATTTATTGGGGTGCTTGGGATCCGCGTTTTGAGTATCACGGGCTAGACCAGATTATGTCATTTGATCTGATAACTGAAGAATTTAAAGAATTAGATCTCGCGGATAGTCTTGCACGTAATCGTAGTTTGTTTATATCTAAGGTGAGGGAGTCTCTAGCTGTGGTTGAAGCGAAAGTGGTGGGTGAGAAAGAAGTAGTTAGTGTATGGATGATGGAACATGGCGATCCAAAATCGTTGACAAAGAAATTTACCATTAACATACCAAATGAATCATTTAAGGTATGTGGATTTAGGAACAGTGGCGAACCTTTAATCGACATGATACAAGATGATGCTGAACCTGAACTTGATGACCTTTTTGTTTATGAACCGTGCTCAAGACACATGAAGTCTGTTGGGATTACTGCAATGAAATATTCATGGAGTATGAGTTCCTGTATAAAGACACTACTTTTGCTTGATAATTGAGATTCTAGCTACTTTGACATGAATTGAGGCAAAGATAATGTTAACATTGCAAAGAGTGTGGATCTTGGAACAGATGGATTTTGGTCTTTGGAACATGCAAGGTATGGAGATTGAAGTGCAGACAGTGGCGGATCTAGAAATCTGACATAGGATATGCACTACATATATAATATATTTTTTTCTATTTAAAAATTTTCAGTTCGGGTCATTTTTACGGGTCGGTGTATTCACTTTTTCGAGAAGTTTTTCATTAATCAACTATTTGTCTTTTTTTTCTTTGACAACTCAATCTTGTTCATATTGTCTTGAAAAACTAAAAAATAACCAAAGGAAAAAAATATAAAAATGTTTAAGTGAATGTGTACGCCATAGCATAACAACGTGAAACTATCACAAACCATAGTATCAGTTAGTAACATTATAAAAACAAACTTGAAGAACATGAAAAAGCAAATTTCCAAATATACCAACATACAAAACATATGACAATATGAATATGAAACGTACTTAAGTACAAGATAATATTGAACATTTTAATTCTAAATCATTAATGAATACATTAACTTTTAAACATAATCCAATACAAATAAAAATAATTACTAAAAGTTTTGTTATGTGCAAAGTTGTACTGGGCTTTTTGGAGAGGATATTTAAAGTTGTCCAAAGTTCACAATACAAGTGGGCCATAAAACATCATAATCTATTGACTATTTGACCTACATCTCATCACTATCTTCTCCTTCAACTGCCGCTGTAACATGTCACAAACTGTTTCTTCATCTTCTTTCTTTCTTTTTCTTTTCTTTTGAACATTGGTTTAGATTAAGGTATGCACTCATAAATTTCATCTATTTTGGAGGGTGTGCACTCACCAATATTTAGTGCATTTTGTGGTTACTTTTGAAAAATATCATATTTTTTTACACTAGCAGTAATTTACACAGGGTATGCACGTGCATACCCTGTTATTAAGCTAGATCCGCCCCTGAGTGCAGATATAGTGCAAATTAAGTTAGATGCATTAAATATATGCATGTATTTAGCAGTAAGATCAATGTTTTAAACAATTATCATGATGAATCTCTAATTTTGTTATGCTGAATCTCTCATTTCAAATGTTGTGCAGCTATGCACTAACATCTTATTGAAAGTCAACCTTCTGTAATTGCATTGTGTTACTATAATTTAGAATGCACCATGATAAGTTATATCACGAAGACGGTAAGACCTGTCCAGTAGGAAAAAGAATCGTCTTGCAGTATAATTTAGTTTTTCCTCTTATTTCACGCATTATCTTTATCTGAATTGTATGAAACTGGGACTTGTGTCAATCACGCTCTATCTTTATATGCGGATTCTAGCTATTCTATAAATAACATTGATTTGGGCCGAACTTGCAAACAGTTCAACCTTCTTATATGCAAATTACTGTTTGGTAAAATCGCAAATATCAGGTATAGTGTGTTTTTTGTATGCTTAGTATATCAACTGAACAATTTGGACATGTTAGTTGCTTATATTTAAAAAGGCTGTTAGGTGCTGTTTATCTTCTTTATTGTCTCCACTAATGATCAAGTTATATTATGTTTATTACTTTCACATGTAAAGGCCCTCATTTCTTTGACTAAAGAGTATATAATGATCACTAGCAATGGCTCCATGGTAGTCGTAGAGCTTTGGCCTGCCTCTTATTTGGTCTTTGGTAAATGCTGGAATGGAGCTTTTTAACTTGGTGTTGGAGTCTGAGACTGCAATCAATAAATAATCTATGCACAAATGAAGTCAAAAATTAAAATAAAGATAAAGAAATGGACTGTATGTTCCTGCCACAAACATCACAAGTTTTTGTGACCCAGATTGGACAATTGTTTGTTTCCATTCTAGTCATAAAGTTCAAATCATAGAATTTGTCTTTGGATATATGGTTTGTAGATAATTGTACGAGGGCAGATGGATATGCAAGTGTCTGAATTGCATATCGTGTGTGTGTGTGTGTATATATATATATATATATATGTATATATATATATATATATATATATATATATATATATATATATATATATATATATATATATATATATATATTTTGGACGGCAAATATTATAAAACTAGCAAGAAGTTAGAAAAACAATTACAAGGAAATTAAATGAGGGTTTTTTTAACCAATCTACCCAAGAAAAGGAAAATATTCTACGAGAACGACTAATACACCAATTAAAAGAACAAAGAACAATATCATCAAAAACCTCGGAGCGTTTGGGAGGACTCTCTTTAAAAATAGTGCGATTTCGAAACTTCCAAATAAACCACCAAGAAACACAAAAGACCGCCTCTAATAATACCTTGACCGTGGAAGAAAGACGAACCGAAGTAAACCAGGCATACCACTCTTGAATTGCATGTCGTATAATCTATATTACTTAAAGTGCCTCACTAATTCCAATTCCTTGTTGCTAATTTTTGGTATACATAAAGTTAAGAGGAGAGATAATTTATATATCAAAAGTTTCTTGAATATCAAGTGATTCAATTCTACCAACAATTTTTTTCCCCAAAAAATTATTATCACTAAAGAGTAATCGTTAAGCAAAAAAAATTATGTCTATAATATTAACGTATCTGGAACAAACCGATTTTTTTTTTTTAATTATTATTTAAAAAGTCATCTAACTTGGCACTTTTTGTCTTTGTGTGTACTAAACATTTTTTTCCTCATTGTGCGTACTGAACTTACAAAATTTGATCAGTGTATGTATTTTGTAATTATTCAGCTATATAAATGACCATTCTACCCTTCTAAATTTGGAAAAAAAACAAGGGTAAAATAGTCCCAAGATACACACAATGATCAAATTTTGAAAGTTCAGTACACACAATGAGAAAATAAAAAGTTCAATGACACATTAAGAAAATGTAGCAAGTTAAATGATTTTTTAAGTAATCAGCCATTTTTTTCAACGGCAATAAAAAATCTGTTAGACAACATATTTAACGCATTTGGAACAACAATATTAACCGATTTCCTAATCGTAGGATTCCAAATAACCGCAGTATTTGTTACACCATCATTGAAAAAATAGAATAAGCCCTGAAAGCTACCAAGAATAATCGGGTGATAAAGTAACTTAATAGACATACATAGCGTGTGCATCAATAAGCATTGCCCCTAAATTTAGTCTCTAGATGGCCATAAAAAATCTGACAATTAACTTGGTCAAATTATTAACTGAAGGTTCAAATTACATGCAACTGACATAAAAGCACACTGAATGCAATTCTCAGCAATATAAGCAGTCACTAACCTATATGCAGCTAAAAAGGTCAAATACAAAAACTCGAACCTTGAAAGTTCATTTCAAGAAGTACATGTTCAGTCATTTACCAGCTCCAGTGCAACCTCTTCATCAGCATCATGCATCTCTTTCGTTGATTGTTGTGTCCTACATTATCTGATTTTTCATCCTGTGCGGTCTCCACACTTCCACAGTAAGTCGGTAACTATTCCTTAACCACTTAAAGTCAATTTTACAGGTGGTATTACAGGACTTCTGAACTTGTTCAGGCGGGATTGCTTCCTATTAGTCAAATATTTCAATCAATCCATATAACTATAGATCATAGTGGAATTAATAAAGAAGCAATTAACACTATATCAGCTGATAAATTAAGTTTCCATCTGCTAAACATCATCCAATTACAAGTTTTGACATAGGACCAATACATTCAAAGTGTAAATGGTTTGATTATGATGTTTGGAGATTCGGCCAAAAGTCAAGTTGAATACAGTTTCACTGACACACATATTGTATTAAGATTCAAAGTAGTACTAAAAAAATACTGTAATAAATAAAGTAAAAAAAAAAGTAATAATAATAATAAAAATAAAATTTGAAATGAGGAACTTTTGAATGGCGCCACTTCTCATGTCAAAAGTATTACATATTTTACCGCTGCTCAAGACATGGCATATCATCTTATAATGCAAACATTGATTAATGGAACCGTTGTAAAACCAAAATGAGTAACATATTTGGAAATTAATTTGCTTGGCATAATTGTTTGTACACAAGGATCACACATAATTTACATTTATATGTACTACAATGGCACTTCAATCTCAATACCATCCTTGCTTGCTCCAAAAGTCATATGTAATAAGCTTTGCACTTTGCTATGTTGAATTCATCTTGTCCAGAATCTATATCACACTAAATACTACGTCCACGGTGATCAAGCAAAAGTAGTGTTTCCATGTAGCAACTCGCAAATAAAGAAAACTTTTTGCCAGAAAACCAAATATGATTGATGTGTTCAGAGTCATGTTCATAAACACAAAGTGCATCATGTTCCTCTTCTATCACTTCTATTATAGTTTCACCACTCTTACTAAATCCAAGCACCATTCTTACGAAATCATCAGGTTGTGGGGTAATGGTGAATATCTTTGTAAATGATTTTGGATCACCATTCTCCATCATCCATACTCCACAACTGAATAATGATACATGGTCCTTATAACTAGATCGAAGGACTACAAGAGAGTCTCTTAACTTAGATATAGACAAACCAGCTCCAGTCCCACTTATCGATAAAGTATCGGGGAGATATATTTTTGTAAATTCCTCACTTGTCAAATCAAATGACATAATTAGATCAATCCAATACTCACCATCAACCATACTCATATCATAAGCATGCCAATAAATAAATCCATCTATAACTACATTACCATCTGGTACCAATGCAGTGATATTTGTAGGCAAATTGCTGGCATGAGGACTTCTCCAAACCCCAGAGCTTAATGTAAACACCTCAACTTCGAGCCAGGGGAAATCATTTTCAGGACTTGTAATAGGTAATGTAGCCTTCACAAGCTTAGGGTCATTTGTATGAGGACAAACTCCAAAACCAAGGACCGTATAATAAAAAGGCTCGTAATGATCTGCCACATTAGGCACAACAACATCAACCGATTTCCTAATTGCAGGATTCCAAATAACAGCTATATTCCTTAGGGTATTATCGAGCGTATCAAAATTGTAAACACAAAACAAGCCTTGAGAGCTACCTAGTATTATTGGTGTTTCATCAAGTAGTTGTATGGACACAGGGACAGTAAGGGGAATCTTTAGTTGAGGGAAAGTATCATCGTCTACAATCGAAACATATTTTTGGTTAAAATTATCATGTGGGTCAGCGTAACTTACTAGCAGATGGTGCTGCGTCTGATTGGGGTGGTAATTAGCAATAAACTGGGAGCCGTCGATAAGAGACTTCCATTGCTTCGAAACAGATCTGAATTGAATCAATGATTTGACGGGAAGCCTCTTCATGATTTCTTCTTGGATTTCAAATGGTATGTTGTCGGACATTTTGATTGAATTTTTGGGGTTTCGTTGAGGGAGTGGTGATTTTGGGAGTGCTGGAGAAGACTCGTGAATATAAGGGAGTCTTTAGAGTTAATTAGAATGAGAGGACTTGGGCCTTAATATCCAAAATTTTGACTTGTTGGGCTGTTATTGGATTCCAAATTTCTAAAATGACTTGGACCGAACGATGTGAGCAGGGGTGTTCATCTTTTTAGTTATTTGGTTATTCGGTTCGGTTAGTTTGTTTAAAATTTTTTTGTGGGTCAAATTGAAAACTGAATCGAATCGAATTCAAATTTGATTCAATAGAATCGAAAACCGAATCCCTATAACCGAAAACCAAACCGAATAATCCGAATTACATAATCAAGTTTTTCTGTGGTTAATCTTGCATTTTCTGAGTTTTTGCTTTCAATTGCATGTTTGTATCTGCATATGCAGTTTAGCGGGTGTTTGGATTTAACCAGAGAGACAATCTCTCATTAACACAAACTTAAGTTCATCAATAATCAAAAGAGTACATCGATTAAAAACACTACATTAAACATTACATAAAACATCAAGAAAGTACATGGATATGAGATTTAGCGTTTATGTAAACCATGTATTTATAAGAAGATAGTAAGGAAAGAAAGAATCTGACCCAAGTTGTTTATTGCTCCAATAAATAAATAAAGACAAAAATACGCTGTTGGTCCCTCATTTTGACTGTCGGGTTTAGCTTGGGTTAAATCATAGTTAAATAGTGATTGGACTATTATGCCCCTGAAACAAGAACATAAAACATGTGTTGACTTTGCCCAAATGGGTCAAGGGACGCAATCGGCCTTAATTTCACATGTTTTGGACGCCACACGACGTTTTTAGAAAGTTAGGGTGCCATGCGATGTTTTGTGGAAAGTTTAGAGACCAACAGTGTATTTTTGTCCCAAAAAAAAAAATCGGTTTAAGATAAATAGGACTAATAAAGAGACCTACAAATAAAGATTAGAGTAAATTACACTGTTCATCCCTATACTTTTCCCAGATTTTATACGACATCCAAAAGCGCTGATATTTTCCTTTTTCATCCAAAATCAAGATTTTATTACGCCGCTAGTCCAAAATCCTGACGGTCGTTAAATATCCCAGTTAAGTCGGTGTCACGTGCAACCAACACGAGGCCAATTTCGTCCAATCACTTTTTTCCTACTTTTCCCAGCAACTACCTGACGACTTGTCCTTTCACTGTTCCCGCCCTTAATATCACCATTTTCCAACACAATTTTACATAACTTCTCTCACAAAATTCATCTCACAACTTGTCTCAATTGCACACAGTTAAACCCCAATCTTTTTCCTAAAAATTTTGTTCATAAATTTCTTATGGTTGTTTAACAAAATGGGTACTATTAAATGGAAGATAATGAGGGACGATCAAGAATATTTTACTGATGAAGAGATGTATCATAATGCAAAGGATCATTATAGTAAGTGTCCTACGTTGGTTAATTTTGTGTTAGTTTTAGTATTAATTTTTTTCAATTAGGTATATAATGGTTCACATTCTATATTCATGAGTTCCTAATTATTGTTTGACTTTTTGCAGAAAATCTTCCTACTTGCTTTTGTATGAGGATACACCATGGAGGAGAGTTTGACTTGTTTCCTGGAAGGGTATACCGTAATGGTAGGAAAAGTATTATTGATATGGTGGATACTGAAACGTTGTCGATTCACGACTTGGATGAAATGGTTCAGGACCTGGGTTGGAAAAATAGAAAAATAATATGTTATAACTCTCGTGAAGCTGGTAAGAATCTTGATGTTGGCTTGCATTCATTATCTAGTGATGATGATGTACGTTATTTAAGTAAGTTTATAGCTGAGCATAAGTTCATTGAAGTGTAAATAGAACATGTAGTCTCCAAAGTAGGAACTTACTTCAAGCCATATCAGGCAATGGGTCTTGTTCTTAATGAAATAGAAGAGGACAATGATGTTAGTCCTAATAACCGTAGTGTTATTGGTAGTAGTATTTCTAGAAGAACTCGATCTAAGAGGCTATTATTGGAATATGTTATTCCTGATGAAGCTGAAGTAAGTGATGAAATTAGTAGGTTTACTGAGTTACCTAATGAACAACAGGGGGTGAATGAAATACCAACTCAAGAGAATAGGTTTACTGAGTTACCTAATGAAGAGCCAATGGTGAATGAAATACCAACTCAAGAGTCTAGGTTTACTCAATTAGCTGTTAAAGAGTCTTATGTTCCAGGTTTAGATGAAGAACTAGATGAGATAGATGGGGTATTTGGTAGTATAAACTTAAGTCAGTTTGAAGATAATGATAGGCAGGAACATGTAGCTGAAGATTCTTTGAGGGTAGAAGATTATGACCTAGATGATATGGTTGTTGATGATAACGTTAGGGTATGTGAAAATGAAGAAAACCTTGATAATGTGGATCCTATGGTTGTTGATAGTCATGCTACATTAGAGGAAACTAATGAGCAAGTGAATGCTAGTAATGAAGGTGATGATTATATGGGTTTAGATAGAAGTAATGATCAAATGAATGGCAATGTAGGTGGTGATCATATGAATGGTAACTTAGGTCCTGAAAACATTATTAATGATAATGGTATACAGATTATGGTGGATGATGTGTATTCACCACGTGGTCCTTTCGAGAATGACGATGATGATGAGAGTTATGCTTATGATACTGTTGGAACACGAAAAGTGTAAATCATTAATTAGGGACTTCTATTTATACTTTATCTTAGTATAGGGTATGTTGTGTAACTATAGTTGTATACGACACTGGCATATGACGTCATTAATGCCACCTCATTGCCCAGTAATTCATTAGCTGCCATGTCATCACATTCAGTCCATGTCAGCAAATTAATTTCGGTTGTCTTTTTTTCCAAAAAAACACATGCATGGATTCAAACACGGGACCATGCAGATGGTATGTGGCATGTTTACCACTGAACCACAATTTTGTTTTGTTAACATTCTGCAAATCAAAACTAATAACTGATAGACCAATTCAAACAAACCATAGAATATCTCCTATTCAAATCTCTCCCATATTTATCAAGATTATTTACGGCGCTTGATACTCAAATTCTATACGAAAATTGCGATAGATTTTATACACAAAATATTATCTCAAAACAAACCCAACGATCCAGAAACAAACCTACTACAACATAAGAACATGATTGAGGTATGTTTTTATTTTTATTTTTTTAATCGTTTAAAACATGGTTTATGTTTTTTCTCTTATTTGATTTCCCAGGTATTCATCATCTATATCCATTATTGAAGAAATCATCCATCATGATTATTGGTTTCTTAATTTGGTTAATTATAATTTATCAAGTTTTCATAATGATTTTGTTTGGCTATATTTTATCATATTCTATTTGCATCTAATCAGCCTAATATGAGTAATTATTTAACATGTTTGTGGCTTTTAGATAGTTGGATTCTCAAACACCTTATGGAAGAAGCAAGGCTACATACTGCAACATATAATAGGCGAGTTTATCTTTCGTATGAGGTTACTTTAAGTTTTAGGTTTGTGTCTTTTTCGGTTGTTTTGAGTGAAGGTATGTTACTTTTTCCATCAGGCTAGACTGCTTTTTGAGGGCATCATAGGTGTTATGTTGTGTCTCTTTTGGCTTTGATATTGGGTAAGAATAATGGATTGCAAATTGCTGACACATGTGTATTGTTATTGTTGCAGCAAAAAGAACTGTGACACACGAACGACCCAGCAGCACGAACACCCGCTCTGGTAGACGCACATTTACCACACAAGGTTCACTGCGATTTTTACCACTACCAGAGTTTTTACCATTACTAGAGTTCCTGTGGTATCCTTAATGAATACGTCTGCTGGGTTATATGATTACTTATTTTTGGTTATAATTTAATTTAGGATTAGTGTACTTGAAAAAGGTTTTAAATTTTGAAGATTTTCAGGAAAGCTAATTGCATATATAAGTATTACATGTTACTACATCTTTGGTGTTCTTTTAGGAATCCCTCTCTGTTTTGCAGCTAATTAGGGTGTAAAGGTATGCACCTTACTCATTTATGTACTACATTGTTATCGATTATGATGTCTATGGTTGAACTCTAGTACACTACCATAGGTCCCATCTGATATGCCAACAAACAATGCCTCAATATCGAGACTAAACGATATCCCACAAATTTCACCAAACACGTCAATTTCCTGTCCTAATCCATAGTCGGTTTGCGAGTCGAATATGTGAACAAAGTCGGCTGGTTCAGCTATGGCCAGGTATCGACCATTTGAGTTGAACCTTATGGCTCGGACTGCACACATTCGTCCCTTGAGTACGGCTAATGATTTTGATGGATTTTTTATGTCTCATAATCTGCAGTTCGTCTCTTGGTTCAAACACCCTTACCAGTGCGTCATTGTCAGCGGTCATAACTCTTATTACACCACTGCAAGGTATTAGCTTAATACTTGCAAATAAGATGTTATATATTTCATATTTTAGAAAACCATGATATTATCTCATTTTTATTCAAGATTTTAAGTTGACAGCGAGGTAGTTTTTCTCAGTTTATTTAATTTTCGGAATGGCTGCAACAACATTTAATAGATGTCTTGGTACTATCAAGTCTCACGGGTACATCAACAATTCTGCTCTTCTTCAAGAAGTCGGAAATAGTTCTCTACAATTTTCACACGGCTATGCATATTTTTTTTAATCTGCAGCTTATGATTTCTGTAAGTTTCCTTGAGTTGTTCATGTAACCCTGATACTACTTTTGTCCACTCTTTCTATCTAGGCCTATGGATTTTTGTGACGCAACTGAATGTACTCTGGATGTACCTGCTGTTGGTTATCAAGGTTCTCACAGTGGTGGATTACCAATTTTGGCTCATAGTAATGGTTCAAGTTCTTCTATACCGGGTTCTTCCAGTTTGACTCATGGCGGTGACTTTTCATCTGCATCGGTTCCACTTAATCCTCCTAATAGGTAATACTGTGTATAACAAAATGACATGTTTTACTCTGTAAATTAAGGAATTCTCAAATATAATTACCTATAATAATCAATAATGTTGACTAATCATGTCCCTCATTTGAAAGTATCGTAGATGAATGAAAAAGAGTAATGATAATTTAATGGGAGCTTCAGAATTCTAAATCACAACAAATGAGTGAGATTTTCTGACTTAGTTCATTAGTAGGTTTAGTTTTAGTAGTAGAAAAATATGAATATTGTATTTTAAGTGGGTCAAAATATTAACACCTTAAATTCAAAGCAATAGGCTAGCCCAATAGATTCAGATCTTAACTTAAAACCATTGTGGAATAATCAGTAATCTATAGCTAAAGGCATATAAGAGACCTGCCATCATTACTAAAGAGTTTATGTGTTGCAACAAAAAGGATTCCATTAAACCCGGAATCTCTATAGGAGCTCATAAATTGGCTGGTAGATTCAGTTGTTGACGATTGACAGCATCCCTCCAGCGGCGGAAGGTATCACAACCTCCCTTTAAGAGGAAGTTTGCTCAACAAATAGTCCGGTTTACCCTCTGCTTTTACAGGGCCAGCAGTAATGAGATCACTACAATCCAACACCCTCTCGAGATCCTCATCACTGATGTCAGTCTGAATCTTCTTGTCTTTAGCATCTTCTTCACTCTTTAGCAGAGCCACAATCTCCTCTTCCTGAAAACAACAGAGCCCTTTAGTACTCAATGAAGCAAGCCAATAGCATTATTTTAGAGGTAGCAATTTCAACTAGTTATATGGTAACAGGTCAATTCGGGTTGTATTGTATTGATGTCACAGGTCAAACGAGGCACGTGTAGAAAATTAGATAATATGAAATGGGTTCAACGGGTCAAAAGTCAGCTAAAATGTATCCAGATGCTTAAAATGTACCAAATCATTTTATTTATAGGAAATTATTTTTAACTAAGGTTTGTCTTTAGGACACATGTAAAGATTTATTTAACTAATTCATTATTTTAAATAGCATTGCTCTTTTTTTGTAAACTTTAGTAAGTCCATAAACATAGCACCCAATCCAAAGAAAAGCAAGATCGCCAGTTTAGATTCCATTATAAACAACTTTAAGATACCATCTCCACACAAGAAATTCTAATGCATTTCATATTGGTATGGCCTGCACAATGAGTATGGTGAGCATAAATAACTTTAAGATACCATCTCTACACAAGTCATAATAATGCATTTTCATATCATCTCATGTTGGTGTTGCCTGGACAATCAGTATGCCGAGCAAAAGTATAAACTGTACAAAAGTTTAGCAAATTTCCTAAGCAGAAACAGTGGTTTCAAGTAGCCTACAAATGGTTTCAAGTAGAAACAATGGTTTAAAGTAGCATTCCAATCTGTCCCCTGGATCTCTTTCAGGGACAGGTTGAGGCGTTCATATGTTAGCTACTGAAATGGTACTGGCATTATGTCAGGGATGAATCGAAAAGATGGAAATAACCCTAAATCTGTTAAGTAGAAATTGATTTTGTATTGTTTGGTTGCAATTGCAGGGCGAAAATGGAGCACATGTTTATGTTTTCCAAAAAGTAGCTGACTTCCTCACTATGTCACTTGACAAGGTAATTATATTTGTTTCTTCCTTGGTAATACTTATCTATGCAATGGGAATATATCAAACAAAGTTGAAGACAAACCGTTGAATAACCTTAGCATGAGTTTTGTGTATATCAGGTTAGGAATGTACCCGTTTGATGCAAGAAGATGCCATTAATTGCCCTTGAATATGAAACACCAAGGTTAATAAAACATCATCTTATTTTCTTAATCTAACAAATGATTTCATAACTACCAACATGGTGTACAAAGAAGTTCTTTGCTTTGAATGTACGAAGTTTATTATATATTGTTTATGTTATAATCTTTATAAATCATATTCACATTTGAGTTTTCTTAAATCAATAATCATATATTCACATTCTTTATAATTATGAGCAAGGTATGTGAGAGCTATTGAGTTTTACAAGTATTGCAGCTGCAGATGAAGCTGGGTATAATTTAGAATGACCAAGCAACCCTTGGTCTCACCAAGGCATTCTCAGTTCCTACTACCATCTAGATGGCTTTTTTAAGGCAACATTGAGAATACCAACAAATAGTAAGCTACCTCTCATGGATCTTACAGCTTTGTGGTTAGTTTACTTGCTTTAAATGCTAATTTTGGAATTCAGTACCGAGAACAAATTAGTGAAGAGCATTGGAATGGTTGTTCATAACCTCAAAAACCTTGGATTTACATCTATGACTGAAGATGCATATGTTTCTGCTGTATTCTTACTTTTAAAGGTACACGCTTGCTCCATCCTCATGTGACATACTTATCAAATAGAGAAAATGTCACGAAATAGGAACCAAATTTTACCATTGTTCCACCAAGAGGTTGTAGTAATTTTTTTAAAGTGGTTGTGACCACTTAATCATACTGAAATGTTTACCTGATATGTGACATGGCCCCCCAATTTTCTAAATACTATTTAGCAATACCGGAATGATTATCAGTCTATAGCAAAGACCATGTTTAGCAATACCAGAATCTGAGATTTGTGGTCAACGTAAATACTATTTTCGTAAGCATGTCTTAGTTTCCATGAAAACACAAATACACGCTGATTCAACAACTAAACTAAATAATTTCACTCGATACCTTAGAACATTCCTATGTGCTGATCTAACAATCTTGACCCGATATCTCTTTATAAAAATTTAACCATATTGACCTGATAACTGGTCCACCCTCCTGATTCACCACCTTTACTGGCATAGTAAATTGATGTAAAATATCTATGGCAATGAGGTACTATTTTATAAACAATAAGAATGCATCTACATTGACACACGCTGTAATATCACTTTGTCCTATGATGCTAACATATTTTCCATTTGATCCCAGCTTTACTGTGTAAATATGTCTGGTTTAGGGGCATCCAAGTCCGCTTGATGGTGTTCAGCCAGCTGTGAAAGCTGTGCTAATAAAGGCATACAACAAATATAGCAAGTTACATGTGATTCGTTCAGCAGACATGATCACATATATGTAACGGGTGTGCTGACGGGTCGGTGCAGGCTGTAGTAAATGAAGGTCTGCATTGGAGTGAGAAAAAGTGAATGGGTTTGCGTGGAAACAATTCGGGTTGGGTTATAAAAACATAATGTAGCGGTTTATGGAGATGCGCTTGGGAAAACGGCTATTACGGGGAATTTGAGTGTAGGTTAGCCAAGCCTTTTGACTTATAATATGCCTACGTTTGGTAAGTTATAGTAAAGATGTTTTCCGGGGCACATGGATATATTCCTTCTTACCAGAGAGATACAAGCTTCCGATATGTCATCATTTGAGGCCACGCTGAATTGTGACGAAAGGAGGCTGAAGTCAGATAATTAGCACCAAAAGTAAGAAACTATCAACTCTACAGATTCTGGCATAGGGGCTCTTTCTACAGGGTATGTATGGGTGGGTCACAAGGCCTACCCTAATCTATTTTTTATATGATATTTTGGTTATAAGTTATGTTAGTCTTCTTTTCCTATATAAAAACTTCATTATTGATATATAAAGGAATTCACAGATTCTTGGTAATGGATCGTAATGTATTTATTGATGCCAAGCTACTGGAAGATGCAATAACTAATGTGGAGACAACGTGATCATCCGCGGTGAACAAGAATTGGGGAACGAATGCGGGCGAAACTCCCTCCCCCTTTGTGGGGTCTGGACCCCTACGAGTGAGCAGAAAAGGGAGGAGTTTCAAAGAAGGTGATATTTGCTTGGAGATCACTGCTTGAGTAGCCAAACTCAAGCAAGAAAACAAAGTTCAAAGTTACATGTAATGTCTACGATTTATACATATTTTTTTCACTCTTAGTTAGTGACTTAGAGGAGTTAAATTGGGGCTTGATGACGTATAGTCTATAGTTGAGCCACGAGCCCAAATGATAAACATTACTAAGCCAAAACCCACTACGAGTGGGCTATCATGACAAATGATTTGGGCCATAATACCAATGGCTTGGACTCACGAAGTCCAAAGCCCAACCAAACTACCCGGTTATAGGATAAGGATCTTCTATTTACGGAATAGATATCCTTACCCCGGATAAGCACCACGTGTGCGAAGAGTAAGGAGCAAGAAACCTACACGGTCTTTGCGCCCCTATATATAGAATAATATATTCTCATTAAAGGTACGATTCACATAATCCCTAACTCTTCAACTAAACCCTAAATCGATTACTTACTCTCACGCCGGAGTCTAATCGTGGGAGACAATCCCACGATAAGCCTAACGGTGTTGTTTACTTTCTTAGTGCGCAGGTTCCATAAGCACTAAAGTTTTAATTGGTACGAGAGCAGGAGTCCAAACAAGGTAAGCCCAAATTTTGTATCAACAAGTGGCGCCATTCGTGGGACCCTACACTAAGAACTCAAGACCAGAATGCCAAAAAACAAGAACTCAGGCCAGCGGACTCCGCAGCCGGAGAAAACTCGTGATGATTCACATAGGAAGAAGCATCAAGATTCGACTCCAAGGCCAATCTCTGGAACAACCAGTACGCCTGGTCATCACGAGTCGTATGTAACTCCAATCCCTACCACGGTAGAATTGCCTTTGGGGACAACCCGAGCCACTACCGTAGTCCCAAGCGCTGAGGACATTCAGCGCACTCTCTTTACCACTACCCACCAAGTGGCATCTATAGTGGACAATACTGTGCCACCAGGAGCACCTAATAGAGAGAGGGAACCCCATGCGGAGACAGACATCCTCGCAGTGGAAGAGGATGCACCTGAGGTGACATTAAATGATTTTGTGTCTCAACATTACGAGACTTTAACTAGTCTCATGCAAGAGGAGGCGAGAAGAAGGTCAAGCAGCGACATGCAAAACCGGCTAGAATTTAGCCAGGAAAAATCTCCACCGCGCCACTATGAGCGCAGAAACAATGAGAGGCGCACCAATGTTCACGATAGACTTGGTACAGCATCTAACTCTCAATACTCGGAGGATTACGAAGACAACCTGAGGCACACTAATGTCCACGCTAGACTTGGTAGCCGCAGGATACAAGATAGACTTGGACGACAATGCTCACCGAGCGTAAGCGTCTCAAGGTCAGGAAGCAGAAGAATCCAAGATAGACTTGGGAAACACTGCTCCCCAAGTACAAGCCCTTCAAACTCGGACTCCGAGGAAAAACAGCGCAAGCGCCGCAGAAGGGACAACTCCTCTTCTAGTAACTCCTCGGACAACGAGGATAGAGAGACGGGACATTGGAAATCTAAAAACCGACGTCGATATGAGGGGGATGAAGATATTTCCCTTCCTTGGCGTCGTCAAAAGGTTGATGCGTTCACGCGACGTATAAGCGATTTCTCAGATGATAAGAGAAGGCGCATGCCTACCAATGTTAAAACATACGATGGAACACGCGATCCTGATGATCACCTAAAAATTTTCGAGTCAGCGGCAGCTATCGAAAATTGGCCACAACCTGTGTGGTGCCATATGTTAAACTCTACTTTAGTAGGGAATGTACGAACATGGTTCAGCAAGCTTCCACGACGAAGCATAAATGGGTTTGAAGAGTTGCGGAAAGCATTCCGCCTAAACTTCACGCAACGAAAGAAGTGCGCAAAGAATCCTGTGGAACTAGCCAAAGTGAAACAGCGCCAAGGGGAATCCACAAGCGCTTATATGGAGCGCTTCAAGGATGAATGCATACAAGTCAAGGCATGTCCCGACGTACTAAAAATCTCAGGGTTCATGAACGGGATCTATAACCAAGAGCTGATACGGAAGCTAAACGATAAAGTACCCCAAAGCTTTGATGAGCTAACAGAGCGCACCAGATCCTTCATCCAAGGGGAAGCAGCGGCGGCATACAGAAAAAAAGGTTACTCAACCTTTAAACCACAAGAACAGTCTAGGAGACAATCCAATGACCAAAGTGGCAACCGCAACAGGAATTACCGCAACCAAGGTAGTGGAAGGGATAACGACAAGTATGTCCCACTTACAAAAACCCCTAGGGAAATATTCGCGGCAGAAGGAGCAAATTTCCCAAAACCCCCACCTATGCGCACTCCAGAAGAAAAGCGCATAGGAGGAGGATACTGCGAATACCATGAGCAGAAGGGTCACACTACTAACGAGTGTGTCCAACTACGTCAGCTAATTGAAAAATTAGTGAAAGAAGGGAAGATGGACCACCTCGTTAAAAACATCAAAGAGGGGAAAGATAGACAAAAGAATGGGGCAAAAAAAGAGATACCAAAAAGTAAGGCTGACACAATATACATGATACAATCATGGCAGCGAAACACGAAACAAAAAGTCAGCCAAAGATTTTCCAAGGGAAACCAAATCTCTTTCCCCACTCTTACAGCGGACAACGCAGTGGTAGAACCACTCACCATCGAGATTCATGCGGGGGGTCACGATATCCACCGCAAGTATGTTGACGGAGGAGCGTCTGCGGATATCATGTACGAACATTGCTTCAAAAGGCTACAACCTGAGATACAAAACCAGTTAATTCCGGCCACGACATCGCTGACTAGATTCACAGGTGAAGATTTGGCCCATGGGACAATTACGCATACTCGTGGTAATCGGTAATGAATACCATTCCACAACAGCCTGGATGAACTTCATGGTAATTAGGTTTCCCTCGTCATACAATGGCATCATTGGGAGACCAGAAATATCAGCCATGCGTGCAGTTCCATCCACAACACATGGGATGCTCAAGTTCCCAGTGGAAGGAGGGATCGTCACCCTTTACAACACCACTGCATCTCTAAGAGAATGCAATATAGTGACAGATGAAGTTTCGCACGCTCCAGAACAGCACACAACCAAGGTGACAAACCTAAAAGTTGCAATCCACCCAGACTATCCTGACCAAGAGATATCAATTGGGGGATCACTATCCGACAAGGGCAGAGCAGCTGTGTGCGCATTATTGCAAAAGAACCTAAACATCTTTGCATGGGAACCAAAACACATGACCGGAGTGCCAAGAGCCATTACGGAACACAAGCTAGAAATCTGACAAGGATATCCTCCAATACGGCAGAAAAAACGCGGCCAGGCTCCAGAGCGCGCAAAAGCTATTCTGGAGGAAGTGCACAAGCTCATGGACGCAGGTATCATGCGAGAAGTTTATTACCACGAGTGGCTTTCCAACCCAGTGATGGTAAAGAAGAGCGATGGTAGCTGGAGAATGTGCGTGGACTTCACCGATCTCAACAAAGCACGTCCACAAGACTGCTATCCGCTACCAGAAATTGATTGGAAAGTAGAATCCTTGTGCGGATATCCCTTTAAATGCTTCCTAGACGCATACAAAGGATACCATCGAATTTAAATGGCCAAGGAGGATGAAGAAAAAACAGCCTTCCACACGAGTCAAGGGGTGTATTGCTACACAAAAATGCCCTTTGGCTTTAAAAATGCAGGAGCCACATACTAGCGGTTAGTGGATAACGCATTTGAGAAGCAAGTGGGCCGCAATTTGGAGGTCTATGTTGATGACCTAGTCATAAAAAGCCATACCGAAGAGGAATTGGTGCGTGACATAGAAGAAACGTTTAAGACATTGGGAAGAATAAACATGAAGTTGAATCCCAAGAAGTGCACTTTTGGAGCAACAGAAGGCATGTTTCTTGGGTACCTAATAGAACCCGATGGTATTAAACCTTGCCCAGAAAAAACAAGAGCGGTCATCGAACTACCTTCACCACGCACACTAAATGAAGTCCAGTCACTAAACGGCAAATTAGCTGGACTAAATCGATTCTTGTCTAAATCAGCGGACAAATCACTTCCTCTCTTTAAAACACTCATGAAGTGTACAAAAAAGGGAGATTTTTGATGGACTCCAGAAGCGGAAGAAGCTTTCCAGCAGCTCAAACAAAACTTGGTAGAGCTACCCAAGCTTGTCGTACCCCGACAAGGGAAAGAACTGATCATGTATCTATCAGCGACCCATGGAGCAGTCAGTGGGGTGCTACTGACAGACAGAAACTCTGTTCAAACACCTATATACTTCGTAAGCAAAGCTCTCAAGAAGACAGAGACTAACTACACCGCTATGGAGAAACTGGTCCTGGCCTTAGTATTTGCGGCTAAGAGACTGCGCAGGTACTTCCAAGCGCATCCAATAGCTGTACTTACGGACCAACCCATTAAGCAGGTTATCTCTAAACCTGATGCATCATGGGCTACAAAAGTGGAGCGTGTTACTGAGTGAGCATAACATCTCTTATAGACCGCGCACCGCGATCAAGGGATAGATATTGGCCGATTTCATTAACGAGAAACCAGATGCTGATACTCCATCACCAACGGTTGACGTACCATTACAAGAACCGTGGGTTCTATTTATTGATGGATCTTCGTGCGCAGAAGGGTCAGGCGCAGACCTTATCCTTATTAACCCAGATGGAACAAAACACACTTATGCACTACGTTTTGAATTCACAGCCACAAACAACGAGGCAGAATATGAAGCATTACTGGCTGGACTCCGCATAGCAAATCAAATGGGTATACGTAACCTAGAAGCCAATGTGGATTCACGATTAGTAGCTAACCACGTGTCAGGCGAGTATGTGGCCCAAGAGGAACACATGATCCAATACCTCGATAAGGCCAAGTCCTTGATCAAGAATTTTGAAAAGTTTTCCATTAAACAAATCCCACGAGGAGAAAATAAAAAAGCAGATGCGCTAAGTAAAATTGCATCTACAAGCTTCGCACACCTGTCAAAACAGGTATTGGTGGAAACCATGAAGAACAAATCCATCTCTGAGATGGAAGTCTCCACAGTGATAGAGGAAGAACATCCTACATGGATGACACCCATCATGGATTTTATTAGCAAGGGAACACTCCCCCAGGAACAAAAGGACGCTTGACGGATACGGCGCACATCGCAGAGGTTCGAACTTCGAGATGGTGTCCTATATCGGCGTTCATTCCTACAACCATGGCTTCGATGCGTTGGACCTCTTCAGGCAGATTATGTACTCCGGGAAATCCACGCTGGATCTTGCAGCATGCACTCAGGATCACGGTCTGTTGTAGCGCGCGCTTTGCGATCCAGGTACTATTGGCCTACCATGCACCGCGACGCGCGAGACATGATTCAAAGATGCAACGACTGCCAAGTCCACAGACCTATTCCGCGTCGACCACAACATGAGCTAACACCCATCACCTCACCATGGCCATTCCATAAATGGGGAATTGACATTGCAGGACCCTTTCCAGTTGCGGCAGGAGGACTCAAGTTCCTCATTGTCGCCATTGACTACTTCACCAAATGGTTCGAGGCAAAAGCAGTGGCAAGTATCACAAGCAACCAGGTCAAACGATTCAGTTGGGATAACATTGTATGCCGCTTTAGCCTACCTGGAGAAATTATTTCGGACAACGGAAAACAATTATGTGATAACCCATTCAAAGACTGGTGCGCGCAGTTAAACATCACACAACACTTCGTGTCAGTTAAACATCAACAAACAAATGGATTAGTAGAACGCGCGAATCGTAGTCTGGGTGAAGGAATTAAGGCGCGCTTGGATAGACATAAAGGAAGATGGGTATACGAATTATCGCATGTTCTGTGGGCCCACCGCACAGAAATCAAAGTCAGCAACGACGATACACCTTTTTCTCTTGTCTACGGGACAGAGGCTGTTATACCAGCAGAGATTGGAATGCCAACAATCCGTACATCGGAAGTCAACGTCGCAACAAACAATGATGAACGGCGCATTGACTTAGATATGTTGGAAGAACGACGCGAAAGGGCAGCTATCCGCGAAGCAAAAGCTAAATCAAAGATGAAGAAGTATTATGATGCACGAGTCAGAAACACTTCTTTCAAACCAGGGGACTTTGTATACCGCGACAACAATGCAAGCCACGCAGAAGACACGGGCAAAATCGGACCCAAATGGGAAGGACCTTATGAGGTCACAGAGGCATTAGGCGATGGTGCGTACAAAGTGCGCGACATGAAGGGCCACGAGCTACCACGCACCTGGAACATTTACAATCTCAAAAGATGCTACCTTTAGGCTACGGCCCACACACTGACACCTCTGCACTTTAGTAAGCGCTCAATAAATGTCCGTGTATTTACTTTTCTTAGGAAATTGTCTTTACTTTTTTAACTTGCAAGAATTAATAAAACGTTGTGGTTTCTAGCTAACTCCACAACACATTTCAACATTATTGCTTACATCATTCATTTATGTTTCAATCTTGTTTATTTATATTATTGCCTACATGGCGTGCATGCACATATTAAGACCACACGAGGGCAGACATGATGAGTAAACCTACTAAAATACTCGTCGAGTAAGAGGGTTGCAAACCCATCAACATCGGCTTAATAGATAGCGCTTATGTTGCTCAAAATTTCGAATTGTGACAGTTAGATAGTTATTGCATAAACTGTTTAGGTATTTAGATAGTTATTGCTCATATGAGAACCATGTAGTGATTATTTTGGTGATTGTGAATTGCAGTCAGTTGCAAAGAAGCTAGCTGAACTTACTGGAAAGGGGGTGACAAGAATCATTGGAGGTGGAGATTCAGTAGCAGTAACGGTTCCACTTTTTCAGGCCGGTAAAAAGCCAGGGGGCGCTGATGTGGAGAATTAAAAAAAATACTAAACAAGTGCTAAAAAAACGATATGGGTTCCGGATTTAACGAAAGATGCTTTTGTTAGAAAGGGTAGAGCTTGAGTATATCAGGTAGTGAATCAGTTTCCAATAGCAATTATGCATTTTGATTTTATGCTTTTCGTATGTTCTTTTTTTTCCTCAAGAAGAACGTTTTATTACTCAACTGGCGGCAATTTTTGTACCCATTGTATTCATTCACTTATAATTTATAACAATTGGATATTTATTTTACATGATCTGATGTTATATAGAATTTTGATTCTACATAGTTCAGTAGTAATTTAATTGGTTGGCACATCTTCAGTCCCATACTTTGTTTCAGCTCATTTGTTTTAAAATACTACTAGCAACACCTTTAGATGTTTCTTTTGCTGATGCTCTAGACAACTTTTTCTTTAGTACTAGCACAATCAGAAAGTGATAATAGGCTGCAAATTTGCATTGAGTACTTAAGGTTAACACACTTCTTAAGCTAAACTACCTGCCCACAAAAGAATTGCTGAAACCTTGATCAAACTTACAAACCCATTGCCCTCATTTTTCTCAACATAAATCACAAAAGTTTTTAATTTTAGTAGGGTTTGATGTATTATAAATTGTACACACTGAAAGAATGTTTTATCCTTTAGCTCGACCTCCATCATCTCAAAAAACACATAGAGGCGTACAATTTTGGTTTTGGTAGTTGGACGGTTTAAAAATGATTTGATCCAAAAGATCAGTATGTGATTAGACAACCAGACTAGCTAGCTACCACCAATTAGTCTAAAGTTTGATCAAAGATGGAAGGGCCCCGATGTAGTCAAATTCTTATTTTATTATGTTTCACATTGACTAAAATCGTCTCATTGTCAATGGCCCACGATACTGCAATAGGTAAAAAGGAGGTTGCATGGTAAGAAAACCTATAAGGCCTACAACCCTATCGACAAATGCTGGAGGTGCGACCGTCACTGGGCCAAGAAACCTAAAAAACTTGCTCACTATGCCAAAGGGTTTGGTCACGGGACCTGTGGGGGGCAAAATGGAGAATTTATATTGTGAATGACTTCGACTCCAGCCTGAACCACTTTGGATCACGTTCTTAGGTCATATGACAATCAGGCTCAGCCAAGAGCTTATCTTTATGTCTGATAAGACCATTGATAGTCATGGTTTTGACATTCACGTTGCGGGTGGGGCTGATTTTATGTTCCAGTTTTTCCATATTATCATTATTCATGGTCTTCACATGTATGATATTGTTACTAATATATTGATGTTCTTTTGACTAGAATGAGGATGCATATTAGCAGGAAAACATTGCTCCTAACGATAAAAATGACAAGCTATTATCAGTTAGTAAATATGTTAGTTACACACATTTTTACATGTAGTGTAATGTTTGTTGTCAAAATTGGACTATTGACTTCACTGATCAGTCATAATTTTTCAAAATTATTATATATTTTCATACATAAAACAATGCAAAAACTAACCCTTTTTGAACCATGAGTATCGTATTTATTCTCGCAACTTTTTTATGGTACATTGTCAAAGACTGTATTTTAAAAAAGTATACTTTAAGCTTAATCGAGTGCAACTGAATTTTCATGGTAAGGATTGTAACTACTCTATATAATGTGGAGATTCTTTGTTGTGATAACGATGGTAATTACGCAATCCTTAATATTTTGAATTTGAGTTTATTTGGTAGTATACGTTGTTCTTCGGACCACTTTGGAACTTTTTTCACTCATATTCGATAAACGTATTATTTTTTCGTTCTTAATCAATTCAATATATAATTCAGTATGTTATAGCTTATTTTCATTAACTTACTTTTTTCAACGATATTAATTATAAGTCATGCCAGCCTTCCTTATATATTGTTTTCCATTAACTAATACCTTACAAGGACAATTATAAGTCATGCCCGCCCATCGGGCGGGCCTTGAAAGCTAGTATATATATATATATATATATATATATATATATATATATATATATATATATATATATATATATATATATATATATATATATATATATATATATATATATCTTCTCTCTAAAGTGCTCACACTCACTTTATATATTTAGATTAGTTGTAGACGTGATGTTATTGGAACAACAATTGCTATCAAGAGCCAAATATGAATCGTTGTTTCTTGTTGTGTTTGTTTTAGTGTTGTTAAATCTTCTCTTGTATTTAGAAGCTTTGTTTTTCTTGGTGTTCTTCACTTTCTCTCTCTAAAATAACTTATGCTTCATTAGTAGTGATTAGATTACTCATTTACGTGGCTAATCTTATTATACGTATTTTAGGATAACTTATTTCTGAAAAAGAAATAGTCTTTCATCATTATATTCATTGTTTCTAAGTATTCAGTGATGATCTAGGTTGATTTTTGTGGTTTTAAGGTTTTTGAAGTAGTGTACTTTTTGTTCATAAAAGTAGGGGTTAAGCTTGGTTCGCATTGTTTTGTTCGCATCGCAAAGGGTTTAGGCTGCGATACAAGGGTTGTGGTCTCCGCGATAGTTGTCTGTGATAAGAGTTTGTGTGATACGAAAGAATTGGTTGCGATACTTTCTCTGCGAAAGTTCCTGTTACCCACTATTTATGAAAGAAAACTCTGCTCGGACGCATTAGACTTCTGCGATAGCTCTTGTGTATGTGTGATACTTTTAAGACTCTGCGACATTGGATTTTACGAGACTTACTGTTACCCACCTTTAACGAAAGAAAACTCTGCCCAATTTTCACCAGAAGTAGCGATAGTTACTGTTCATGAGACTCTATTGCAATACTTTGATCTAAAGACTTTTATAATTTAACAAATCCCTCAAAAAGATTTAAAATTTGTAAAATACTTTAATCATACTCTTTGCACTAGATCAATTCTCCAAACACTCAACCATCACAACTCAAACAAACTAAAACATCCCACTCAAACAAAACAACATCTCATATCAAAGATCCATTATCACAATGTCTACCTTTCACGATGTATTATATTTTGACAACAGACCACCAATGCTTCACCCTGGAACTTATACCACATTGAGACTCAATTTCAAACTATGGCTCACTAACTTTGATGATGTTGAACTCATGCTAAGCTCAATCAATCATGGACCATATGAAATGAAGTTCATTGCTAATCAAGGAAATCCCGGTGTCATTAGACTTCAGTCTGAAGAAGAATTGAATGTGTCTGAACGTGCTCAATATGCTGCTGACAGCAGAGTCATTTTTTTTTTTTTTTTTTTTTTTTTTTTTTTTTTTTTATCATTTTGGCACTTGCAAATGAACTTTATTGTAAGATGGATCGTCATGACAGTGCCTATGATTTATGGATGACTCTTGCTTCCATGCATCGTGAAGAAGAACTTCAACTCATCAGACAAGATATTCAACCTGACTATGGCGTTTACACTAATCCTATGCAAGCCATTGTTTCTACCTCATCATCAACCACCCAAGAGATGCAAACTCAAGAAATTGATCATGGCACTATTAACTACACTTTTGATGGTCAATATAGGTAAGGGATTCTACTTAGACTATTCTCAACAAGAAACAAGCAAAATGATTGCTATCACAGAATGCTTAAAAGGGATAAACATTAACTCTACAATTGCTTCTGAGAACGGTACTAAATGGAAGACTCATGATGGATCAACCGGTGCTTGGAATGAATGTGAAAGTGATGATGAAGCAGAAATTTCTGGACCAAACATGGTGTTCATGGCTCATGTTGAAGAAGTGGCTGGCTTGGATAATCTTATTGAACATGATCTTGATGCTCAGGATGATGGCTTAACTCCAAGTTACGACAAAGATTCTGAAGATGGCGACACACTTGGAAACAAGGTACACATCTTTGATGACTGTGATAATGATGATCTTGATGAATTTATACATGGTCACATTAGTACCACTAGCATGACAACTCTAGTTACCACAAGTAGTGCAACATCTACAAGTGCTACACCTACGTTATCTGCTAATAGTACCAATAGTAATCATGTATCAACAAGTCAATATCGTGTTGATATGCTTCAAAACTATGCCACTATTCAAACACATATAACAAATTATGCTAACTTGATAAAACTTGAACAAGATAAAAGTGCTTCCTTAGAAAAAATAAAATCAAGGACATGTTGTACGAAGAGAAGTCTTAACGGCCTTTAGTGCT
The DNA here is from genome assembly GCA_030686995.1 of Artemisia argyi. Classification (NCBI taxonomy): domain Eukaryota; kingdom Viridiplantae; phylum Streptophyta; class Magnoliopsida; order Asterales; family Asteraceae; genus Artemisia; species Artemisia argyi. The sequence goes on from CM060694.1 coordinate 60,228,622, forward strand.
AAAACGACAAATTCAAGATTTATAAGATGAGATATTTTCTCTTAAGAGAAATATCACAAATTTTGAAAATGGCAAAAAGAATCTTGAAAATGAAGTTTCTAAACTCAAGGATGAAAAAGCTAATTGTATCCAACGATTAACTAAAGCTGAATTGAAAATTCGCACTACCGGTCAGACTCCTCAGACTATGGACATGTATCTTCCCAAATCTGATCCTATTCTGGATTTTAGACCGGGACTTGGATTTTTTTTTTTGGTAAATGATGAGTGCGCAAACACTCATCATTTTTATCGTATTTAAACTGCCAAAACATACAAAAACAATCGTAAAGTCATCAAAATACTTAAATTATCCCAGGGATTGTGTTTTATGTGTTTTAAATGCAAATTGAGCAAAAACAATTGAAAAACGATCAAAGTTTGCAATATTGGCAGTTTCAGTCCCCCAAGTTTCAAAATTTGTCAAAAATAATCCCTACGCATTTATTTTGTAAGAAAAGTCAACCCAAGTCCTTAAAAATTCAAAAGTTATCAAAAACGGACTTTGGGTGAAAAGTTTGGAAAACTTACATGATTGGTCCCTGGAGTTTGGAATTTTGTAGAAATAGTCCCCGGGAATTTTGAAAATTAAAAAATTGCAAAAATGGGTTTTGGAATATTAGACTTGGCAACATTGGTCCTTGGTAATACTCTTGGGGAATTACATTTTCAATCCCTTGGTTTTGATAAAATTCAAAATTGGTCCTTGTGTACACCACTCTACCAACCGGACCCTTATTAAATATAAACCAAAACCAAACTAAACCCAAAACACACTCCAGGCCCACCCTTATAACTCCCTCAAAATCCAAAGCCCACTCCAACACCCTCACAGCCCAATCCACCTCACCCCCGTTTTATAATAACCCTCGGTCAACACTTTGACCCCCCAACTTTGACCACCATCCACATCATCACCTCTTCCACCTCACCCCACTCAGCCTGCTACCAGCCAAGCCGCCCCCCCCCCCCCCCTCATAATAACCCCTACTACCTTCCATCTCTGATTACACTCAACCCCCCTCCTACTCCAAACCAAAAGCTACAATCCAAAATACACTTCTGGCATCAATAATACCAAAGAAACAGACAAAGGATTTTGGGCGCCAAGAAAGTTTAAATGGCTAGGATTGCTCCTTTTGATCCAAGGGCTGAAACTCAAGCTGGGAAAGAGTCCAAAGGTTTTCAGAAACCCTAATTGGAAAGTATTTAAAGAGAAGGATGCAGTGGAGCAGTTAGTTAGTTTTTGTAGTTTTAATTTAATTTTTCAAGTATTGTAATTTTAATTTTAATCAAAGTCTCAGTTGTAATTTGACTCTTTCAAGTATTAATATAAGTGTTGTTTCAGAAATTCAAGTTGCAATTCCATTTTTAGTTTTATCAAACAATAAATATAAAAAAATATATACAGAAAATAAAAAAAATATATATGTAAAAAGGAAGAAAAGCATGGAGCAGGGTGTATATGGGATGGCCCTGGGTTAGTGAATCCATGGGGATTCAATAGGATGGTAAAGTTGGACCTTGGTTTCACAATTTCTCAGCTGGAATGCACACTGTGAGCTAAAACCTTATATTTTTCTTTCATTGTTAGTTAAGTATTGTGGTATTGCTTATATGTGTTTCTGTATGCTTCTTGTGTGGTAGTTAGTAGTATTATTGCTTCTAGTAATTAGCTTGCTCACTTGTTTTGTTGTTCTCAAAATTTTTTATATTAATTGTCTTTGTAGCCTTTTTAGTGAATCTCAGTCCATTGTTGTTATTAACAATATTTCCAAGCTTAAATCAGTGTATAATAGTACATTTCTAGGATTGGAATCTCAATTGTGGTTTAAATCTTTGAAATACTGTGAAAGGTTGCTTAAAACAGGTTTTAAGGGGTGTTTGGTACTGTCTGCAACTCTATGTTCTAGCCTTTTGTTGTTATTAATTTTGGTTCACACTAGTTACTTAGATTCATATTAATGTAAGAAAGTCATAAGGCCTCAGAGTTTTCAGTTAAAAAGTCAAATGTCCTTTTGATCCAATTTGGTGGTTAACTGTGGAAATTTTAAGCTTCATGATTATGCAAATCTGTCCATAAGTAGTTGAGATTGCTTATTATAGTTTTACATAAGCTTGTAACATCATAATAAGTGATTTAGATCAGTTTAAAACTCAAAAAAGTCAACTGGGTGGTTAAAAGGGAAAGTCAAAATTGCATAATAGTCTAAAATCTCAGTTTTTGGGTGATTTTCCTAGAATTTTGTGGTGTAATTGAAACCTTGAAATTTCTTGTGCTAAAAGTCCACCACCTAATCTACAAAGGCCTGTGATCATCTCAATTTTTAGAATTTTTGGGTAAAGATGGCATGTGTTTCTTTGAGCTTGCAGGGGAAGTAACCTCCCCTGCACCACCAGTTTGATCAATTTCATCAAGTGCATATCTTGTTCATTAGTTGAGATTTTTGTTGTTTGGAGAAGCCTGCTAGACCAAATTGTTGCATGTACCAAGTATTTTCCATCAAGTGCTTATTTAGTGAGCTTATTTAACTCTCAAAGTGCCCAATGCTGCCCATTGTTGTTGTATGAAACTGAGCTTGGTTGATTTTGTGGAGTTATTGATTATTGAGCCTTTTATTATTCTAGTTGTTTTTATTTAATGTTTTGATTGTTGTTAGTTTGTTTGTGTAAGCCTTGTAAGCTTATTAGCTTATTTGAGCTTGTTGGTTCTTACCTAGCTGCTACATCAATTGTTAACTGCCATTGTGGTTCAATTATGCTATCAATCTTGTTGTTGTTGTTGTTGATAATTGTTGTCTTTGTTGTGGTTTCTATTTGTTTGAATGAATTAAGTTGGTTTATGCTTGTGATTGCCCATAAGATTTTGCTTCTAAGCTTGTTTGATCACTGCTTATCATTTTGAACCTCAGCCTGCTGAGCCAGTTTCCCAAGACCTAAACAACCTCAAAACTTGAGCTTAATCTTTGGTCTTGGGCATTTTGAGAAGCCCTCCTAGCAACCTTGTAAGTTCCAAGCTTTTCTTGTACCTTGGGTCACCCCTGTGGGCCCCACCAAGGGCTGCAAACAAGCCTTTGAGGCCTGTTTGGCTGGGATTGAGTTTGGAATTGCTTATTTGGTCAATTGGCTTATTCAGCTGATCTCACTTGTCAATTTAGCTCTTTATAAGTACACTGAGTTGGCTTGTTTCCTTATTTGTCCTTGGTTTCTGCCTTACAGCTTATTTTAAGCTTATACCTTCACAAAAGCTTCATAAGCTCACTGTTGGCTTTTTGCTTCACACATAGCTTATTTCTTAGCTTCTGTCAAAGTCCCTTCATAAAAAGTTCTTAATTTTAGTGGTAAATCAGTTTTGTAAAAGAAAATTTGGAAAAAGACAAAAATTAATAAAGTGATAGCTTCTATTTAAGCCATTTTGGCTTATTTTCTGCTTATTTATAAGCACTTCTCATTTTTAAATTTTTCTTAGGCTTCTTTTTAGTTAAAATAATTTTAGGAATTTTTCCAGATTTTTCCTTGTTCATTGGGTATTTTTTATAATTTATTTTAGTTTAAATTAACTAAATAATTAGTTTTAATTAATATTAAATAATTAAAAAGTAGAAAAAGTAGGTTTTCTGTTTTAAAATTAGTTTTATAATAATTTAGATTTTTCTAAATTTAATTTTCATTTTTCTGGTTAATTTTCATAATTAATTAATAATTAGTGTAATTTAGTTAATTAAAAAGTAATTAATAATTAGTAATTAATTAATAATAATTAATTAAATAGTGTAAAAATTATTTTTCTTTTTCTAAAAATTTTCTTAAGTCATTAGGATTGTAAAAATATAATTTTCACGTTCTTAGGACTTTATTTGCGCACGTTTCACTTTTTATTTTGCGCGTTCGCGTTATTTTTAACTCAAACGCGCGTTTTTAGGTTTACTCACGTTTCTAGGTTATCTGATCATCAGTAATAGTCATAATAGTATTTCTAAGTTATTTTCAATCATAATCTCGTAGTATAATCACTCAAATCAAATTTCTGATCCTCCTGTTAAATCACCCGATCACTTTAAACGTTTTTGAATACAATTGCTTACCTCACTGGGACATAACGACCCGGGAATACACTGTACTCCTTGGTTAGTTGGTTTTAGATGTTTGACTAGGTTGACCATCACCTGGTAAACTTAGTTGACCGTTTGGAACCAATCAGTAAACATGGGTTTCCGACTCGACATTGCAAACCGACTAATCCCACGGCGACTACCCTTTTTGGATAGCCCGGAGTCAGCGCAGGTTAAACGTAAAGCACCAAGTTTGTATAATTCTGACTACATGTGACGTGACACATTCAAAGATTTCATGTTTGTTCCAAATGACATCTCAAATGAGGAAAACCAAAAACGTTTAATGGTCAAACAAAAGAAAACCATTTTCTCTTATTTTAGTGCTGATTATGGGGTGATTAATAAAGAAAATGCCTTTGAACGAAAACCAACTAATTCTATGAAACATGTGGATGTACCTACGGTCAATCCATATTTATCTAGCAATTATAAGAGTTTAGCAAGGAAAACCTTTTGCCATCTCAGGAATCAAATACATTCATCGTTAAGAACTATTCGTGAGAAGCAAGAATTCACAACTGATTAACTTTCGGTACCTAAAAGGAACAACTCATATGGGCCTCGTGTATCCAAAAGACTCCGGTTTTGAACTTATTGCCTATTCAGATGCAGATTATGCAGGATGTCAAATTGATTGCAAAAGTACTTCTGGAACTGCTCAATTCTTGGGGGAGAAATTAATCAGCGGGTCTTCAAAGAAACAAAATCATACTGCACTTTCAACTGCTGAAGCTGAATATATTTCCCTCTCTAGATGTTGTGCCCAAGTATTATGGATGAAAACACAATTGACGGTCTATGGTTTCTTCTATGACAAAATCCCAATTTATTGTGATTCGAAAAGTGCCATTACCATCTCTTGTAACTCAGTACTGCATTCAAGAACGAAGCATATAGCAGTCAGATATCACTTCATCAAGGAGCATGTAGAAAAGCGGATAGTGGAATTGTACTTTGTGAAGACTGACTACCAAATTGCTGACTTCTTCACAAAATCTTTGCCTCTTGAAAGATTTGAATACCTCCGACAACGGTTAGGCATGGCAAGTATTCGTGATGATCAAGACGAGGAAACTCCAAAGGACAAAGCAGTCAATAATGTAGCAGACATCACACGTACATATGGTAATTCAAAAAGGTAATTATTCAAACATAATGTCTGTTGATCACATCACAGATCAACACCCGTATCAAAAGAAAGGACCCTGAACGTACGCTTCAGTGCGTCAATCCTCTAGAAAAGAAGAGAAATCTTCTTAATTATCGTGAGCAAAATCTATACAAGATTTTATAAAAAGTTTTTCTAAAAACCTTTTATAAAATTTTTTGCTCATGATAATCAAATCTTGAGAATAGCTCGAGTAAGAATAAAACTTTCAAAAACAATGCTTCACCTCTTAAATAGATAAAAAACAGTTTAAAAATACTAAGCTATTTTTGAGGGGGAGAAATGTAGAAGTTTATTTTTGAAACAATGAATAAGTCGCAAACACGTGTTGCTAAAAGGTTGTTAAAAAGAAAAAATGAAAAAACATGACAAAAAGTTGTTGTAAAAGTTGGAAAAGTTACCATCACTTTAAGGGGGAGTGATTGATTTTAATTTTAAATCAAAAACAATTTTGATATAACACAAACGTTCAAATTATTTGAACCAAAATGTTTTCAAAAACTTGTTAAAATTTAAGAATTAAAATCAAAAGTGTTAAGTGTTAAAAGGGCTAAAGTCAAGGGGGAGTTTTTGTTAAACTTGTCAAAATATTGATTTGAACCCTCCCCTAGTCCAAAAGGTTCTCGCAAACCTGAGTTCAAGACATAAAGGGTCAAAATGAAATATACGGGTCAACTGATGCGTGGGAATTGCACCAGGCTTTACCTCTCGAGGGATCTCGAGAAGCTTACAACCCCCACCAGGCAGTGTACCTGATTGTTGTAGTATAGTACAGTGACAAGTACCGGGGGATTGATCGATCAACTCAAGAATAGTGTCGCTAGGATTAGAAAGCCTAAAAACAAGGTCTAGAGGTGAAGGATGATTCTTTTTGTATTTTTTATATTTTATAAAAGCAAGTAAAAATCTCGGGTTTTAGAAGAGTGGGCGGAATTAGTTGCTAGTCAACTAACCCAATAACTAAAGATGCAATCAAAATAAAATAATGAAAATGAAAATAAACTAAATTAAACTAGTGGTGTGAGCAATATATGGGAGAATTGTGTTTACTTTGATTTCACTACTCCCTAGATATCTTTTACAGGTTAATTACTTGTTACAGTTGCGTGGATGACGAATTGTATTCCTTAATACCATTCATGGAGTGGCGTACTTACTTTCCCAATCCTATAAGCTCCTACTTCACTCCTATTTCGAGCCGGCTAAGAAGCTCCTAACATGAGATCACTAGAATTCGCTCATGCATTAAATACAACAATAAAAACCTAGTACACATCGGTTCATGTTTCTTAAGACGTTCAAGCAAGTTACACAATGGAGATCTGCCAGTTTTCTTAAGCCTAACATTGAAATCATTCATCCATTACAACTATAAACAAGCAATCAACCTATAATTAACATCTAGGTTTCATTACATCTAAGCAAACACATAAAAGATCTAGCCTAGCATGTTAAAATCAAGACAAGCATAAGATATATTCAAACAACACATAGACATATTGAATGAATTGAAGAAAACTTATCTCAATTGAACATGAAGGGTTTTAAGGGGTGAAAACCCTTGAAAATACTGTTACAAACGACCTAGGGTTTATTAGGTTCCGCCCTAGAATTCTCCACACAAGTTCCCCTTTTTGTGATGAATGAAAAATAGAAAAGTATATATATATTTTGTGAGGTGACAGCGTCAAGAGGAAAAATCTGACGCCGTCATCTCGCCGCCAATAAAGTTCTCGGACTACCTAGATCTATATCTGACGCCGTCATGTGTAATCTTTTTCCAGGCCGTCACAAAATTTACTCTTGACGCCCTACTTCTGACGCCGTCACGTTTTCTCTGGGCCGTCATCCATTTTGCTCCTGACGCCGTCATAAAATTCTTCTTGACGCCGTCAGGTACTGTTCCCAGCAAGGAAAATTAAGTCTTTGCCGTTTTCTTCACTTTTATGCTCCAAAAACGTCCAAAATGATTCCTTTTCCAGAATTCACTCCCAAAGTACCTAAAATCACAAATGGAACGATTTAGGGCAATATTTGATCAAATAAATTCCAATTCCAGCTTAAATGACCCCCTAAAAATGGTTCATTTTTCGCCTCATCATCAACCAACCCCACTTATGTGATGCGAGAAAACCACACACACACACTTTGTCACTCGCACTCTCTCTCTCCTAAACCTAACTCACACTTACTCGCATCTACAAGAACTCTTGTATCACAGATTTTCTTGCCTATTCTCTCAATTTCGTGCAAAAAGTAAGCTTTCAAATCTGTTAAATGATGTTTTGCATATGCTTCTTGCTTATCTACCCTTAATTTTAACTGTTTTATACCCAATTGGGTTGTTAGGGTTTAGATACCAAGAATGCGTAGGTTTCACTATTGAGTTTAAACTGTGGTGTGTTAGTGTTAAAACTTTGTGGTTAGATGACTGAGATATACCGGTTTGATCAACAATTTGAATGAAAATGGGTTTTTGAACGGTTTGATTTGGTTAAAATGGGCTGATTTTGGGAAGAAGATGAACAGTTCTCGATGCGACATCGTATTGTATGCGATGCGAGACTTAAGAAAAGAGGCAAAAGGTGCATTAAATATTATTTAAAAATCCGAGAGTTTTAACTGCGATGAAAATTTTCTTCGCATCGCGGGTAAAAGCTCCGCGATACGAGCCTTTTTAAAAGTCATGCGATGGCTTGCCATCACAGTTTTCAATACGAATGTTTTGGGTCCGAAACTTTATGTGATGGCTTACCATCACATTTAGTTTGGTCCGCGATACCTGTGTCACCTTCAATGCGAAATTGACTTTCACTGACCATTTGCCGGCGACACCAAATCCGCGATACCAGATATTGCGAAGCTTTTTCACCCACTTATACTAAATGTTACTCTGCCAAAATTTTTTAAAATCTTTGCAAGACTTTTATAAATTATGCATTTATATAAAGTTTCTCAAACATTTTAATAAATTTTGACTATGTAATAAACAGTGATCAAGGCATTCTTTCTCAAATTAAGACAAAATTTGTTCTTAATGAATTTTCAAAAAGCCAAAATGATTGTACAATCTACATAAGCATTTTTCTCAACTTGTTTTCATCAAATTCAATCTGTTCTCATTTTAAAGACTAAATGAAAACTTTTGAGACATAAAATATTGCATATGATTAGTTTTTCTTGATAATTAGACTAGGATTGTATCACTATTATTGCCTTTACAAGACTATGTGATGCATATGTTTAATTACTACACTTAGTCTTTTCTATGATTGCAACATTTATGAATACTTTGTGTATATGACTGATTTGACGGATATGTTTACAATATGTTAGTGATTGCCAATACCAAGAATAGAATTTCAAACCAATTCATGCAATCACTTAACAGACTTTTCACTGTTAATTGTTTTCATTCAAATGGTTTTGAGACGAATCAAATATATTTACACTGAGGGTATCTCATCTTCAAGGTAGTTATTAGGGCTAGTTATCAACTAAAAACTAATAATGCATCCCTTTAGCTACACAACGTAACAGAGTATCCAAGGTCTAGATATGTTTTGAGAAATCTCATACTTATGCAACAGAAGCTCTTTCAAGACGTATTACAATTGATTCCACTTAAGACTTCTCATCTTCAAGATGGTTACTACGACTAGTTATCACCTAAAAGCTGATAATGGAATCCTTTAACTAGCCCACATAAGAGTCTAAAGTATTGTCAGTCGTTAAGAAATCTTACGCTCATGCAACAAAATTTTCTGTGAAAGTTTTTATTTCCAAAAAAAAAAAAAAAAAAAAGATTCTAGTTTATCTGGAAAACTTTGGTTTGAATTCAAGATGATACGTTTTCCCAAAGCTTAAATGGGTTAGATAAACATATTTTAAAGCATGAGCATTATAAAACAACGTTTGTTCTATACCTTAAACATTTTTTTGAAAAAGTATCACAAATCAACAAATTTTTAGGTGAGGAAAATAAAAATAGAAAGAGAGAATTAAATCGTATGTGAAAAGAAAAGAGCATGCGCTTATGCTATAAAAGCAAGAAAGCATAAGAAAAGAAAAAAAAAGAAATTTGCTCGAAAAAGAAATGCCAAAGCATATAAAAACAGACAGAGTGAAAAAATAAATATTGTAAACTTTATCAAAGATACTTACATCTTTTATGTCATTTCAGAATCAATCAAAACCATGGCTCAAGAACAAATTCATGATCAACCACAACACATTCAAGAAGATGCTTTAGCTGTACAGTTACCTACCAATGAAGAACTTGTGCCGACAGCTGAATACATCAGACTTGGTGAATGCAATCACCAATTCCGCATATCTCTCTTTGAATGTGATCACCCAATCATTCCTGAAATCCTTCAACATCATCCAACCTATCCAATGCTCTCATTATCCGACTCTACCACCCCCATGATATACCTACAACAATTCTGGTGTAATGTTTTGTTTCTCAATGAAACTAAACCTGACACTATCTAAAGCATCATTGAAACTCAACAAATAACAATTACATCAGAAGACCTCCGTAAAGCTCTAAATCTTCCTCTTGTTGAACATGGAAACATCACAGCCTTCCAACAACCTCCTAATGTTCACCAACTCATGAAATTCTTTATGGAATTGGGATACGACAAGGAAGCTGATGACAAGCACAAGTTCAAAGTGCTGTCAACATTCAAGAGGAAGTGCCTACCTGCACTATGGGCTACGCTATTCTCAATTCTCAGTCGGTGCTTAACCAGAAAAGAAACGGGAATGGATCGAGGCACTACTTCATTATATCAAATCATGTATGGTATAGTAAATCAGTGTCACTTTGATTATGCAAAGCTCCTATGGACAAATGTTGTTGACTACGTCCGTAGATCGGAGAAGAAGAAGAATGTATGCATTCCGTTTGTCAGATACTTCAAACTATTGATTGCTAAGTTCATGAGGGAACACCCAAGTATCTCACAACGACAAGATGATCCAACACCCAGAGTGCCACATATCCATAGCACAAGTGGGGACTCCGTTGTTTGCACAATTGTCCCGATGGCAATACCACAGGGTCTGTTGGAGCTCGTTAACAAGGAATCACAGGCATACAAGGAGTATATGGGAATAGAAAGCGCTCCTATGGAAAGCTCAAAACCGAGCGGACCTACCCCGGACGCGTCTAGGGTTAAATTAGAGTGTAGAGCCAACGTAGAAAAAAATAGGAAGCGTCGAAAACAATCGGCTAGGAAACACTCTAAGAAGGGAAGCCAATTGTTATATGAGGAAGATGATGATGATGAAGAGAAAAATAAAGAGGATAAGGATAGTCAGGAGTTTAGGCCTAGTGATGCTGGTAAAAATGATGATGATGGAGATGATAAGGGGAAGGAGATGACACCCATAGACCGGAGATTAGGAAGAAGATGAAGCATGACAACAGTAGGTCTAGGTCCTCTGAGCAACACCAACTCACCCCTCCCGTCATTATTGATGTGGAACCATCATCACCACCTCTAACAATAACAACAACAACCGCAACTGCAACAACAACTATTCAAACAACAACAATACCACATACAACTCACTTTCAAAAACCGTCAACAACAACATCTCAACCAAAACACATACCAACAATGTCTACATCGACATTGTTTCAAAGAATTTGAGTTGATTCAGTACCATTTGTGTCTACCACACAATTCAACGAGATAATGAGAAAACTTCAGGCTGACATAGAGTCAAGGTTTGCAGCTCTACGACAACAATCAACACAAGTTAAACCTTCCACATTGATGCGTGGGAATCGCACCAGGCTTTACCTCTCGAGGGATCTTGAGAAGCTTACAACCCCCACCAGGCAGTGAACCTGATCGTTGTAGTATAGTTAGTGACAAGTACCGGGGGATTGATCGTTCAAATCAGGAATAGTGTCGCTAGGATTAGAAAGCCTAAAAACTAGGTCTAGAGGTGAGGGATGATTCTTTTTGTATTTTGATATTTTTATAAAAGCAATTAAAATCTCGGGTTTTGGAAGAGTGGGCGGAATTAGTTGCTAGTCAACTAACCCAATAACTAAGATGCAATCAAAATAAAATAACAAAAATGTAAATAAAACTAATTACTAATGTGGTGTGAACAATAAATGGGAAAATTGTGTTTACTTAGATTTCATTACTCCCTACATATCTTTTACAGGTTGATAGTTTGTTAAAATTGCGTGGATGACGGGTTATATTCCTTAATACCATTTGTGGGGTGGCGTACGTACTTCCCCAACTCTATAAGCTCCTACTTCACTCCTATGTCGAGCCTGCAAGAAGTTCCTAACATGGGATCATTAGAATTCGCTCATGCATTAAATACAACCATAAAAACCTAGTACGCATTGGTTCATGTTTCTTAAGACGTTCAAGCATGTTACCCTATGGAATTCTGCCAGTTTTCTTAAGCCTAACATCGAAATCATTCATCCGTAACAATTATAAACAAGCAATCAACCCATAATCAACATCTAGGTTTCACTACATATAAGTAAACACACAAGAGATCTAGCCTAGCATGTTAAAATCAAGGCAAGCGTAAGATATATTCAAACCACACATAGACATATTGAATGAATTGAAAGGATACTTATCTTAATTGAACATGAAAGGTTTCAAAGGGAAAAAACCCTTGAAAGTACTGTAAAAATCGTGCTAGGGTTTCTCCAAGTTATTCCTATAATTGTCCTCCTTTAATGAATGAAAATTACAAAACTATATATACATTTTCCATCGTGACGGCGTCAAGAAGAAGTATCTGACGCCGTCAACTCGTCGCCCATAGTAATATCGGATTGCCTAGATCCAGATCTGATGCCGTCAAGTGAAAATTTTCTCTGGGCCGTCACATGTAATGGGACCATGACAGCCTATGGTGACGCCATCATGCCCCTAGTGTAAAAACTCTCTGGATCGTCACGGACTCTATCCACTTCACCTCTTGTTTTACTCTTGACGCCGTCATGAAGAACCTTGTGACGCCGTCAGGTACTGTTCCCAGCAAGGAAAATTAAGACTTTGTCGTTTTCTTCACTTTTATGCTCCAAAAATGTCCAAAATGCTTCCTTTTCCAAAATTCACTCCAAAAGTACCTAAAATCACAAAAGGAACGATTTAGGGCAATATTTGATCAAATAAATTCAATTTCGGGCTTAAATGACCCCCTAAAAACGGATCATTTTTCGCCTCATCATATATCCTTACACTTGAGATTTGCTTGTCCTCAAGCAAATACTCTTTTATTCTAATCAAAATACAAGTTAGGGGCCATTTAACACTAATATAAAAGTAATTACAACAAATAATCGTTCCACTAAAGACCAAAGACAAGCACGGAGGTCATACACTAGCACCTCATAAATAGTGTTTAGATACTCACATCTCTCGGGTGTAATAAAGTATATATCATAATATGGAAATGGAAAACATCTCTCACTACCTGCTATAGCAAAATAGATTACCATAGGCTTGGGAAAGGATCAAACCTCCACCACATGGCGTAAGCACCTAGGATAAACTATCAAAGAGGTCTTTCAAAGGGTTATAACGTTAGGTGGAGGGATATGGAATACATGGTTTTGTTGGATAAAGGCAATCTTTATTGGTGGCGAGTTAATCATCTTGGTTAATTACATATACAATATGGCGTTGCTAAGCCAAAACTAGACTCGACTTAAGCTAATAAATCAAAAATAACAAAAACATAAAATAAACATAGAATGAAACGTGATGGTAGTCTGTATGTTTTTTTCTCTCTTTTTCTTTTTCTATTTTTTTTCTTTTTTCTATTTTTTCGATTTTTTTTCATACACTCTTACCCTACCATCAAAAATAATACATCATAGGGAATGAACATTCCCCTTACACTTGAATTTTTACATACTTTACAATAAACTAATCTTATGACTCGAATTAAGATAATCAAAACTATTGATACAAAAGTTGGGCGTTCCTGGTTATGGGCTCTTGCTCTCGTACCAATTCGCTTCTTAGTACTTGTAACCTGCGCACTAAGAAAATAAACAACACCGTTAGACTTATCGTGGGATTGTCTCCCACGATTAGACTCCGGCGTGAGAGTAAGTAATCGATTTAGGGTTCTCGTAAAGAGTTAGGGTTTTGTGAATCGTACCTTGAATGAGAGTTATGTCATTCTTTATATAGGCGCAAAATCCTTGTAGGGTTCGTGCTCCTTACGTTTCGCACCTATGGTGCTTATCCGGGTAAGGATATCTATTCCATAAATAGATGATCCTTATCTATACCGTGTATAGTTTATTTGGGTTTGGGCTTACGTAAGCCTGGTCCCATTATTGATGCGGCCCAAGTTACAATAGCCCACGCACGGTGGTTTTGGGCCTTAGTAATGTTTATCATTTGGGCTCGTGGCCCATATGTAGTCCATACGTCATCATGTCCCCCCAGTCTAGTATGCGTGGCTCGTAGCCGCGGATGCTAGACTAATATTAACAGCGGTAAGCGTGGCGGGAGAACATTGAAATATTGCCGCCCATTTTAAAGTGCAATGCACCTAGTCATAGATATCTCAAAAGGAATACCTCGAAAATTGGGGGTTGTGTCCACGTGGCCCTCGTAAATCGGGAAAAAGTGCATGTACCGGTTCAGTTCTAGCCACACGTTTTTGTGAGTGGGATCCACGTGGAGATAATCTAGGGTTTTTTTACTCCCTATATAATAGTCACCGCCCCATTTTTACAATCACACACAGTAAAACACACACTCACCATTGCTCACTTTCTTGAAAGCTATCTTTTGCAAAGAAAATAATCATTTCCTTAGGTAATTTTTGTGTGCGTTTTACTAGTGAATTATTGAAAATGGTTGCCCAGTTAGAGGACTTTCGCTCTGCGATGACGGAGAATGATATTACTCAGTTTTCATCTGACTATTTCATTCCTCTGGACGTGCGTCCAGAGGCTCCAGACGTTAACGCGTGTATAGCTGATTTCCCCGAAGGGAAAATAGGGCTATACACGAAATTCTTTGAGTACGCGAATTACCGCGTACCAATATCTATTTTTCTGAGCGATTTGCTCAACCACTTTCGCCTCCACATCTCACAGCTGCACTGTATAGGTGTGGCTAAGGTGTCGAATTTTGAAGTAAACTGTCGTTTACTTGGGATAGAACCGACCATAGCCTTGTTCCGCTCCTTTTACCACACGACGTGGTCAAATGGATGGGTATCTTTTGCGAAGCGCCCGGGGGCACTTCAGTGTTATACTGAGAAGGTAGACTCCCTAAGAAATTGGAGGGAGCATTTTTTCTGGGTGGATGATGTGGTTTTTCCATCACCCTATGAGTTTTATACTCAGGATACTTTGCCAAGGGATGGGCGCCCCGCACCCGGTTCCTATAGGCTGACTGATGCGCAGACCCTTGATGCCAACCGCCTAGCCATTAACCCTTATCCGGAGGAGTTTTTGGTATACATGGGGTTGAGTCGCAATTACTTCGGCGCTGCTGACGAGGTGCCCACTTTTATAAGTGAGGAAGGCCGGGGTGGGTGTTCGTCCCTTCTACTTCAAATTTTGTAAGTCTTTTTGTGTGCGCATCTTTAATAACTAATCCTTTCTTCTTTCTTGTTTTGTTTATGTGCACAGAGATGGATCTATTCGTCGTTGTGAAGCTGGACAAACCAAAGCAGGTGACTATAGGAGTGCGCCCTCTGAGGGAAGGTGAGCAGCCACTACTGGAGGCGACTGAGGGTCGCTTGACCGTGCTGCCGGAGGTTGTCCTTGAAAACACGCCGCCGCTTCAAGTGACGCCTGTTCAGAGCGTGGCACCAGATGTGGAGGTGGCGCAAAAGGAGGCGCGCGCTGAATCGTCTGACAGCATAGAGATCCTAAAGCCCGAGGAGGTGCTGAAGGAGGAAGTGGCGCAGAATATTAAGCGCAAAGGGGAGGCTGGGAGCAGTGGCACCAAGAAGAGACGACGCTGCCTCATTAGGGATGCGGATTCGTCTGCGGAAGAGGAGACATCCGCTCTTGGCGCGGATAAGAAGGCTGCTGAGGCCTCTCCATTCCTGTAAGTATCTGCGTCCCTATTATATTTCTTGTACATTACTTGTCGCAATATGTACTAACTATCGTCTTCATATCTTGTAGGGATGATGCCGCGAAGAATGATGGGGTCTTCGTGGATGTGGTTTCCTCTCCGCAAAATGAAAACAAGGAGGGGAAAGCCAAGGTTGATGAGGGTGGAGAGGTGCAGCAGTTAATGGATGAGTTGGCTGCGACTGCTGCGCGTCAGGCTGAGCTGGTGGCTCAGTTGAGGGAGAAGTATGTCGGGGAGAGCAGTACTCTCGCCCAGAAGGATGAGGAGATAGCGGAGCTCCGTGCGCAGCTGGCTGATGCGCAGGCGGAGTTGGAGTCCTCCCGGGTGTACACTGAGAAAGTCACCCATGAGAAGTTGTCCGCCCTGGCTGAGGTGGAGGAGGCGCGCGGGAAGCTTCATCATTATAAGTCTGACATGACTTAGGCTGTTAGGTATTTGGAAAAGAAGAAGGTGGAGCATTTTGCTAACATTGCCAAGTTCAAGGAAGATATGATGAAGATCATCCAGCTGCAGGAGGACAAGCTGCGCGGCCTGAGCATCGACTACGATGAGGAGTTATATCCTCATTTGATGTCGACCATTGCTGAGCGCATGTATTTCTTTTTAACTCTTCTTCTTCATAATAATTTTTGTTGCTATGCTTTTTATTAACACAAATTGTCTTTGTTGATGTAGGTGGTTGATTAGCCACGGGCTGCGCCTGGCGGCTATGAGGACTCTGGAGTCCCAAGAGGTGTTGGACGCCTTTGGGAAGGTGGTTCACTGTGCGGTGGCGCGCGGGAAGTCACAGGCTATGGAGGATCTCCATGAGGCCAAGCTTCTGACCAAGGACTTGGCAGAGGTCCCTGGTTATAATGCGGCTGCCTACGATGAGTTGATGCAGGCTATGGCGGGGTTAAAGGTTCTCGAGTTGCCGTACATTGGAAGGTTGGAGTGCGACCAAGACAACCCCATAGATGTACTTATGGCGGGGTTGACGTTGGAGCGCCACCTTTTAGAGGATGCAGAGGCGCAACCAGATTACTTCCTAAAGCCTGATGTGTCGCAGCTGCAGATTCCTGTGTTCGCGCAGCCTCGCCACATCCTTACCCCGTTTGCTCTTGAGAGGGAGATTCCCTTGAAAGAGGTTTTGGAGCGTCACGCGCAGAGGGCTGCTCAGAAGAGGGGCATTCAGGGCAAGGCAGTGTTGTGTGGAATGGGTGCTGCACACATCCCTAGGTCTGATGGTGTGCCCGTGAGTGTTCCTACCGTATCTCCCAAGGATGCTTTGATTCTGAGAAAGCTTCAGGAGGCGGGGAGTTCTGCTGCTCCGGAGGATAGCCCTGAGCATCGCTATAGCGTGTAGGCTTTTTGTATATGTATTATGTGATTAATGAAGTGTATCTTTCCTTGTAATTTTTGTGTAAAAATGTTGAATAAGATACCTTTTTGTTGTTTAAGTTCGTGACTTAAGACTTGCATTGTTTACTAAGTTTAATTATCTGACCAAGTGTATTGGCTGCGTGATTTTAAGAAATATACTTGCATTGTTTGCTAAGTTTTTTGTTATTTGACCAAGTGTCTTGGCTCTTTGTTTGCTAAGCTTGTACGGTGTACTTAATATTTGCGCACCCGTCGTGGGATGCGCATGTGAAACTTACTTTGACGTCTCAAAAGTAAGGCGCTTAGCAAGGATACGTGATCCAATGTTGATAGGTTTGCAACCCTCTTACTCAACGAGTGAATTAGTAGGTTTACTCATCCTTTATGCCTTCGTGGGTCTTTAATTAGTGCATGCACGCCATGTAGGCAAAGATATAAGATAACAATATTGACATATATAAGTATGTACGCAATAAAGTGAAATACGCTATGAAGTTAGCTAGAAACCATAACATTTTATTGATACTTGCAAGTTTTTTGAAAAAATAAAAATACAATTCCTATGAAAGAAAAGAAAAAACAAACACTTATTGGGCACCGCTTAGGATGCAAAGGTGTCTGTGTAATGGCCGTAGCCTAAAAGTAACATCTTTTAAGATTGCAGATGTTCCAAGTGCGCGCTAGGTCGTGACCTTCCATATCGCGCAGTCTGTATGCACCGTTGCCGAGTGCATCTGTGACCTCGTAAGGTCCTTCCCATTTTGGTCCGAGCTTGCCTGTGTCTTCTGCGTGGCTCGCATCGTTGGCGCGGTATACAAAGTCTCCTGGCTTGAATGAAGTATGTTTGACCTTTGCATCATAATATTTCTTCATCTTTGCCTTAGCCTTTGCTTCGCGTATAGCTGCGTGTTCACGCCTTTCTTCCAGTAAGTCCAAGTCTATGCGCCGCTCCTCGTCATTTGTTGTGACGTTGACCTCTGCTGTTCGTATAGTTGGCATTCCTATCTCAGTTGGTATGACGGATTCTGTTCCGTAGACGAGGGAAAATGGCGTGTCGCTAGTACTGGTTTTGATTGTTGTGCGATGTGCCCATAAGACATGCGAGATCTCGTCCACCCACCTTCCTTTGTGTCTGTCAAGGCGCGCTTTTATTCCTTCCCCTAGACTGCGGTTTGCGCGCTCAACTAGGCCATTGGTTTGTGGGTGTTTTACTGAAGCGAAGTGTTGCGTGATGTTCAATTGCGCGCACCAATCTTTGAATGGGTTATCACAGAATTGTTTTCCGTTGTCTGATATAATCTCTCCCGGTAGTTCGAAGCGACATACAATGTTGTCCCAGACAAAGCGTTTCACTTGGTTTCCTGTTATGCTCACCACCGCCTTTGCTTCAATCCACTTTGTAAAGTAGTCTATGGCTACGATGAGGAACTTTACTCCTCCTGTCGCTACTGGAAAGGGTCCTGCGATGTCAATGCCCCATTTGTAAAATAGCCATGGTGAGGTAATTGGTGTTAGCTCTTGTTGTGGTCGGCGCGGGATTGGCCTATGTACTTGGCAATTGCTGCACTTCTTTATCAGATCGCGTGCGTCGCGATGCATGGTTGGCCAATAATACCCTGACCTTAGAGCGCTTGCCACCACAGATCGCGGCCCTGAGTGCATACTACATGATCCTGCGTGGATTTCTCTGAGTACGTAGTCTGCTTGAAGAGGTCCAACACATCTGAGCCATGGTTGTAAGAAAGAGCGTCGATAGAGTATGTTGTCTCGTAGTTCAAATCATTGCGCTGTGCGCTGCACTCTTCGAGCGTCCTTATGGTCTTGTGATAAAGTTCCCTTGCTAATGAATTCAATGATAGGTGTCATCCATGTAGGATCTTGTTCTTCTATCACTGTGGATATCTCCATTTCCAAGATTGACTTGTTTTTCAGGGTTTCTACCAATACCTATTTTGAGAGGTGCGCGAAGTTTGTGGATGCGATCTTGCTGAGCGCATCAGCCTTCCTGTTATCTCCTCTGGGCACCTGTTTTATTGTGAACCTGTCAAAGTTTTTGATTAAGGACTTGGTCTTTTCTAGGTATTGGATCATGTGTTCATCCTTGGCTTCATATTCACCTAGCACATGGTTAGCGACTAGCCGAGAATCTACATTCGCTTCCAGGTTGCGTACACCCATTTGGATTGCGATGCGTAGTCCAGCTAGTAGGGCTTCGTATTCTGCCTCATTGTTTGTGGCTGTGAATTCAAAGCGCAGCGCATAGGTGAATTCCATACCTTCTGGATTTGTAAGAATAAGGCCCGTGCCTGATCCATCTACACATGAAGACCCATCTGTGAACAGAATCCAGGGTTCCTGTAGATCTGTTTTTGTTGCAGATGTTAGGCTGTCGGTATCTGGCTTCTCCACGATGAAATCGGCTAAGATTTGTCCTTTGATTGCAGTGCGCGGTCTATATGAGATGTTATATTCACTTAACAGTACACTCCATTTTTGTAACCGTCCTGATGCGTCAGGTTTAGAGATAACTTGTTTGATTGGCTGATCGGTGATTACAGCTATTGGATGCGCTTGAAAGTATCTGCGCAGCCTTTTGGCTGCGAATACTAGAGCTAAGACCAGCTTTTCCATAGCGCTGTAGTTAGTCTCTATCTTCTTCAGGGCTTTGCTTACAAAGTATATGGGTGTCTGGACGGAGTTCCTATCTGTCAATAGTACTGCGCTAACTGCTCCATGAGTTACCGATAAGTACATGATTAGCTCTTCCCCTGGTCGTGGTGCGACAAGTTTGGGAAGGGATGCCAGATGGTGTTTAAGTTGTTGGAAAGCTTCCTCCGCTTCTTCGGTCCAGCGAAAATCTCCCTTTTTTGTGCACTTCGTGAGTGTTTTAAAGAGAGGGAGTGACTTGTCTGCTGATTTAGATAAGAAACGGTTTAGCCCTGCTAACTTTCCATTTAATGACTGGACTTCTTTGAGTGTGCGCGGTGAGGGGAGATCAATAACAACCTTTGTTTTTTCTGGACAAGGCTTGATTCCATCGGGCTCTATTAAGTATCCAAGGAACATGCCTTCAGTTGCGCCAAAGGTGCATTTCTTGGGATTTAACTTCATGTTTATTCTTCCCAATGTTCTGAACGTTTCCTTGATGTCGCGCACCAATTCATCCTCTGTGTGGCTTTTGATGACAAGGTCGTCCACGTAGACCTCCAAGTTGCGGCCTACTTGTTTCTCGAAAGCTGTGTCCACCAGTCGTTGGTATGTCGCGCCTGCGTTTTTTAAGCCAAAAGGCATTTTTGTGTAGCAGTACACTCCTTGACTGGTGTGGAAAGCTGTTTTTTCTTCATCTTCGACTGCCATCTGAATTTGATGATACCCTTTGTATGCGTCTAGGAAGCATTTGAAAGGGTATCCGCATAGGGATTCTACCTTCCAGTCTATTTCTGGCAGTGGGTAGCAGTCCTGTGGACATGCTTTGTTGAGGTCCGTGAAGTCCACGCACATTCTCCAACTGTCATCGCTCTTCTTTACCATTACTGGGTTAGAGAGCCAGTCGTGGTAGTACACTTCGCGCATGATTCCTGCGTCTACGAGCTTATGTACTTCTTCCAGAATAGCCTTTGCACGATCTGGGGCCTGGCCGCGCTTCTTTTGTCGTATTGGAGGATATCCTTGTCGGATTTGTAGCTTATGCTCTGTGATAGAGCGTGGCACTCCTGTCATGTGTTTTCGTTCCCATGCGAAGATGTCCAGGTTCTTCTGCAAGAGTGCGCATACGGCTGTTTTACCCTTTTCAGATAAAGATCCACCAATCGAAACTTGTTGTTCCGGGTAATCAGGATGAATAGCGACTTTTAGGTTTGGTGTTTTTTCTGTGCGCAGTTCTAGAATAGTCTCTACTTCAGTTACTACCGCATTGCATTCTCTTGGTGGTACTGTTGTGTTATAGAGGGTGACAACTCCTCCTTCCACTGGAAACTTAAGCATTCCGTGCGCTGTGGATGGTACAGCACGCATGGATGATATTCCAGGTCTCCCAATGATATCATTGTATGGTGAGGGGGACTTTATAACCATGAAATTTATCCATGTTGCGGTTGAGTGTTGTTCATCTCCTACGACCACCAGCAAGTGTAATTGCCCCATGGGCCAAATCTTTTCTCCTGTGAATCCAGTCAATAACGTTGTTGCTGGTATCAATTGACTTTGGATTTCAGGTCGCAGTCTTTTGAAACAATGATCATACAGGATATCTGCGGATGCTCCTCCGTCAATGTATATGCGGTGGATATCATGTCCTCCCGTATGTATTTCAATAGTTAGAGGTTCTACAACTGCGTTGTCCGCAGCTAAAGTAGGGAAAGATATCTCTTTTTCTGGAGAGAATTTTTGGCTCACTTTTTGCTTTATCTTGCGCTGCCATGACTGTATCATGTATATGGTATCAGCTTTTTCTTTGGGGGGTTCTTTCTTTCCCCCGTTCCTCTGTTTATCTTTTCCCTCTTTGATGTTTTTTACGAGGTGGTCCATTCTGCCTTCTCTTACTAACTTTTCAATTAGTTGTCTTAGCTGGACGCACTCGTTAGTTGTATGGCCTTTTTGACCATGGTACTCGCAGTATCCATTCCCTATGCGCTTTTCCTCTGCGGTGCGCATTGGTGATGGTTTTGGGAAGTTTGCACCTTCTGTTACAAATATTTCCCTCGGAGTTTTTATGAGAGGGGTATACTTGTCATTGTCTCTTCCACTGCGGTAATTCCTGTTGCGGTTGTTATTCTAATCGTTGGATTGTCTCCTAGGCTGCTCTTGATGCCTATAGTTCGAATAACCCTTTTTGCTGTCTGCAGCGGCTGCTTCTCTTTGTATAAAGGATCTGGTGCGCTTTGTTAGCTCATCGAAAGTCTAGGGAACTTTGTCATTTAGCTTTTGGATAAGTTCTGGGTTATTAATCCCATTCATGAACCTTGAAATTTTTATGATTTCAGGACACGCTTTGACTTGTATGCACTCATCCTTGAAGCGTTCCATAAAAGCGCTGGTTGATTCCCCTTGGCGCTGTTTCACTCTTGCTAGTTCAACAGGGTTTTTAGCGCACTTCTTTCTCTGGGTAAAGTTGAGGCGGAATGCTTTCCGTAATTCCTCGAACCCATCAATGCTCCTACGTGGGAGTTTGCTAAACCATGTGCGCGCGTTCCCTACTAACGTAGAATTAAACATGTGGCACCACACAGGCTGTGGCCAGTTTTTTATAGTGGCGGCAGATTCGAAAACTTTTAGATGATCATCCGGATCACCTGTTCCATCATATGTTTTCACATTAGTGGGCATGCGCCTGCGTTTGCGGTCTGAGTAATCGCTGATGCGTCGTGTAAACGCGTCAACTTTCTGGCGACACCAGGGAAGAGACATATCTTCATTCTCTTCTTCGCGACGTCCTCCTCTTGACTTCTAGTGTCCTGTTTCTTTATCCTCGTTGTCCGAGGAGTCGCTGGAGGAAGGGTAGTCTCTTTTTCGGCGCTTGCGCCGGCTTCTTTCAGAAGAAGAGCTTGAGGGACTTTCACTTGGGGATCTTCTATTTCCCAATCTGTCGTGAATCCTCTTACTCCCAGGTTTGGAGGATCCTTGGCTTGGCGAATGTTGAGGTCCTAATCGGTCTTGTATCCCTCGACTGCCAAGTCTGGAATGAACATTAGTGCGCCTCTCGCTGTCTTCTGAGTACTGTGAATCAGATGTCGTACCCAACCTATCGTGGATAGTGGTACGTTCTGCGCGTCTTCCCCGTGGGTAGCGCAGTGGTGATGGTTCGCGTTCGGGACCAAAATTAAGTCGAGCTTGTAGGCTCGTGCTTGCCCTTCTCCTTGCTTCTTCTTGCATGAGGGCGGTTAAGGTTTCATAATTTTGGGATACAAAATTTCCCAACGTTAGATTGGGTGTGTCCTCAGTTGCTGCAAGAATGTCTGCCACAGTATTAGGCACCCTATCTTGGTTAGGCGCGCCTGGCGGCACAGTGTTGTTCACTGCGGGTACAGTTTGGTGAGGAGTGGTGAAGAGGGTGCGCTGGAGTTCCTCAGCGCTTGGGACCACTGGGATGATTTGGGTAGTCCTTACTGGTAGTTCTACCTCTGGAAGAGGTTGGGTTGTTCCCGCCTCTTGGTGACCAGGTGCGCTGGTTGTCCCAGCAACCTGCCTAAGAGTCAAATCTTGTTGATTCTTTCTTTGGGGGTCACGTCTTTCTGACTGCGGAGTCCGCTGGCTTGAATTCTTATTCTTTGTCATTCAAGTTTTTAGTAGGGTCACACGGATGGCGCCACTTGTTGATACAAAAGTTGGGCGTTCCTGGTTATGGGCTCTTGCTCTCGTACCAATTCGCTTCTTAGTACTTGTAACCTACGCACTAAGAAAATAAACAACACCGTTAGACTTATCATGGGATTGTCTCCCACGATTAGACTCCGGCGTGAGAGTAAGTAATCGATTTAGGGTTCTCGTAAAGAGTTAGGGTTTTGTGAATCGTACCTTGAATGAGAGTTATGTCATTCTTTATATAGGCGCAGAATCCTTGTAGGGTTCGTGCTCCTTACGTTTCGCACCTATGGTGCTTATCCGGGGTAAGGATATCTATTCCATAATAGATGATCCTTATCTATACCGTGTATAGTTTATTTGGGTTTGGGCTTACGTGAGCCTGGTCCCATTATTGATGCGGCCCAAGTTAAATAGCCCACGCACGGTGGTTTTGGGCCTTAGTAATGTTTATCATTTGGGCTCGTGGCCCATATGTAGACCATACGTCATCAAAAACACTTGGAGTACTTTTAAGATTAACACACATATGGGGGTAATAATATGATGTTCTTCCCCATTACTCCATAACATTAGTACTTTACCCATGAGTCCCAATCGTCCCAAAACAATATGTACAAGGATATGACTCGACTTAGCAACCATGTAATCAATTAGATAATTAACTAAGGGTTTAAACATGTAACAATAATGCACTTAAGATGAGTGCATATACGGAAGGCTAAGGCGATTTAGGTGTACATTTAAGTGGGTTGTAACAAATTCTTCCTTTAAGTAAGATACTTAAAGTTAGAAACAAAAAGATAGGCTCGGAGGGGTGTACTAGGGGTTTCGTGTACTAAAAATGAGTACAACGCTAAGGGTGTGGGAAAAATTAGTTGACTTTATTAGCCAAGTAATATGACTTAAATGGTTATGTAATTATGATACGGGTTTAACACAAGGGTGATTCCTAATGCCTCTTATCATGTAGTAAATCCTACTACACGAATGTAGTCTCACTAGCAGTCTCGGGATGCATCACTAACGCAAGTTCTAGAATCTAAATGCTACCGGTACACTCATAAGCATTAATAGTAAATGCTTTTCCTATCAAATCTAAAGGCGAACCTCACATATTTGGGTGTAAAATTTTTCTGAATGGTACGTTTTTGTGCTAGTCATATGACTCCTATCCATGAGACGCTTGTTAAGGCTAAATTTTCACTCCTAAATGTTGTAAGAAATTTTAAATTTGGCGCTAAAATTACACTAACAAGTATTTCTCATAGTTTTATTACACACCCACCATCAAACAAACAAACTCAAGTGAAAGTGTATCCTATAAGGTATCATCATTTACCCTCCCCTTACACTTAGGATGAACATTGTCCCCAATGTTCAATTAAAGAATGTAAAAGTGAAATAGGTAAAAGAATGAAATCAAATACTCCCCTGATTCGTTCGGTGTGGATAGTGTGGTAACAAGGTTAGATCTTCCTCCAAGAAAATGACCAATCAAAGGTTCCCTTCCAGAATATAAATCATCTTCTTGTCATACATAACCTGTTAATCCTGAGAAAACAAACAAGGCAACCTCGCGTAAATCGGCGGCAATCTATATATACTAACAAATCCTAGAAATCAATGTAAGATATAATGCTTGTGGAATGAATGTTTGCAGATTTCCTGGAGTTTATAAAACTAAAGAATTAACAAAAACTTTAAGACTCCGTTAGAAAAACAAAACTAGCAAAATTTCCAGAATTTTACACATGACACCGTCAGGAATTGATTCCCGACGCCGTCAGAAGTGACCTGCAGAAATCTTTACATTAAGTTTCCGGAAAATTTCTGGAAAAACTTATGTCCTACTTCCTGAAAAATCCTGCAAAACATCATTATGACTCGATACAAGCATTTGACTCTGACAAATAATAATATACATGTCCATTTAATATTGTGGAGAAATCATGATCAATTTTTTATCTTAAAAACATATTTGGGGTTTCCCCTTACACTTATCTTTTGCGAAATATCTTTGTATGAAGTTAAGACGAAGTCAAACGACAAAATAAAGTATTTTCACCATTTTATTTTTGAAACATAATCTACCAACAATAAAAATAAAGCATGCATATGGAAAGAAATAACAATCAAACAAATAAAAATCACACAAAGCATGGGTTTCCTCCCAAGAAGCGCTTTTCTTTATTTACGAGTCTTGTAGCTAGACTCAAGGTCATGGGCTATTACGTGACCTCATCGTTGGTTTCACTCTCTAGGTCATCTCCTATATTAGTTTTGTACTCCAGACCTAGCTGCAAGCATTCTTTGTAGAAACCAAGTATTCTATTCATAACATATTCTACTCCTCTACGTCTATCCTCATCATTCCTATAGTAAACCGCTTGTTTGTGTTCCTTTTCTATGTTGATAGGAGGCGGTATTGTTCAATCTTATAGGGCATTTGGTAGGCAATATCATCATTCTCTTCTTTGAATCTAACTATCCCTAGAGTCGGATCATAACTCATCTTAGAGGCCTCAACGAACGGTTTTCAGAACACTACTTGACTTAGGCAATCATCTATCACCGGACGACTATCCTCCACTATTACAAAGTCGGTCTCATAAGTGAAGTTTCCTACGATTACATGCAATCCTTTCACTCGCCCGACAAAATTACTTATCAAATTCATACGGGGCATCATCCTATAACCAAGTTGCTTCTTCATTACCCAATTATAATAAGTCCTAGTCATGATGTTTATAGGAGACCTGGGATCGATATAAGCTTTCCATACATGCATATGCCCAATGTTGCATGGTATGTTGATGTTAGAGGGACCACCTACTTTAATAAGGGGTGAACCAAGGATATATGGTGTCTCGGGATCATCGAATAAATCCTTGTGATATTCCCGTTCTTCCTTGGTGGGCAACTTATCAAAGTACTCTTCTACATTTTCTACTTCCTCTAACTTCTCTCCCTTATTAACCTCAACTTCCTTAATTTCATCCCTAGTCTCGGTTTCTATTCCAATTTCATCCTTGTCACTTTCTTCTATATCCTCATCTTTTGGTTTAATAGTGAGAACATTGACAATGTGGACGTGTTTGGATGACGAGGAGTCCTTAATTTAGATTTCGCTATTGGCGTCCCTAGTGTCCTTCCTAGGTGTAGTTAGCGCTTGGTTGTTGAGGGCTTTCAACAAGTTGTAAATCTTGTTGGTCATCTCCGTTTGTTGTTGATTGAATTCAGTTTCGAACTTAGCTATGCGAGCTTCTTGAGATGCCATAAACTTGGACATCAATCCTTCAAGATTATTGGTACTACCATAGTTATTAGAAGGATTGTTGTTGAAAGTACGGTTGGAGAGTGGACCGTTTGGTTGGTACGATTAGGCGGATTGGAAGAATTGTTTTGATTTTGTTTCCACCTAAGGTTCGGGTGATTTTTCTAAGAAGGATTGTAGGAATCACCATAAGGGTTCGGCTCGGGGTTGAAAGTGTACCACTTGTCTCCCGCTTCGTCGGTACGCGAGGATGCGTAGTCCGCAAAAGCTGTTCTGGGGAGTTCCACGCAATCACGAGTGTCATGGGGACCACTACATAATTTGCATGAAGAAGTGTGTGGAAAACTAGATGGGGGGTTGAATAAGAAAAGATAAAGAAAGAAACGATCAAACCACAACACGATTGTTTATCGCGGTTCGGCTACAAGGACTCTTTTTCCTTGCCCTACATCCATGGCCTGAGTTTCCAACTCGAGAGTTATAAGCACTAATCAACAAGCTCCTTTCACCGGCGGAGAAAACCTTTACAACGTCGCTTACACTTTTACCGACACTAAGCTAGATGTCGAGTTCTTTACCAAGGGTACAACCACTCCCGTTAGTTCTTTTACAAGGGTACAACAACTCCCGACACACTACGTATTTTGAGGCCTAAAATACTAACCAATCACTTCTACATACATGACACAAATGAAGTATAAACTACCAAAGCTTATACATGACCAAGCTAACAAGACTTGCAACTTTAGAGTTGAAGCTTGTAACTTCTTGAATGATCTTGTGAAGTCCCTTGCTACATAAGAGAATCACACAAGTCAAATGTTACTGAGTTAGTTTGAGAGAGTATATGAAAATATGTCCTAAAGTGGTGACTCAAAACTAACAAATGGTTTGGTATTTATAGCAAAACATTCTGCAGGTCTGGCGGATACGGCGGACCCCTCAGAAGGGTTCCGCCCGTGTATCCCCAGGGTACCGTCAGGGCTGCAGTTGGTTTTTCAATAAATCTTCCAAACCAAACAAGGTCACATCTCATTACACCTAGTCAAACACAAGACTTGCAAGCAAACATATGGTTAGTCAAACACACTTTCTTACCATAAATGTATATTGACAAAGCTTGCCCTAAATGTGATGTGACACTTTCTTATTATGTCAACATGCATTACACCAAACATGGAATACTTCCAAAATGTGTAAGAACTTCATGGATAGTCAAACACATAAACTTACCATAAATGCACATTGATGAGATGTGACACTTTCTTATTAAAGAAACAATAACAATGTTAAGTTTAAAAAGAAATGTAAAGACTAGTTATACAAGACTTAAAACTAAAATGATATTTTACTACAATCTAAAGTTTATACTTTGTCATTAACAAAACTTAGCAAAGATCGTTAAAATATAAATAACGTTTTTAAGCGATATTTGTATTAACAATCTCCCCCTTTTTGTTGATGACAAAACATAAACTTTCTTTATAAGTAAGCCACTAGTTTTAGTGTTAAGTCTTATAAAGTTTGTATTAAAACTTGTTTTACGAAAAAGATGTGATATGATATGCAAGAGTTAGAGATGAAAACAAGTTTAATATAACTTCTCCCGCTTTTTGTCGAAACAAAAAGAAGAGTAGCGTAGAGGAAGTATGCACTTGCTCCCCCTTGGACAACACTCCCCCTAAATGGAGTGCCAAGAGAGGAGACATGGATTTTGACCCTACAAAACAAAATGTTAGTTCCCACACAAGACAAGTCATGAAAGCATTTCATGTCTAGAACACAACTAAGAGTTGTGAAGTGGAATAATGCAACACTCATGCTCCCCCTTGAATATTACTCCCATAAATGGAGTATCAAGGAAAGAAAACATGGATAATGATCCTACAAAAAGAAAGGTTAGTTTCTAAAACACAAGATATATGTATGCTACCATAGCAAGGTATAGTTCACTCATTATACCTAAATGGTCAACAAACAACGCAAACCTTGTAGTAGAATGAAATACATTTCATGTAGAATTTTGACTCTTAAAAAGTCAAAGACAAGAAATTAGGACGACATTATCCTACTTCTTAATAATAAAGAAAAACCAAAAATAAACTAAGAACATAAAATGCTACAAGGAAATCATCATTTTTCTTAATGAGAAACATTTTCCAAAAGCAAGGCTAAGGTTGTTTAAGGATGAAAATGTATGTTGAGGGTTGTAGCGGGCTTTATTTTGAATGTTGTGGAGGTGACACGGTTATGGTTTGTTGGTTTAAATGGTGAAACATTTTCCAAAAGAAACGATTTTGTTTCATTTTGGAGACTCTAAACTTGAGGTGGTGTTGGTGCTCTAAGCTTGGTTTGTTGGTTTTAATAAGAAATATTTTCCAAAAGAAACGGGTTTGTTTCATTTTGGAGACTCTAAACTTGAGACTATCCAAAATGTGGTTTAGGATAAACCTCATTTTATTGGATAGGGTGAAACAACAATGGTTTTGGGTTGTGATACTCTTGTTGTGGTGGTTGGTTGTGGTCGAAAGTCTAATTTTGGTTAAGCAATGACCTTGGTTATTCATTTGTGAAAGGTGGTGGTTT
Source organism: Artemisia argyi (assembly GCA_030686995.1). Classification (NCBI taxonomy): domain Eukaryota; kingdom Viridiplantae; phylum Streptophyta; class Magnoliopsida; order Asterales; family Asteraceae; genus Artemisia; species Artemisia argyi. The sequence continues at coordinate 60,257,587 of CM060694.1, forward strand.
TGTTGGTCTTGGTGAAAGATCATTGAGATGCTTCTATTTTCTTATACGAAGAAAATAGAGATTCAAAGTGTTGGGAAGGTTCTTGTGGTTGTTATCGTTGAACAAAGTGATGGAAGCTTGGTTCTCCGGAAGGATTACCATGAAGGTTTTTGTAAATGGGGTGAAACACAAATGATTGTAGGTGTGTATGACCTTGATCATTTGAAAAAATTTAGGGTCTAGAATAATGGTAAGCCAAACTCTCAAGCAATGACGGTGGATGAGGTGCATCATCCAATGACTCATTTGGTTGAAATGTTGGTTGTTGTTGGGTTTCCGTTTCGGCAATGGTGTCAAAAAGTGACAATGATGGAGGGCTTGATGGTTTAGGTGATAGGTTTTCAAAAGTTTCCAATAGTGGATGTGGTGATGTTGGTGGTGTTTGGAAAAGTTCCATTGGTGTAAGTGTTGGTGATCGATGGTTGAAAAAGTTTTTGATGGTTGAAAAGTGTATATGTTTGTATTGCTATGTTTGGGAGAGGATGTTGGAGTAGCAAGATTGAGGAAATCTTGAATAGTGGTCATGTTGATGTTGCAAGGTATTGAATATGATGTTGAGGTAGTAAGGTTAAGGAAGTTTTGGATAGGTGAAGAAATCTCAAGTGATGAGCTTGATTTGATGGTTTTGTTGAAGCAACAAGGTTTAACACTAGTCCTAGTGGTTTTAGCTTGATGATTCGGATGAGGTGTTTGATTAAGTGACTCCTCCTAAACTAACCAGTCAACCGGGTGCGGTCAATAGGTCAACCCAGGAGAAAGTGCAAGATAACCGGTGAAGAATAGGGTTTCCCCGGGTCGTTATGTCCCAGCGAGGCGTGCAAAGGTATTAAAATGGGCTTGTGATCGGGTGAATTTGGACAGGAAAGGGTTTTGATGATATTTATAATCTTACGAAAAGTAAATTTACACTAGACAGCAATAATAAAGCATATAAAACAATAACGGAAGGCACAAATAACACAAAACACAATCTAAACTTAAAGCGGGCCTAAAACTAAATGATTAAAGGAAAGATAATAATAACACTAGTAGTAAGTGAATAATTTAAAGTTAACGATAAAAGATAACAACTAAAATAATAAACTATATTATACTAAGCAAACAAATAAAAAAAATATATAATAAAAAGATATATACTTGTCAAGCAAATTATCAGGATCCTTAAGTGTGGTTTATTATTTTAATTAAATCCTTTATTGATGAATTAATATCTCTTACAAATATTATTTTCTCACAACGTTAGTTACTTTTGAAAACAATTTTTTCACAAGGAGATATCAATATCTAAATTAAAACCCAATTATTTTCGCGGTTTTTGCCCGCTCAAACAACTAAAATTTTAATGAAAGTAACTTACAATTACTAACCAATATTTTTTCTAACTTTTATAAAATGACACTTAATTAACGGAATACTCTACTCAACAAGTATATAAAAAGCCTACTCACTACTCATGATTACTAAACGAACAATAACAATTAATCCAACAATAATAAAGATATTTCTAAACTAACATATATAAACTACTCGCACATAATAAAAAGTACACTACAAGCAACAAATAAAGCAACAATTACTACTAAGCTAAACATGACAATAAATATAAACATACTAAAAATAAAAAGATAAAAGGGTTAGAGATAACCAAATGAAATGAAATATATAAAGACGACGAGATGTGACCCATTCCATAAACACCAAAATCTCATCCATAAGCTTCTCCATAAAACCCACTAGTTACTTAACCGCTACTTAAATTTCCGCTAATAACTTGATGGAAATTAAAAGTTTGGAACAAAGAGAAAATGATTGACTAAAGCATTAGTTAGAGAAAATCATGAACTGTTAAAGGCTTTGACAAAATATCGTTGAGACAAAATGATTAGCAACTATTATAAAATGATGTAAAAGAAAACATTTAATTTAAAACCATTTTGGAACAAAAAAAAATAATAATAAAGAAAAATTAAAAAAAAAAATGCAGCGAGCTTACATCTTTATATCTAAAAATTATTAATTTTTATATAAAAACTAAAAAGATAATAACTTCAAAGATTAAAGGATGAAAGAATGATTAAAAAGTAAAGGAACTGATTCAAAAACTAAATAATGCAAAATATAAAACCTTAATACATTTCAAGTATGTAGAGAGTAGTACTAGCTAAATGAGACAAGTGATTCGAAATAAAAATTAACAGAGGCAACCATGAAAAAAAAGAACTAATACTATGATAAAGATTAATTAACACTACTCCTAGTCCTAAAATATTATATTGATGTCTCTCCTATATGCTTCCCCTCTCATCTCTTTATATAAGAAGATAGAAATAAACTTCATGCCAAGAAAATTTTAAGTGGCCATCCTTGCTGCCACGTAGCCTTCTTATCCTCCGATCTTAAACTTGCGTCCAATATATATCCAAAGGTGTGTCAAAATTAAGATAGGAACCGGGCCTACGCTTTTTGTGTTGAAAGATTAAATAATTTGGGCTTTTAAATCTTGCTACACTTGGGCTCAATATTTGACTTCACTTATGCTTCATTCGGATTTCGTTTGACTTGGTTTAATCTTTAAATTTCTTTTCTTTTGACTCGGTGCGCCAAATAAATTTATCGTTGATCCCATAATTTCGTGCTCTGTCCAATCTCGCTCGGTTTTGTCCACTTTTGCCCCGTTTTCAATCATTTTGTACCTAAAATACATAAAAACACAATCCAAAGATATTTGCAATATAATTCGGCATATTTGGTTGTTTTTAGTATTTTTACAGTCCAATATGGGAGCAAAATGATGAGTATTTGAGCACTCATCAATCCCCCACACTAAACTATTGCTAGTCCCTAGCAATATTGTTTTGAAAACTTGATGGATTTGAAAAACTCTTTACCAAAAGCCACCACTTCTGGAGTAGCCAGGTGCAAGAACTGTGGCACACCTGATAACCGTGTGATTTTGAGCAAACCACCAGCTGTCAACGGATTTGAGTAGTCTTTACCAAAAGCCGTTTGCTTCTGGACTAGCCAGCTCTTGATGGAATAGTCAACATCTTGGTGAGCTGATTACCAATTATGGATTTTCCACGGCCTTTACCACAAGCCATAATCTTGCGGGCTAGCCAACTCATTTGTTTTCGGGGAGTTGATGAACCATACAATTTTGGGCAAATTGCAAGCCGTAAACGGATTTGAGATGTCTTTACCAAGAGCCGTTTGCTCCTGGACTAGCCAATCCCTTTTGTCGCTTAGACAAGGCGGACTGATTACCACAAAAATTTTGAAGCACCAGTGAAAAAAAAAATTAAAATTTTTGAAATTTTGGCTAAAACGGGAGTATTATATAGTAAAATGTGATAAAATTCGCTAGAATAGCGAATACCCCCCCACACTTAGGATGAATATTGTCCTCAATATTCAAAATCCCGGCTATTATGCCGACATTTTGAACGTAAAAGGGCAACATTACAAGCTAAGCGTGGAAAACACCATTTTGTATTTTCACTCTTGTAACCATAGCATGGGGGACTCCCCCACACTTAGGGTGAAAACCCTATAAGCATGCTCTGTTTTTGTTTACCGAGTCGCTAGCGTGACTCGACCCCGAATTCAATTGTCCATGGGGAAGCATGATGTGGAAGGAACAATCTCAATCGGACTTTCATTCAAAATGTTTGGACAAACATATGAAGCACGTGAAAGTTCCACACCGATGAGATAAGTATCCGGCTCAAGATAATGATACATGAAAATGCCGGGATCAAAGATAGTGTCTTCATTCCCGAAGGAGTGAAGAAGAGAAGAAGTCACTCTGTAGGTGAAGAAAAGGAAGAAAATCATGATAAAAAGCATGATTTGATCTTCTTCCTCAAGAGGAGGCTCCGTAGCCTGAGTTTGGATTTCAAAGGGTAAGCTCGTAAATAACCCGGGAGGGTGGGTGGGAATTTGCAAATTCTCATGATTGAGTGCATCTCCCCCCGGGCTATCAAACTCCGGAGGAGTCATGACATGATGAGTGAGTTCACCGGAGAACTCCTCATGAAGAGAATTATTCACAAGATGTGAATTTGTGAACTCATGTTCCATTGTGGACTCATCACAATCCTCGTCAAAGATTGGATTATTAGAAATCATAGTGAATTCAGATTCGAATTCAAATAGAGGATTGGTGAGAGTCGTATTAAATGTTTCGGGAACAAAGTGAATATTATTCTCTGTTGGATTGTCGGGATAAGAAGTGAGTGACGGATCATGATGTAGGAGACTTTTAATTTCTCCCAGATCGGCTTCGAAGTCAAGGAGACCATCATCACTTTCCAATGAAAGTGGATCGATGTGAGCAAGTTCATCAGCGAACTCCTCAAGAAGAGGATCAACGTCAGAATGAGGCAGTGATGCCTCGATATACTCAATGTCTCCATGAGATGTACAATCATCGCTATAATCTGAGAAAGTCTCAAATTGATCTTTAGAACACTCAAGAAGTGAAGGAATATCACATATATGATCCAAAGTTCCCTGTGACTCTCTCGGGATTGGGACAAGGATCTCAACACTAGACTTTATTAATTCGTCCGATTCCTTATTAGGAACAGTGCTAAGATGCTCATCCCCCATGTTCAGAGAGTGAGTGGAAACCTCGGGTGTGATAAGAGAGGGTTGAGATGGAATCTCATCTGATGAACTTGATGAAGTTTTATAAAATTCAAGGATGTCAAGTGTATCCTCATCATCACTGTCATCAGGAATAAAACGGAACAAAGAGCTAGACTTGGCTGCTTTTTCTCTTGCAATGGATTCCCTCACAGATTTTTCATATGCATCTTGGGAATTTATTCTAGCAGCCTGCTCTTCAGCAAGCAATTCTTCCATGGATTTTTGATGAGTGTGTCTTTGGGCAAAGTCTTGAACTAAACCCTTAAGCTCATCAACAATTTTCATCATATTTTGCATTTCTGGAAGAAGTGCTTGATTCATATCGTACTGTGGAGGTTGGTCATAATAAGGTGTGTCAAAATTGTCACAAGGATATGGATTCCCCGTTTGACAATCTGAGCTAGTGTGTGGACCTCCACAATACTCACAACAGTAAAACTGATGTGGCTGTGAGTCGTATGTGCTAAAGTTATAATCGTTATCAGAAAACTGCTCATAGACAAGCGTGTTTCCCGATTGACAATCAGAATTGTAGTGTGAACCACCACAGTACTCACAACAGTAAAATTGCTGAGTATCATGGTGTGGTAACTGATGGAATGAATCAGTCGTGTCATGGTAGGAATAGGGATCTTGGTTATAGACAGACCCGTTTCCTGACTCTACCATGCCACAACTGGGGCAATTGCCACCATTATGAGGATTATCACACCATTGGCAAACCAGAAAGTGTGGATGAGACATAGAAAGAATCAAATGTGTATAGAGGGTAAGAAATGGAGAATCAAATATGTGAGAGTGTGAAGGTGAATATTTTTGGTGTTTTTGAAATACATTTTGTACAAATGAGAAGGAAAATCTTTTTGGGTTTTTTGTGTTCGTTGAAAACTTGATTTAAAAAGTTTTCGTGAACGGTTTTGTTTTGATAATGGGAAAATATGAACAAATGATGGATAAATGTACAATGGAACGAATTCCAAAGACACTAATCAGAAAAACCGTTTAGATACGCACACAACCTCCCCGGCAGCGGCGCCAAAATTTGACTCCTCCTAAACTAACCAGTCAACCGGGTGCGGTCAATAGGTCAACCCAGGAGAAAGTGCAAGATAACCGGTGAAGAATAGGGTTTCCCCGGGTCGTTATGTCCCAGCGAGGCGTGCAAAGGTATTAAAATGGGCTTGTAATCGGGTGAATTTGGACAGGAAAGGGTTTTGATGATATTTATAATCTTACGAAAAGTAAATTTACACTAGACAGCAATAATAAAGCATATAAAACAATAACGGAAGGCACAAATAACACAAAACACAATCTAAACTTAAAGCGGGCCTAAAACTAAATGATTAAAGGAAAGATAATAATAACACTAGTAGTAAGTGAATAATTTAAAGTTAACGATAAAAGATAACAACTAAAATAATAAACTATATTATACTAAGCAAACAAATAAAAAAAATATATAATAAAAAGATATATACTTGTCAAGCAAATTATCAGGATCCTTAAGTGTGGTTTATTATTTTAATTAAATCCTTTATTGATGAATTAATATCTCTTACAAATATTATTTTCTCACAACGTTAGTTACTTTTGAAAACAATTTTTTCACAAGGAGATATCAATATCTAAATTAAAACCCAATTATTTTCGCGGCTTTTGCCCGCTCAAACAACTAAAATTTTAATGAAAGTAACTTACAATTACTAACCAATATTTTTTCTAACTTTTATAAAATGACACTTAATTAACGGAATACTCTACTCAACAAGTATATAAAAAGCCTACTCACTACTCATGATTACTAAACGAACAATAACAATTAATCCAACAATAATAAAGATATTTCTAAACTAACATATATAAACTACTCGCACATAATAAAAAGTACACTACAAGCAACAAATAAAGCAACAATTACTACTAAGCTAAACATGACAATAAATATAAACATACTAAAAATAAAAAGATAAAAGGGTTAGAGATAACCAAATGAAATGAAATATATAAAGACGACGAGATGTGACCCATTCCATAAACACCAAAATCTCATCCATAAGCTTCTCCATAAAACCCACTAGTTACTTAACCGCTACTTAAATTTCCGCTAATAACTTGATGGAAATTAAAAGTTTGGAACAAAGAGAAAATGATTGACTAAAGCATTAGTTAGAGAAAATCATGAACTGTTAAAGGCTTTGACAAAATATCGTTGAGACAAAATGATTAGCAACTATTATAAAATGATGTAAAAGAAAACATTTAATTTAAAACCATTTTGGAACAAAAAAAAATAATAATAAAGAAAAATTAAAAAAAAAATGCTGCGAGCTTACATCTTTATATCTAAAAATTATTAATTTTTATATAAAAACTAAAAAGATAATAACTTCAAAGATTAAAGGATGAAAGAATGATTAAAAAGTAAAGGAACTGATTCAAAAACTAAATAATGCAAAATATAAAACCTTAATACATTTCAAGTATGTAGAGAGTAGTACTAGCTAAATGAGACAAGTGATTCGAAATAAAAATTAACAGAGGCAACCATGAAAAAAAAGAACTAATACTATGATAAAGATTAATTAACACTACTCCTAGTCCTAAAATATTATAGTGATGTCTTTCCTATATGCTTCCCCTCTCATCTCTTTATATAAGAAGATAGAAATAAACTTCATGCCAAGAAAATTTTAAGTGGCCATCCTTGCTGCCACGTAGCCTTCTTATCCTCCGATCTTAAACTTGCGTCCAATATATATCCAAAGGTGTGTCAAAATTAAGATAGGAATCGGGCCTACGCTTTTTGTGTCGAAAGATTAAATAATTTGGGCTTTTAAATCTTGCTACACTTGGGCTCAATATTTGACTTCACTTATGCTTCATTCGGATTTCGTTTGACTTGGTTTAATCTTTAAATTTCTTTTCTTTTGACTCGGTGCGCCAAATAAATTTATCGTTGATCCCATAATTTCGTGCTCTGTCCAATCTCGCTCGGTTTTGTCCACTTTTGCCCCGTTTTCAATCATTTTGTACCTAAAATACATAAAAACACAATCCAAGAATATTTGCAATATAATTCGGCATATTTGGTTGTTTTTAGTATTTTTACAGTCCAATATGGGAGCAAAATGATGAGTATTTGAGCACTCATCAATCCCCCACACTAAACTATTGCTAGTCCCTAGCAATATTGTTTTGAAAACTTGATGGATTTGAAAAACTCTTTACCAAAAGCCACCACTTCTGGAGTAGCCAGGTGCAAGAACTGTGGCACACCTGATAACCGTGTGATTTTGAGCAAACCACCAGCTGTCAACGGATTTGAGTAGTCTTTACCAAAAGCCGTTTGCTTCTGGACTAGCCAGCTCTTGATGGAATAGTCAACATCTTGGTGAGCTGATTACCAATTATGGATTTTCCACGGCCTTTACCACAAGCCATAATCTTGCGGCCTAGCCAACTCATTTGTTTTCGAGGAGTTGATGAACCATACAATTTTGGGCAAATTGCAAGCCGTAAACGGATTTGAGATGTCTTTACCAAGAGCCGTTTGCTCCTGGACTAGCCAATCCCTTTTGTCGCTTAGACAAGGCGGACTGATTACCACAAAAATTTTGAAGCACCAGTGAAAAAAAAAATTTAAAATTTTTGAAATTTTGGCTAAAACGGGGGTATTATATAGTAAAATGTGATAAAATTCGCTAGAATAGCGAATACCCCCCACACTTAGGATGAATATTGTCCTCAATATTCAAAATCCCGGCTATTATGCCGACATTTTGAACGTAAAAGGGCAACATTACAAGCTAAGCGTGGAAAACACTATTTTGTATTTTCACTCTTGTAACCATAGCATGGGGGACTCCCCCACACTTAGGGTGAAAACCCTATAAGCATGCTCTGTTTTTGTTTACCGAGTCGCTAGCGTGACTCGACCCCGAATTCAATTGTCCATGGGGAAGCATGATGTGGAAGGAACAATCTCAATCGGACTTTCATTCAAAATGTTTGGACAAACATATGAAGCACGTGAAAGTTCCACACCAATGAGATAAGTATCCGGCTCAAGATAATGATACATGAAAATGCCGGGATCAAAGATAGTGTCTTCATTCCCGAAGGAGTGAAGAAGAGAAGAAGTCACTCTATAGGTGAAGAAAAGGAAGAAAATCATGATAAAAAGCATGATTTGATCTTCTTCCTCAAGAGGAGGCTCCGTAGCCTGAGTTTGGATTTCAAAGGGTAAGCTCGTAAATAACCCGGGAGGGTGGGTGGGAATTTGCAAATTCTCATGATTGAGTGCATCTCCCCCCGGGCTATCAAACTCCGGAGGAGTCATGACATGATGAGTGAGTTCACCGGAGAACTCCTCATGAAGAGAATTATTCACAAGATGTGAATTTGTGAACTCATGTTCCATTGTGGACTCATCACAATCCTCGTCAAAGATTGGATTATTAGAAATCATAGTGAATTCAGATTCGAATTCAAATAGAGGATTGGTGAGAGTCGTATTAAATGTTTCGGGAACAAAGTGAATATTATTCTCTGTTGGATTGTCGGGATAAGAAGTGAGTGACGGATCATGATGTAGGAGACTTTTAATTTCTCCCAGATCGGCTTCGAAGTCAAGGAGACCATCATCACTTTCCAATGAAAGTGGATCGATGTGAGCAAGTTCATCAGCGAACTCCTCAAGAAGAGGATCAACGTCAGAATGAGGCAGTGATGCCTCGATATACTCAATGTCTCCATGAGATGTACAATCATCGCTATAATCTGAGAAAGTCTCAAATTGATCTTTAGAACACTCAAGAAGTGAAGGAATATCACATATATGATCCAAAGTTCCCTGTGACTCTCTCGGGATTGGGACAAGGATCTCAACACTAGACTTTATTAATTCGTCCGATTCCTTATTAGGAACAGTGCTAAGATGCTCATCCCCCATGTTCAGAGAGTGAGTGGAAACCTCGGGTGTGATAAGAGAGGGTTGAGATGGAATCTCATCTGATGAACTTGATGAAGTTTTATAAAATTCAAGGATGTCAAGTGTATCCTCATCATCACTGTCATCAGGAATAAAACGGAACAAAGAGCTAGACTTGGCTGCTTTTTCTCTTGCAATGGATTCCCTCACAGATTTTTCATATGCATCTTGGGAATTTATTCTAGCAGCCTGCTCTTCAGCAAGCAATTCTTCCATGGATTTTTGATGAGTGTGTCTTTGGGCAAAGTCTTGAACTAAACCCTTAAGCTCATCAACAATTTTCATCATATTTTGCATTTCTGGAAGAAGTGCTTGATTCATATCGTACTGTGGAGGTTGGTCATAATAAGGTGTGTCAAAATTGTCACAAGGATATGGATTCCCCGTTTGACAATCTGAGCTAGTGTGTGGACCTCCACAATACTCACAACAGTAAAACTGATGTGGCTGTGAGTCGTATGTGCTAAATTTATAATCGTTATCAGAAAACTGCTCATAGACAAGCGTGTTTCCCGATTGACAATCAGAATTGTAGTGTGAACCACCACAGTACTCACAACAGTAAAATTGCTGAGTATCATGGTGTGGTAACTGATGGAATGAATCAGTCGTGTCATGGTAGGAATAGGGATCTTGGTTATAGACAGACCCGTTTCCTGACTCTACCATGCCACAACTGGGGCAATTGCCACCATTATGAGGATTATCACACCATTGGCAAACCAGAAAGTGTGGATGAGACATAGAAAGAATCAAATGTGTATAGAGGGTAAGAAATGGAGAATCAAATATGTGAGAGTGTGAAGGTGAATATTTTTGGTGTTTTTGAAATACATTTTGTACAAATGAGAAGGAAAATCTTTTTGGGTTTTTTGTGTTCGTTGAAAACTTGATTTAAAAAGTTTTCGTGAACGGTTTTGTTTTGATAATGGGAAAATATGAACAAATGATGGATAAATGTACAATGGAACGAATTCCAAAGACACTAATCAGAAAAACCGTTTAGATACGCACACAACCTCCCCGGCAGCGGCGCCAAAATTTGACTCCTCCTAAACTAACCAGTCAACCGGGTGCGGTCAATAGGTCAACCCAGGAGAAAGTGCAAGATAACCGGTGAAGAATAGGGTTTCCCCGGGTCGTTATGTCCCAGCGAGGCGTGCAAAGGTATTAAAATGGGCTTGTAATCGGGTGAATTTGGACAGGAAAGGGTTTTGATGATATTTATAATCTTACGAAAAGTAAATTTACACTAGACAGCAATAATAAAGCATATAAAACAATAACGGAAGGCACAAATAACACAAAACACAATCTAAACTTAAAGCGGGCCTAAAACTAAATGATTAAAGGAAAGATAATAATAACACTAGTAGTAAGTGAATAATTTAAAGTTAACGATAAAAGATAACAACTAAAATAATAAACTATATTATACTAAGCAAACAAATAAAAAAAATATATAATAAAAAGATATATACTTGTCAAGCAAATTATCAGGATCCTTAAGTGTGGTTTATTATTTTAATTAAATCCTTTATTGATGAATTAATATCTCTTACAAATATTATTTTCTCACAACGTTAGTTACTTTTGAAAACAATTTTTTCACAAGGAGATATCAATATCTAAATTAAAACCCAATTATTTTCGCGGCTTTTGCCCGCTCAAACAACTAAAATTTTAATGAAAGTAACTTACAATTACTAACCAATATTTTTTCTAACTTTTATAAAATGACACTTAATTAACGGAATACTCTACTCAACAAGTATATAAAAAGCCTACTCACTACTCATGATTACTAAACGAACAATAACAATTAATCCAACAATAATAAAGATATTTCTAAACTAACATATATAAACTACTCGCACATAATAAAAAGTACACTACAAGCAACAAATAAAGCAACAATTACTACTAAGCTAAACATGACAATAAATATAAACATACTAAAAATAAAAAGATAAAAGGGTTAGAGATAACCAAATGAAATGAAATATATAAAGACGACGAGATGTGACCCATTCCATAAACACCAAAATCTCATCCATAAGCTTCTCCATAAAACCCACTAGTTACTTAACCGCTACTTAAATTTCCGCTAATAACTTGATGGAAATTAAAAGTTTGGAACAAAGAGAAAATGATTGACTAAAGCATTAGTTAGAGAAAATCATGAACTGTTAAAGGCTTTGACAAAATATCGTTGAGACAAAATGATTAGCAACTATTATAAAATGATGTAAAAGAAAACATTTAATTTAAAACCATTTTGGAACAAAAAAAAATAATAATAAAGAAAAATTAAAAAAAAAATGCTGCGAGCTTACATCTTTATATCTAAAAATTATTAATTTTTATATAAAAACTAAAAAGATAATAACTTCAAAGATTAAAGGATGAAAGAATGATTAAAAAGTAAAGGAACTGATTCAAAAACTAAATAATGCAAAATATAAAACCTTAATACATTTCAAGTATGTAGAGAGTAGTACTAGCTAAATGAGACAAGTGATTCGAAATAAAAATTAACAGAGGCAACCATGAAAAAAAAGAACTAATACTATGATAAAGATTAATTAACACTACTCCTAGTCCTAAAATATTATAGTGATGTCTTTCCTATATGCTTCCCCTCTCATCTCTTTATATAAGAAGATAGAAATAAACTTCATGCCAAGAAAATTTTAAGTGGCCATCCTTGCTGCCACGTAGCCTTCTTATCCTCCGATCTTAAACTTGCGTCCAATATATATCCAAAGGTGTGTCAAAATTAAGATAGGAACCGGGCCTACGCTTTTTGTGTTGAAAGATTAAATAATTTGGGCTTTTAAATCTTGCTACACTTGGGCTCAATATTTGACTTCACTTATGCTTCATTCGGATTTCGTTTGACTTGGTTTAATCTTTAAATTTCTTTTCTTTTGACTCGGTGCGCCAAATAAATTTATCGTTGATCCCATAATTTCGTGCTCTGTCCAATCTCGCTCGGTTTTGTCCACTTTTGCCCCGTTTTCAATCATTTTGTACCTAAAATACATAAAAACACAATCCAAGGATATTTGCAATATAATTCGGCATATTTGGTTGTTTTTAGTATTTTTACAGTCCAATATGGGAGCAAAATGATGAGTATTTGAGCACTCATCATTAAGTCATCTCAAATCTTTGGTTTGAGAGAAGTAATGGTGTTGGTGTGAGTTTTGGGGTATTCTAAAGTGATCAAACTTAAAAAGAATTGTGGGAAGGAGTGTTTGGATTTGATGTGTTCCATACAAAGATTGAGGTTTCAAATGATTTGATGTCAATCCAATGGAATTGGGTGGAGTGAAAGACCAACATATGAACTCAATGCTTTGTGATCATGGGAAGCGATTTGGTTTGAAAATGTTCCAATGGTTTGAAGGATCCTTTAAAAGGGTTCCTTGGGTTAGTTATGTTTGAATTCGAATTTTTGGCGGGAAGTGACTTCCTAATTGTTTTAGTGAGTGAGAGTTGTCATAGTATGGTTATTGGAGGTAAGGGAAGATGTTTCTCATTAAAGAAAATGATTTGACACTTTACAAGTTTTGAACTTAAGAAAAATGACAAAAATTTTCTGCAGGTGACTGGCGGAACCCTGAGACAACACAGGCGGAACCCTCCTGAGGGTTCCGGCTGGTCCGTTGGGCCATTTCTGGATTGCCCAGAAAATACACTGGCGGAACCCATTTTTGGGTGCCGCCAGATCCGCCAGACCTAAAAAACTTAGCAGTTCGCATTTTTGACCCGCGAGACGATTTTCAAATTTTTCAAAAACTTCTAAAAGCAAAAATATAATTCATATCTGGTTAGGAAATGCAAAAATTGGAGTTGTAAGGACGCATAAGATTGGACTTTGACCGAGGGCTAGCGAATTTCACTATACTTAATGAAATTATCATAAACATGAAAATTTGACAACATGCCAAATGTTGTCTTCCTGCATCATTGTTAGTTCCTACAAGTTCCAAATAGTACTAAATATCTTACCAACACTCAAATACATAACACGTAATGTTTAAACGACCAAAATTTTCAAATAGCACCTAGTGCCAAACACTCCTACACACCCGCTCTCATAGACGATCAATCTTCTTCTTGAGCTTTCCAAGAAATCTCTCGATGTTTTTGAACATTCCCTTTGTTTGCTTGAACTCCGCCGACTAATTTGGAATATCCGAAAGTTGGAAAATGTATTCTAGAGGTGGGAGCCTAGAGTTGGGCAAAGCCTAAAGTTGGAAAATGTTTACCTTGGGCTTTGTAGATTCTCATATCACTTAGTGGGACAAAAGCGTGTGGAATGAGAGAGTAGTCTAGGTGAAGACCTCTAGGAGTTAATGAAATGGGAGAAATGAACCTAAAGAGACGGGTCAAGAGCATTCCATACGGCAAAGACGTTGTGCCTTGCACGGGAATGTCGGTTATTCTCTTGGTCATGTAGTAGTCAAGGTTGAAGGGTTGCCTAATGGACAAGGAGTAGAGCATGTAGCAAAGGCAAACATTGATGTGATCCCGGTTTATTATGGTGCTAATTACATTGGCTCTAAGGAGTTCTTCCCATTTCTTGAATTGGGGCTTGAGTTCATTGAATTTCATTCCATATGGGTCCTTGATGACCTCATTTCCGGTTCTAGTTCTCCTAGTGTTGGTGGTCCTATTGAAGAGGTGGTCACGAAGTTTATCTTTGGACACAAGAGGGGTATCATAGGGATGGATGCGGTCAAAGAGTGTGTCAAGAGTTGAGAGGGAGTGCAAGTCGGAGTAGATGCAAGTACCATGGTTTGGGACATCTAGGATTTGAGCAAACTCCTCGAGAGTGAAGGAGTATTGATGACTACTAGCCCTAAAGTTAATAGACATGCGACCATACTCATCCTTGGAGAGGGTCACGGATGCATAAAATTCTAAAATGAACCTAGAACAAATAGGCTCATCGATTTCTAAGAGACACTCAAGTTGATTGTGGCAAGTTCCGTGTAGAGGTTTGTACCTTCTAAGAAGGATGGATCAATGGTTCTGCCCTTATGGACATATCGTTTTTCTAAGGCTTTGAAAACAACGATTTGAGTTTGAGTAAGACCTTTGGTTTTGTGGTGTTTGGGTAGGTACTTGATGGTGTCCTTGTGGTCGTAGTGAGTTAGAGGAGGCATTATGATTCCTAGAAAGTTAAAATTTCACATTTTAGTCTAAGTGAACGACTATTGTAATGTGTATGTTCTAGTGTGTGCCTATATGAAGACAATGTGAAGGTGCGGTTAACTTGACTCATTTTGATGCTTAAAAACATTTTATAATGCAAGTGATGTTTCAATGACGTTTTTCATTTGTTTTAACAATGTGGTGAAGGGTGGTAAAGTATGGTTGACGACCGAGAGTGGATATGTGAAATGAGGTGGTGATTGCTTGACAACACTTGAAGCTTGGATATCTTCTTTGTGTTCTTCACTTGCTAGAAAGTGGAAGAGACGCATTTCATAATGAAATTCACTTGACTTTTGACGACATAGACAAATCTGTTAATGAGAGTATGGATATGACAATTGCCCTTTGTTTCAAAGAGCGACACAAGGGTGAACATAGGTTTATGTATCATGAAAGGTAGTTTAATCTTAATAGGTTAGGTTATAGTGGGGAACCCTAGAAGGGGGGTTGAATAGTTTACCTCTTTTTAAATCCTTCTTAGCTTGACTATCCTTTAAAAAACTTTACGTTTTCTTAAAGATATAAACACAACGTTATATGTTTGATTCTTTGAAAAGCTTTTCATGTGAATAACAATTCTAACTTTACTTGTTTCATACTTTGAAAAGCTTTACTTGTGATGATCCTAACTTTGCTTGTTTAGTTCTTTGAAAAGCTTTACATTTGTTTAAAGATATAAACACAACTTTACTTGTTTAATTCTTTGAAAAGCTTTATATGTGATTAGCGATTCTAACTAAAAGACAACATGTAATAAGCAAAGATAAAGAAAGAAACGATCAAACCACAACACGATTGTTTATCGTGGTTCGGCTGCAAGGACTCTTTTTCCTTGCCCTACATCCATGCCCCGAGTTTCCAACTCGAGAGTTATAAGCACTAATCAACAAGCTCCTTTCACCGGCGGAGAAAACCTTTACAACGTCGCTTACACTTTTACCGACACTAAGCTAGATGTCGAGTTCTTTTACACGTGTACAACCACTCCCATCGTCGCTTACACTTTTACCGACACTAAGCTAGATGTCGAGTTCTTTACCAAGGGTACAACCACTCCCGTTAGTTCTTTTACAAGGGTACAACAACTCCCGACACACTACGTATTTTGAGGCCTAAAATACTAACCAATCACTTCTACATACATGACACAAATGAAGTATAAACTACCAAAGCTTATACATGACCAAGCTAACAAGACTTGTAACTTTAGAGTTGAAGCTTGTAACTTCTTGAATGATCTTGTGAAGTCCCTTGCTACATAAGAGAATCACACAAGTCAAATGTTACTGAGTTAGTTTGAGAGAGTATATGAAAATATGTCCTAAAGTGGTGACTCAAAACTAACAAATGGTTTGGTATTTATAGCAAAACATTCTGCAAGTCTGGCGGATACGGCGGACCCCTCAGAAGGGTTCCGCCCGTGTATCCCCAGGGTACCGTCAGGGCTGCAGTTGGTTTTTCAATAAATCTTCCAAACCAAACAAGGTCACATCTCATTACACCTAGTCAAACACAAGACTTGCAAGCAAACATATGGTTAGTCAAACACACTTTCTTACCATAAATGTATATTGACAAAGCTTGCCCTAAATGTGACGTGACACTTTCTTATTATGTCAACATGCATTGCACCAAACATGGAATACTTCCAAAATGTGTAAGAACTTCATGGATAGTCAAACACATAAACTTACCATAAATGCACATTGATGAGATGTGACACTTTCTTATTAAAGAAACAATAACAATGTTAAGTTTAAAAAGAAATGTAAAGACTAGTTATACAAGACTTAAAACTAAAATGATGTTTTACTACAATCTAAAGTTTGTACTTTGTCATTAACAAAACTTAGCAAAGATCGTTAAAATATAAATAACGTTTTTAGGCGATATTTGTATTAACAAAGTGATTTTGTTCACTTGGCTTGAAGGCTTAGGAGCTTCATAAGATTTCATGAGGAACTTGACTTGGTCCTCAAGTTCCATGATCCTACGGTCGGGAGTGCTAGAATTGTTCGAAGGCAAAGATATTTCCTTGACCGTTTTGTTCAAATCACGGGGATCATTCCAACTTTTGTTGTCATAAAGAGCAAGATCTTCTATGAGTTCCCATGATTCTTCCGCACTTAGATCACGTAGCTTGCCACCGGATGATTGGTCAATGGTTCGCCTTGTGGAGAGATCGATATGGTCATAGAAGATTTGGACTTGAAGCCAAAGATCCATGATGAGGGACTTTTTGGAGTAAGTCCTTGAAACGAGTGCATGCTTCATATAGAGTTTCACCTTGACGTTGTTGGAACATCTAGATATCATTTCTAAGCTTGGTAGTTCTCCCCGGTGGGAAAAATTGAGTAAGGAAACGAGTGGTGAGATCATCCCAAGAGGTGATGGATCCCGCGGGTGAACGTTCAAGCCATTGACTAGCTTGATCACGTAGAGAGAATTGGAATAGGCGTAATCGGGTTGACTCTATACTTGTAACATCAAGGTCTATGGAATCTACGATTTTAAGGAAGTCCTTGAGATGTTGGTTAGGATCTTCGGAACAAAGTCCATGGAATGCACATCCGCTTTGCACCAACCGGATGGTTTCGGATCGCAAGGGGGACACATTGTCTCCTTGGGTGAGCTCAATAGTGTTTCGATAGCCTTGGTGGCTAGGACGGGAATACTCTCCTAGGGTTCGGGGCCTAAAAGGTTAGTTTGCTAGTGGTGGGTTGATGGGTTCAAAGATGTTACCACCTTCCATGATGTCGGATGGTAAAGATTACGAACAAAGACACGAAGAAATAAGATAGACTACAGAGAACCAAAAAATAAAATAAAATCTTACTAGAAAGGAATCTAGCAAGTAGACCTAATAAAAAGAAATTCTAACCTAGACAATAACTCCCCGGGCTGCGGCGCCAAAAACTTGTTGCGTGGGAATCGCACCAGGCTTTACCTCTCGAGAAGCTTACAACCCCCACCAGGCAGTGTACCTGAGCATTGTAGTATAGTATAGTGACAAGTACTGGGGGATTGATCGTTCAACTCAGAAATAGTGTCGCTAGGATTAGAAAGCCTAAAAACTAGGTCTAGAGGTGAGGGATGATTCTTTTGTAATTTTATATTTTTATAAAAGCAGTTAAAATCTCGGGTTTTGGAAGAGTGGGCGGAATTAGTTGCTAGTCAACTAACCCAATAACTAAGATGCAATCAAAATAAAATAACAAAAATGTAAATAAAACTAATTACTAATGTGGTGTGAACAATAAATGGGAAAATTGTGTTTACTTAGATTTCATTACTTCCTACATATCTTTTACAGGTTGATAGTTTGTTACAATTGCGTGGATGATGGGTTATATTCCTTAATACCATTTGTGGGGTGGTGTACGTACTTCCCCAACTCTATAAGCTCCTACTTCACTCCTATGTCGAGCCTTCAAGAAGCTCCTAACATGGGATCATTAGAATTCGCTCATGCATTAAATACAACCATAAAAACCTAGTACGCATTGGTTCATGTTTCTTAAGACGTTCAAGCATGTTACCCTATGGAATTCTGCCAGTTTTCTTAAGCCTAACATCGAAATCATTCATCCGTAACAATTATAAACAAGCAATCAACCCATAATCAACATCTAGGTTTCACTACATCTAAGCAAACACACAAGAGATCTAGCATAGCATGTTAAAATCAAGACAAGCGTAAGATATATTCAAACAACACATAGACATATTGAATGAATTGAAAGGATACTTATCTTAATTGAACATGAAAGGTTTCAAAGGGTAAAAACCCTTGAAAGTACTGTAAAAATCGTGCTAGGGTTTCTCCAAGTTATTCGTCTAATTGTCCTCCTTTAATGAATGGAAATTACAAAACTATATATAGATTTCCATCGTGACGGCGTCAAGAAGAAATATCTGACGCCGTCAACTCACCGCCCATAGTAATATCAGATTGCCTAGATCTAGATCTGACGCCGTCAAGTGCAAATTTTCTCTGGGCCGTCACATGTAATGGGACCATTACGGCCTATGGTGACGCCATCATGCCCCTAGTGTAAAAACTCTTTGGATCGTCACGGACTCTATCCACTCCACCTCTTGTTTTACTCTTGACGCCGTCATGAAGAACCTTGTGACGCCATCAGGTACTGTTCCCAGCAAGGAAAATTAAGACTTTGTCGTTTTCTTCACTTTTATGCTCCAAAAACGTCCAAAATGTTTCCTTTTCCAGAATTCACTCCAAAAGTACCTAAAATCACAAAAGGAACGATTTAGGGCAATATTTGATCAAATAAATTCAATTTCGGGCTTAAATGACCCCCTAAAAACGGATCATTTTTTGCCTCATCACACATCATCAAGATCATTATCTCTGGAACGTATCTCCGAACTAATGCTCGATAAAGTCTTGAAAGATGAATCACTTATGGCAGCATATCCCAACCTTTACAATGGTTTACTGGACCCAGAAGCTCAACCACCAGCAACAACTCCAGTCACGAATCAAGTTTTGAAAGTTGAAAAAGAAATGACAAAATTGAACTCTGAGGCAATAAAACTTATCACAATATTGTCCTCAAGAGTCACGGAGTTAGAAAGTCATTGTCGTCCTCAGTCAAAGAAGCGTAATCAGGATGATCCTGACTCGGACAATCCTGAGGGGGAGAAAAGCGCCAAACGACAACGAACAACAACTACTGCAACGTTTTCATCCCAGAAACAAACATCATCTCAACAACAACAACAACAAAAATTGAGCTCACGACAAAAAATAGATCATCTGGAAGAAGTGATTGCTGAAGATGTTAATGTTGAGATTGATACTCAAAAAGAAGATGCTGGTGGTGACAAGAATGACTGGGACGATATGAATTATCGGAAAGGTGAAATACCTCCAGAGACTGGTGGATTCGATGTGTCTGATGTTGAAGATGATGATGTATTTGAAGATGTGCTAAGGGATCTGATACAAAAAGAATAACAAATTAGAGATCCTACAACAGAAAAGCTTGACTGCATGTTTTCTGATCTGCATGAAACGTTTGGAATCAACATTCAGGAAGACGACACAATGGATCAAAGAGTTAATTGCATTTATGACTCTTTAATTTACAAGTTCAAAAGCGACAGAGATTTCAATACCAGACTTGTAGATCAAGAGGTCTCAAAAGCTCTTGGCGTGTCTCCTTCTTCAACAATTGTAAGGGAAAGAAGAGAATGCTCTCCATTGTGGAAACAGATTCCAAAGGTTCCAAGATCTGACTCTGCACCCTTAATTCCATACTTCAATGACGATCTCAAATATATGTTGAACGTTCCAAGTGAATGCCTACCATCTACAAAGGAAGTTGCTGCATATGAGGAAATTCCGGAACCTTTTCTGGAAGAAGAAAGATTTCTGGGCATATTCTCTGATAGAGAAGTTGATCGTGAGGATTACAACTTCGATGCTTTTATCAGGATTATTAATGTTAATGAAAGAGCTAAGAGCTTCTACCGACTCATGCAACTCAAAAGGAAGCCTCGGGATGAAGTCTACTCAAGCTCCAGAATCCTTAGATATGTCGAAGTTACCTCCGAGCATCAGCATTCACATGGTTATGTTGATTATCACGTTGTTCGAACTGACAATCAACACTACCGCTTCAGTGAATCAGATTATCTGAATCTTCATCCTCATGACCTTGAAGATATTCTGAAGAGAAGAAGAGAATGCTACAACAAGAAAGCCATCGATCAAGATGTGATCGAATCAGTCCTAATTTTCATGAAAGCCTATGTTGTAGTAGCTCACATTGAAGATTTCCAGATGGGGATCGAAAGCTATCAAAGGAAAGTCAACTTGACTCCTCCTATGTTAGCTTGCGTCGGTATACAAAAGATCAAGTGTTGGACTTGCTTCACTAGACCCGAACTTGGACTTTGTGTTGTTTACAAAACCGAAAAAAGGCAGAAAAGACTATTCAGGGTCATTGAAGTAGCTAAGTTCTCATCAGGTACTCTACTCAAGATACTGAAGAAACTTGTGCGAATTAAGAGACGTGTGGAGAGATTGCAGATCGAGATGACAGCAAGCAATCATCGCTTGTTGACAAGAGTTGTGAAAGTGATAAAGGAAAGGCTCACGCTTCGTGCATCATGGAGAAGGATGGAACAAAGAATCGGATGTCGAAGCTGGCCCAACCGAATATCCATAAATAGAAGACCTGAATGATCTACCCTTAGGGGGAGATTGTTGGAACACGAAAAGTGTAAATCATTAGTTAGGGACTTCTATTTATACTTTATCTTAGTATAGGGTATGTTGTGTAACTATAGTTGTATGCGACACAAGTTTACCATCGCGGAACTTGTATATCCGCGATAGAGGCTTGGCTAGACGTTGGGTATAAATACCCCTACCTCATGGGTTATGAGGTGTGTGTTCTTTTATCTTGTAATGCAAGCCTTTTGATATCTCTCTCTCTCTCTTCTCTCTAAAGTGCTCACACCCACTTTATATATTTAGATTAGTTGTAGACGTGATATTATTGGAACAACATATACTGAAAGTGAGGAGGATACTGAAAGTTAGGATGATGATGAGGTATTTTTTTATGAGAATAACGTTATCCATGAACCTCAAATTGAAACACGTTTTTTGTTTTGGTAATTCAGCTGATATGGAAACCCCTGATCTTTTCGTAAATTTAAACAATCAGGTTCCAAATAATTTGGTTGGTGATACTGAGTCAGAAGTTTTTGATTCCAATGATTTTGAGAGTGACTTTGATGAAACAATAGCTACTGATGTACAAAAGAAACTTAGGAAGTTAAGGAAGGAGAAAGAGAAAGACGAGTTTATAGTTAAGAAGTATGGGTTTTATGCAGGTAAGAGATTTGCTTCTAGTAAGGCTATAAAAGATAGAGTTTACATACATTCCATAGAAACTAGATGAAAACTCAAACTGGTAAGGAATGACAAAGTTAGAGTTAGGGCCAAATGTGAAGGTCACATCCCTGTGTTTGACCTTAATAATGGGCCATTAAATGATGGGCCTTCTGTGGATGACCCATCAAAGGTAAGCCCAAGTCAGTCCACTGGTCCAAAAACTAGGTCTAAGTCAAAAGTTGGTTCTGCAGACAAAGACAAAGGAAAGGGAATATTTGAAGAAACAAGTAATCAGAGTTGTCCATGGGAACTTTATTGCACTAAAGAGTTAGGTAAGGAAACTTGGATTTGCAAGACTCGCCACAGTGAGCATTTATGTCTACAAACAAGGGACATTAATGCTTGAAACTACAAATTTCTATCATTTCAAATTATGGATGAAGTTGCCATGGATCCAGAAATCCCTACAAAGCAGTTCAAGATGCCATTCAAAAGAAATGGGAAGTAAATGTTTCTAGAATGAAGGCATTCAGAGCCAAGGCTGCAGCTGACAAATTGATAGTGGGTGATCACAAGGGTCAATATGCTTTGCTAAGAGATTATGCTCAAGAGTTGATGACTCAAAATCCAGGAACCACAGTGAAATGTCAAGTAGAAATGCTTGAAGATCATAACTGTCCTACTAGAGTATTCAGGAGAATATATGTGTGTCTTGGTGCATTAAAGAAAGGATTAAAAGCTAGTAGAAGGGAACTGTTGGGGTTGGATGGAGCTTTTATTAGTGGCCCTTTCCCTGGCCAATTGTTAACAGCTGTTGGACTTGATGATAACAATGGCATCTACCCGGTTGCTTATGCCCTTGTTGAAGCTGAATGCAAAGATGTTGGGGGATGACCTAGATCTACAACGAAACTCCCATTTTACCTTCATATCAGATAGACAAAAGGTACAATATAGTTGTATAATTTGAATAGGTTTGTTTTATACTATTGTATCTGTAATATAATTGTTAATTTTTATTGCAGGGTATCGTTCAAGCAATGAATGAAGTGTTTCTAAATGCAGAACATAGATTATGCTTAAGGCATATCCATGAAAACTTGAAGAAGCATTGGAATGGACTTGCATACAAGCAACTGCTATGGAAGTGTGCTACAACTACAACACTAACTAAGTTTGAAGCTGCAATGAAAGAACTTAAGGACTTAAAAGAGGCTGCACATGACTGGTTAGCGAAGATTCCACCAGAACATTGGTCCAGATCACACTTTTCAGGTAAATTCAGTTAGGTTTTGTGAAGTAATTATCATGATTTAATCAATTAGTTCCTTACAAGATTATATTATTTCTGTATGTAGGAAGAGCTCGTTCAGATGAGTTGCTCAATAACATGTGTGAAGTGTTGAATGGTAAGCTTGTCCCTGGTAGGGACAAACCTATTATCACTTTGTTAGAGTACATCAGGGAGTACTGCATGAAAAGAATTTTGAATGTTCAGAAAGCCATTGAAAAGTGTCCTGGTCCTCTAACTCCTACAGCCACAGTTATAATGTCAAAAATAAAAAATGTTGCTAGCAATTATAAAGTTATGTGGAATGGGGGTCAAAAGTATTAGGTGACTGGATCTTTTGGGAAACAATGTGTAGTTGATGTTGAAATAAAAACATGTACGTGTAGGAGATGGGAGATTTCAAGCTTTCCTTGTAGGCATGCAGTTGCTGCAAACTGGAATATGGTTGTCAATGGCCAACCTATACCACTACCAGAGGCTTGGGTTGATAAGTGTTATTGGTTAGAAACTTGGAAAGAAGTTTATAGTTTCAAGATACAACCATGTAGTGGGAGGGCAGAGTGGAAGAAATCTCCTTGTCTTACAACACTAACTCATCCACATTATCACCATCAAGTTGGCAGGCCTAAGAAGAAGAGAGTCAAAGGACAATTGGAGGACACACCATGTGTTAAGGATGGTGTAACCTCTCGTAATTTTCCCTTACGATTAGTAAATGTTCTCAAGGAATAAAATGATGTTATGATAACTTAACGCCACTTTTACGGGTAACAAATTTTTTTTTTTACAAGTGAATTGATATTGGAATCACTACGATAACTGTGATTGACTTTTTACCTAGGAACGATGCTTACACACAACATCGATAATCTATATTTATTGCGAACTATAAATATATAAAACGTTTATATTTATAACTATACACTTCGTCTAAATACCGTATACTATTTATATATTTCCCAAGCCTATGAAAATTCCCGAGAATGATCACTAATATTTTTGGACCTCGACTATTTTTGGTTTGTTAAGGAGTGTAACAGACGAAGGGACAGTTAGTGAACACTTCTGTTGGGGGAAAGTGTCATCATCCACAATCGATACATATTTTTGCTCAGATTCATTTTCCGGGTTAGTGTAGTAACTTACAAATAGATGATGATGCTGCTGTGTGCGGTGGTAATTAGCGATAAATTTGGAGCTATCAATAAAAGACTTCCATGGTTTAGAAACAGATCTGAACTGAATCAAAGATTTGACGGGAAGCCTTTTCATGATTTCTTCTTGGATTTCGAATGGTACATTGTCTGACATTTTGATTTTGATTTTGGAGATGCGTTGCTTATCTTAGGGTTTCAGTTTGGGTTTTTCTTGGATTGCTGCTGTGTGTATGTTTTCAAAGATAATTTGACTTATTTTTTCTCCCTCCCTCGTTAAATAAGCCTCATGTTTTAAAATCTTTTTTTTTTTAATTATTATTATTATTATTATTATTATTATTATTATTATTATTATTATTATTATTATTATTATTATTATTATTATTATTATTATTATTATAATTATTATTATTAAATTTTTGATAATCATGCTTTCACGAGATTTGAACTCACCGCCACACAGACTTAAACCAGGTGAAGCCCTCCCTTTTCAGGAGGTTGGCGTGGCCACTTAATGTTGTTTGCACCTATCATGAATTGAACTTGAGACTTCACACATTTTAGAGTGATAGTCACAAGCCCTTTTACCACTAGACCACTTTAGGTGTTTTAGTATATTTGACTTGTTATGTCTTAGTAGTTGAAGTTAAGTATTCGGTATGTAAAACTTGCAACTTGGGTGAAAATTGAGTCGCGTTTGGGTTGATTTATTTAGGTTCGCGGGTTAATATAGCATTATCTCCAATTTGTTAATAGTGTCAAGAAAGTTGTAGGAACCCAGCACTCCTTGATCGTTACGGGCTCTAGACTCTATACGTCTAATATTATCTATATCTAGGAACACATAATAACGAAAGCGGAATATTCAAACAATGAATTAACGTTATCATAAACAAGGTTTTTCATTATCATTAACTTTAACACTAACACTAATATAATTAATATGTTCTACTTTGATCAAGATAGAACATGTTATCTAATCTAAAACACTAATAATCTCTAGGCGTTTATCTCCTACGCCTAGGTTACACACACACCTTTTTAGTCGACTACATTATGGAAGACTTGTATTAATCTAATGACCCATGTCCTCTTTATATACTAGAGGATTAGGGTTTACAAGATACTACGAAGGACTAATAAATAAAACTTCATTTGCAAGCAAGTTCCTTCTTGTCACTTCAAGCCCTTCATGTTTCATTCTTCTTGTTTTGTATCATCAAATCAATAAATATAATTCCTAACAATCTTCCCTTATTTGATGATGACAAAACAAACACCTTCTTGTACGAACTTCCCTAGACGAAGTAGAAAAGTTAAGATAATTAAATCTTGCCATGAATGAAACAATCTTGTCTTCCCCTTAAGCCATGTCATGCCACTCCAAATCTCTTCTAACATCTCTTCCCCTTTTTGTTATCAACAAATAGGGAACATATAAGCCATAGAAACTTCCCCTTGAGTGGTGCATGTACATCACATGATTAAAACACATGATAAAATACTTCCCCTGAAATCAATGTGCTAACCATCTTCATGATTCTTCAAATCTGTAAGCTCCTTGTAATGATTACTTGTGAAGAAAATCAAGTATAACGAATTTGATGAAGAAGTAGAATTTCCCAAACTTGTGTCTTAAATCTTTACTATCCACGTAACTCCATACTTATACCCAACCATAAATATAAGTAGACCGCAATCCCTTGACAAAATCCTCAACTAATATGAGACACTGAGCACTATAATGTAACTCCTTTAAGTGATAGTCAATGTGTGCATAGAGCATCATAAGAAAAATCACACATTGCTAGATTCATCAAGCTATATGATAAGAACACAAACCCAAATAATTCCACTGCATCTTCAAATAAGTGATAAACAATCTCCTTCGTAATCAATTATTCCAATAAGAATCAAATACGAGCCTTTTAAAATCCTTTAAGAACATAAACTTCTTCCTGTGTGTGTGAACGAACGAACAACTCTGTGTGTGTAATCCAAAACCAATCAAACTCAGCTAGACTTCCCCTTACTACTCATAAACCATGCATATATATTGAACCATAAAGCTCTTACATGTCTTCATAAATCACAGCAGTACTTTGCAATAAACAGTACCATGCAATCGGCAAGCAGTACTTTGAAACAAACGGCAGTACTTTGGATATAAACAAGTAGCAGTACTTTCAATATACGAGCAGTACTTTCACGCAACAGTACTTTAAATTTACGAAGCAGTACTTTAAAAATCATGGAGCAGCAATACCTTAAATGAACGGAGCAGCAGTACCTTGATGTCAGTACTTTGAAAGAATCAACAGTACTTTGCTCATAGCAGCTCTTCTAATACAAGAACAGTACTTTACCATAGCTGCTCTCCACTGATGCAATTAATATCCTGCAAGCTGCTTTCTTCAGAGTCGATTATCAAAACAGATTTCTTCTTCGACAGTAACCTTGTAGAATCCCAGATATCACGAGCCCCAGGCTCTGATACCACATGTAGGAACCCAGCACTCCTTGATCGTTACGGGCTCTAGACTCTATACGTCTAATATTATCTATGTCTAGGAACACATAATAACAAAAGCGGAATATTCAAACAATGAATTAACGTTATCATGAACAAGGTTTTTCATTATCATTAACTTTAACACTAACACTAATATAATTAACATGTTCTACTTTGATCAAGATAGAACATGTTATCTAATCTAAAACACTAATAATCCCTGGGCGTTTATCTCCTACGCCTAGGTTACACACACACCTTTTTAGTCGACTACAATATGGAAGACTTGTATTAATCTAATGACCCATGTCCTCTTTATATACTAGAGGATTAGGGTTTACAAGATACTACGAAGGACTAATAAATAAAACTTCTTTTGCAAGCAAGTCCTTCCCATCTTTTGTAGAATTCTTTCTTGTCACTTCAAGCCCTTCATGTTTCATTCTTCTTGTTTTGTATCATCAAATCAATAAATATAATTCCCAACAAAAGTCAACCCTAACACAAACTTGCATAACACGTGTACCGTTAAACCTGTTTAAGTGAATAAGTTAAGCAGTGAATAAAGTTGGTTGTTTGTCGCTTTAAATTCAAAAATTATATAATGATCTAAAAAATAATAAAAATAACATATAAGTAATTACATAGACATTTCAAAATGATATCTGAGTTATAATAACAATTCACTCATAAGTAAATAAAAAAAATATATTTAATCTAAATCCAACATAAAATTCAAGTTATATATTTTATTTTTAGCGGCTTATATATAATTAAGCGGCATTACGGGTTGACCTATTTAAAACAAACTCAACCCAAACACGACCATTTAATAAACGGGTTAGACGGGTTAGTATGTTTTTTTACCCAAACTTGTTTATCCTCTACCCAAACCTGTTTAACCCGGTATCGGGTTCGTGTCATGTCAAGAATTGCCGCCTAGTTGTAACTAGTAAAAATCTACTTGTTGACGGTTAACTTACCTACATATATTTGCAGATAAGTATAAGAAGGAAAATTGATAAAAACAAAAATAAATAGGCCTGTTTGGGCAATGTTAAGAATTTAGAGGTGTTACACAAGATAAAATAAGGGTGAAAGAGTCATTTATGTTGGGTAAGGATCTGATATGTTCGACGTTTTGTCCTTATAAGGATGATACTTTCCGAATTTGCACACTCCTATTTTCCATTTGCACACGCTAAACAGTGCTTTAAGCGGTTGTACATTTATCATATGCTACTTTTGAAGATTGTACATTAGAGTATGCGGATCAAAAGTAAAAGTGTGTCAATCAACGCTTTTTCCGAATTATAGTTGCCAATAATATCGACAAACGATAATTGACAAACCACTTGGATTATCCGTGTTTTTTTCGTCGATAATAATACTATTTTACAACTATGACCCCTTTTATGTAATCTTCTCTTCATTTTTGCATGGATGGCAGTCAATCACATTGTTAGTATGCAAACCAAACACAATGAATTAAAACTGTGGACACGAACGATGCCATTCACTCATAAAGTGGAACACAATACATCATAGAGCAATCGCCGATACAAATATAAGTTAACTACACAATGTGCAACTAAACTTGAACTAGTTTATGATCTTCACATTGATTACAAACTCTGCTTGTTCTTCCATGTGACCCTCAACTACCAAAAACTGGTCGAAGGGGAACTCAGATTTCAGCAAAACTATGATTCAGCAGCTTGTTCGTTAGAGGCATCACGTACCCGAGGCGACAATTTTATAAAAAAATATTTAAATTATATATAGTGCACAAAACACATTAATAACACATTTATACCACATTAAATGTCAAAAGATACCATGCATGTTCATAGTTCACGATTCTATATCGCTAAAATAGATAAATAGTCGAAAACTAAAATCAAAAGTCTTATCGTTTATAAGGAATTGGTCAAATTGGACCCATATCTTATAAGTAAAATCCATGAGAAGAAGCCCAATAAACATTATTAAGTCCAATTTTATGTTACAAGGCCAAAAGTACATGATGCGCAAAAAAGCGCTGATGCGTGCATCAGCTGATGCGTGCCTGATGCGCGCGCATCACCTCGCATCCCGTAAACGCAACGCATCAGGGTGTGTGATGCAACAGAGCCGCGCATCGCAACGCATCACGCATCAGGCGCGCCTGATGCGCGCTTTTTTAAACACAGCTTACTTTACAAGTGTTGTTAACCACAACACTTCCCAGTTTTGTGACTATCAAAGGATGATTAAGAGTGATTAAGACATTTGCCAAAATTAAGTAAAAGACATATTTGAAAGCCATAAAATTACCTTTCCATTCAAGGTGGATATAGCAGATTCTGCTTCTTCTTTAGTTGCGAAAGTAACAAATCCATATCCTGCAGATCTTCCTTCAGGACTTTCAAAAACAACCCTGGTGGATATAGGATTGAAGTCGGCACCAAAGAACTCTTTAAGATTATTACTTCTTACTCTCCATGCAAGATTTGAGACATAAAGCTTATAACGTTTTTCGCCAGGAAGAGTAGGAGGAGGTGAAGGTTTCTTGTTTTCTTTTGCAAATTCTACCCGAATAATCCTACCCATTAATTCCTGCACAAACCAAAATGTTACTCTCATATGGATTGTCTTGAAAAGCTAAAGAAAAAATTTTCCCTTCCCGAGTTCATGTAATTTAAGCATCTAAATGAGAAAGATATCACCATTTCAGCTTATAAATTTCTTATTGCCAAAACATTTCACTCTAGTCCCATACTTCTAAAATTGTCTCTTTTCAGTAATTTTACATCAACCAAATGAAGATAAAAGATGTAGTTGAGTAGTTCAAACCTATTTAGTTCCTGAAAACACCATGCTGTATCAAATACTGAAGTTTTTCATGCCTACTTATCAACTTTGTTGATTTTAATTTTTAAATTATAAACTGCAGGCTCAAAAAGTGATACATTAACTCAATAATCTTCATAGCGACTTAAAACCATGGTGAAAGTAATTAATAACCCATAACCTAGGGTTTATAAGATGCTCAAATTATTACTTGTTATCCGGGTGAGATAGCCCAAGTTGTTAGAAAGAAAAGATACTCATGATGTCCTCGTAATGCTTATACATGCATAATTAATACTCGATATGGATTAATCTAAACCATTTGTAAGATTTCAAGTCCAAAATGATAGACTAGCCCAACAACCTCCCAATGAACTTAAAATCATGACGGAAGTTACTAGTAACCCATTACCTAAAGTTTGTAAAGAGCCCATGCTTCTTACTCTATCCATGTATCATGGGTTGCTATACGTATATTAGTTCCTTGTGAGTTGTCACTAAGTTTATGTTTGTTACTGGAAAATTGGTCTATTGGCATCTTAGCAGCAATTAGACTGGTATTTTCCTTTTGGGGCAATTTCATATCTCCCCCCTTCTAAAATTTGAAAATTTCATATATACCCAAGCATGCTTTAAAAACATTGTACATTATGCATATAATGATTGCACTTTTTGGTAGATATGAAATTAATCATCAAACTAGGGTGATATATGAAATTAATCCTTTCTTTTTAGCCAATATTGATTTAAAATTCACACATTAAAATGCAGTATATGACAGTGAGATGTAGATCATTTAAAAAATTTCAAAGCAATGGCTTCTAATTCCTTGAAACATACTTTCGTGCAAAGCATATAAAGATCAACTGTCACCAAGTTCGATAGAAGAATCATTATGACAAAATTTATCCCATTTTATACTCTCTAAAAACATGTATTGTAGATACAGTAGCATGGGGATTGCCTGGATTGCCAAATCTTTGTTTCTCACTTGTTAATCTAGGCCTAATAACTCTCACTTTTAGAAGCAATGCATCATGAAACGTAACCATTAACTTAAATTTGTTTTACTGAGAGAACCAACCTAGGATTTAACACAGGGTACAGTAGCATGGAGACTGCCTGGATTGCCAAATCTTTGTTTCTCACTTGTTAATCTAGGCCTCATAACTCTCACTTTTAGAAGCAATGCATCATGAAACTTAACCATCAACTTAAATTTGTTTTACTAAGAGAACCAACCTAGGATTTAACACAGGGTATCCACATTACGTTATTAAGAATGAAATGGAGAACATACATGAGAATCATATTTTTCAATTGCTGAAATTGCCTCTTGAGTAGAAGCCATCGTAACAAATGCATACCCTCTGCTCTTCCCATCCTTTTTCCTCGTTATTATCTGTCACCAAAAGTAAACATTTCAAACATATTTTAACCCATTATTATACATTAATATAGCTATAATTAGCCTAAGTTATCTTCAGAGTAATTAAAATCAGCAGCATCAATAGAATTGTAGAAATAGATTATCTTTAAGTAAAAACTAAGCGGGTGTTGACATTACTTTATTGAAGTGGACAAGTGGTTATTTAATTATTGCAAATAGAGGTCAAATAGTCAGGTTAAGATTAGCTCATTAGCTGCAACCAAGCTGCTTTTGATTATCTGATCACTTAGGGGCGTTTGGGATTACTTATTTAAAAAGCTTATGCTTATGCTTATAAGCAGATGATCAGCTTATTTCACCCAAGGGCAAACTTGTAATTATGAATTCACAAAGAATAATCAGTTTCAATTAACAATCTCAAACTGATTACAGAAAGTAGCTTATATCACCCCTAATATAAGCAGGTAAGCATAAACACATTTCTTGATCCAAAAACTTAATATCTACTTTAGAAAAACTGCAATACGCATATAAGTTGTTTGAATAAGCAAATCTCAAACACTACCTTTTAATATAAATTCTTAAATTATTAGAATATGTCACACATCCAAACGCTATCTCCTTCACTAAAGCTTACTATTAGCGCACATGACATAATCACTTGCAAGTTACAAACACACAATGCCAAACACCCCTAAAATCAGCAACATCAATAAAAACAGATAATCCCATAGTGATAAGGCAGCCCGAAGGCACTCGGGTCAAACCTCATTGGATGAACATCTTGGGATGACGGAATCCGGAAACGACCACGGGAATCAGGGGCGGTGCTGAGAACGTTAAAAAAAAATTAGGCGAAAAAAAAAAAAAAAAAAAAATAGTGCCCCTATCTTATAATATCCATTCTTGCAACAAAAATCATTCTTGCAACAAAAATATTACTTCTACAAAATAAAATATATTTAAGTGGGTTGGGCCTTCACCCTTTTATCCCTTCACAATCGTTTTTGACTTTTTGGATTAAATGATTAATAGGGTTTATTTTTAAGTGGATTGGGCCTAGTACATATAATGGGTATAAAAAATTTTAGTGCCCCTTAGTGGGTTGGGCCTGGCTCGGTTGCTGATGGTGCGCCGGCCCAGAACCGCCCATGACGGGAATAGCATTTAGGCAGCTTACATCAGAGCCAAAAAGGCTCGACATTTCTTTGACAGCCTACGCATTTATTTTGTAATTATGCAACTTTAGCAGGCAATGGGACTAATACAAACGAACCATATCTAATAAAAACACAACAACATATGCACATAACATAAAAAATTAAAAAGTACAGAAAAATATAAAAAATACATATCAAACCTGGGCATCTTCAACAGTACCACATTCACCAAAAAGAGTCTTAAGATCATCAACAGTATAAGTCCAAGGAAGATTAAGTACAAAAACCCTCTTATTCTGCACAGTTTCTTTCTGGGCTTCTTCCACTATAATTTCATCTTCAACTGTTGCAGCTTCTAATGATGAAAAGAGTTGAAATTTTCTTGAAATGTGAAGAGGATAAGATTTGTGGGGAAATTTGTTGGGTGATAATGGAAATGAAAGGTTTGATTTTATTAGTGGAGGGTTTGATGAATATGTGTGGTGGAATAAAGAGATTGTTGGTGTTTTAACTGTTGTTGCCATTGTTGTTTACAAGTACAGTAGTAGAAAAGACTTGAACAAGATAAACATGGAAGTATATTTGTTATTGGATTGTGGCCTTGAATAAAAATGAAATATTTTATAGATATTTGATGACAAAGTTTGTCTTATTGTGGGTTTTTGAATTTTAAATAAATGAACAAACAAAAAATAAGCTAAAAAGGCTTACCAAACACCTCATATCATAAACACCCATTCCTTTTCAACGAGCCCCAAATTACCAGTCTCTACTAAGTACTACCCTCAACAAAACAATCCCAAAATCAAAAATCAAAATGTCAGACAATATGGGTGCGTTTAGTTGGAGAGAAATTCTCTATTTTTTCAAGAAATTTTTCATAAGAAAATTAAAAAACTGAAAATGCGTTTAGTCACACTTTTTGATGCAGTTTTTCCTAGCAATCAAATGACTCAAAATACTAAAGATAATCAATGACTAAACATTGAACCCAAAGGCTCTAAGAATACAGGTTCCTTAATCAAAACATATATCGTCCCCTTTCTTTGCAAAACAAAACTATAAATAATGTTTGTCTCCTACAAACTATGGAAAGACATTAATACCCAATCAATACTAATTGGCTATTTATTTAGTTGCTAAATATAAAATAAAAAGGAAATCTTCAATCCAAATCTTGAATATGCATGCACATCTGTATCCGCATCATTCTCCCCCTCTTCGAAAAAAAACTCGTCCTCGAGTTTTCGCAAGCTTGGGAACACAAATCCGAACCACAGCCACCAGGGTCGTAAGTATCGTGAAAGTGAACAGCGAGCTTTTCAACAAGGACAACTTCCATGATTGCTTCAAGCATAGGAATTACAGTTCCTGGTGTACCAATCCCTATTGTATCACCAAGTGAGATTTCATTGCAACCCATATCGTGAAGTTGTTTCGCGACATATGCAACTTTTGATGGACTAATCGCACCTTCAACGGGGCACCCAATCACACATGATACATACCCACGAACAAGAATCACAAGTTTTTTTGGTGCATTTATAACATCACAAAAACGAACAAGACTTTCTTCAATAGTACAATTTATGTTTGCCTTTGAGAAAGACTCAGAAGCTGAACCAAAAACCACTATTTCCTTTGCTCCGGCTGCAACAGCAGCTTCAAAACCCTTCGCACCCTCGAGACTGCCTCCGATAATCTCCTCTTGAACGGTACCCCCCTCTTGAACAACAACCACGCTCAAGGCTCGTGTAACCCACCAATAATCTTCGTTACTCCCCTCTTTGTCTCCATAACAATCGAAACAAGGATGTGATGAATATAGGGTGCTACAACTCCCAGGATACTCCTCCTTCCCATAGTTCTCATCCCGGATGAAAGACTCTGAGTCGGTTTCCTGAAACTTGTAATCATCGCCTTCTTCAGGATACTCCTCTTTCCCATTGATCTCATCCCAGATGACATCCTTTGGGTCAGTTTCCTGGATCGTGCGATCTTGCGAATCGAACACGGTTTTATCGCTGCCTCGGTCGGCGATTCGGCGAGTAAAAAGGTAGTTCTCATCACGCAGAGCCATTTGAATTAACCAAAGCTCTTGATACCACCTGATGCAGTTTTTCCTAGCAATCAAATGACTCAAAAATACTAAAGATAATCAATGACTAAACATTGAACCCAAAGGCTCTAAGAACACAGGTTCCTTAATCAAAACATATATCGTCCCCTTTCTTTGCAAAACAAAACTATAAATAATGTTTGTCTCCTACAAACTATGGAAAGACATTAATACCCAATCAATACTAATTGGCTATTTATTTAGTTGCTAAATATAAAATAAAAAGGAAATCTTCAATCCAAATCTTGAATATGCATGCACGTCTGTATCCGCATCACTTTTTTACAACAATTTAAAAAAAAATGAAATTCTCATTTTCTAAATTTTAACTAAGAAATTGAAAAGCTCATTATACCATTCTCACTTTTTTTCTTTCTTATTTTTTTTTTCTCAATTCAAAAAAAACACATACACCATTCTACCCCTAATCTCGTGTCATACTCCACCGCCAACCGTCGCCGCCACCGTTGCAATTTGAGATAATCTTCTTATCATTTTTAAAAAAGAAAAATATAACTTCAACTAAACGCATTTTTCAAAATTCTCAACTCTTCTCTAGAGAAGAAAAACACTCTCCTTCTCAAGGAATTTAGAGATGGAAAAATTGAGAAATTTTTCACCAACTAAACGGCCCCTATACCATTCGATCTCCAAGTCGAAATCATGAAAAGGCTTCCAATCAAATCATTGATTCAATTCCGATGTGTTTCGAAACCATGGAAGGTTTTTATCGATAGCTCCAAATTTATCGCTAGTTACCACCGCACACAGCATCATCATCATCTACTCGTAAGGTTTAGGCACGCTGAAACATATATTTCGATTGCGGATAATGAAACTTTCCCCAAACAAAAGCTACCAGTTACTGTCCCCTTGTCCCTTAATATACTTAAGAGGAAAATATTCGCTGGATCCACTCAAGGCTTGTTTTGCTTTTATGATTTTGTAAGAAAGACAGCTGTTATTTGGAACCAAGTATCAGAAAATCAGTTACTGTATCTTTGCCTAATGTTTTAGGTTCACCGTTTGATACTGTTGTTGCTTTTGGGGTTTGTCCTGACACTTGTGACCCTAAGCTTGTCAAAGTTGCCCATAATCGTAGTTTGGGAGGAGGTGACACTGTAGTTGAGGTTTTTAGCTTAAGCACAAAGGCTTGGAAAAGACTAACTACCAATTTGCCACGTAAATCAATTAGATTCACCACGGATCCGGTGGTTATAGAGAGGTTTATCTACTGGCTAGCTTTTGATTCGAATAATGTGGTTGTTGGAACTCAGGCATATATGCGAATTATAATCTCATTTGATATGATAACTGAAGAATTTAAAGAATTATATTTCCCGGATACTTTAGCACTTGATCCTGAATCTACTGCTTTGTTTATGTTCAACATGAGGGAGTCTTTAGTTGCGGTTCAAATGAGATCTGAGGATGAGAAAACAGTTGCTAGTGTATGGATGATGGACGACAATGATCCAAAATTGTTCACAAAACAATTCATCATTAAAACACCAAATGGAATAAATGAGGTACTTGGATTTAGGAGGAACGGTGAACCTATAATTAAAATGGTAGAAGATGATCCCGATAATGATGACGTTTATGTTTATGAAAGCGACTCAGAGCACATCAATCGTATTGGGATCACTCCACGATATTTATGTGATGTGACTTCGTATACGGAGACACTACTTTTGCTTGATCATTGATTGTTGTCCCAATAATAGATCTTTAATAAGTTGCAAAATCAATTGAATAAGTAAAATCTAAAATGTTTCATTAACCTTTAATCGATCTATGTATCTACATATATATATGTTTTTAATCGGTGTGATTGAACCGACACAACCATTCACATAACCGAAATAACTACCAATAACTACTTTTCGGTTATTAAGTTTCTAACTAACAAATTTGGTCCTTTATGTTCTAACTTTTATAAATAAAGCAATGTATTAAGATTATTCGGTCTTCATTGATCGTGTTTATTTTGCCATCAATTGGGGATAAATGTAACGACAACATTGCAACATGTGGATCATAGAAAACAAGTAAGTTATGGAGATTGAAGTGCAGTTATAGTGCCAATCAGTTGGAGAAAATCATAATTCTTTGAACATGCTTTTATTTAAGGTGCAGATTATCTTCCTTATTGTCTCCACTAATGGATCAAGTTAAGTTACATTATGTTTACATCAAAAGTTTCTGTGTCCGAGGTTGGACATTTCCATGTTGGCTTTCTGGTCATAAAGGTAAAATCCTAAAATCTGTTACTGAATTCTGAAGAGAACTGTACGAGGCTGCAGACTTGTCCAACTGTCTGAATTGCTTATCCCATTTCGTCTACATTACTTAACGTGCCTCTGGAACATTTTGGAAATAGTGCTTGTGATACCAGTTCTCTTGTTACTAGTTGTAATGAAAGATCGGTATGTTTGCATCATTTTATGATTTTTATCATATAAAACTTTCCTCATAGAAGTGTTTAGTATGTGATATTGTATATGTACAGATAAGTTATAGACTTTTTAGACATCTAGAATTGATGATGGGTGGTGAGAATTTTGTTTTGCCCATTGATGTACACCATTCACATAAGACCAGGCGTAATGAGTGGTCGATCCTTCGGACGTCACCCCCATGAACGCGTCCCCCCCCCCCCTCCCTTATCGGCATCCCCCATAGAACGCGTCCCCCATGGAAAACAACCCCAACTTGGTCATGTTCTTGACCGAGTCCTCCCATTTCTTTATCAAGTTGTTTGTGAGTGTTTGTTTATTAAATTGTTTTTGTGAGGTATATTTGTGTTTAAGTGGGCTACGTTTTATTACACTAACTTGGTCATGCAGAAGGTCTTAGAGAGAAAGTTGAGTTGGCGCATAGGTGGCAGTGGTGACCTAGGTCATCTGCGGTCACCATTACATCTGGCCTAAGGGATGAAAACTGTTATCCTGAAAAGTGAAACGACTCTACTTTAAATATAAGTTATACCTTTTGTCAATGTGAAAACAACCCAACCCTTAAATTTATGTTGTGTTATAAATCAAATAAAAGAAGTCTGTAAAAAGGGTTTGTATAAGGAAAAGTAGCAGGAACATGGTTGGCCCTAGGGGTGTAATCGAGCCGAGTCGAGTCGAGTATTGACATGCTCGAGCTCGGCTCATTTAAAATCGAGTCGAGTCGAGTATTTTTCGAGTCGATCTCGAGTTGTTCGCGAGTTGTCTCGGCTCGATTACACCCCTCTAATTATATATATATATATATATATATATATATATATATATATATATATATATTGGGGTGTAAATGTGTAATCGAGTCGAGTCGAGTAGCTCGCGAGTTGTCTCGGCTCGTTTAAAATCGAGTCGAATCGAGTATTTTTCGAGTCGATCTCGAGTTTCTCGCGAGTTGTCTCGGCTCGTTTACACCCCTAGTTGGCCCAAATGTACGAGGAACTAAGTATTTACTACAGAAGCATAAAAAATGAGTTGGTTGGCCAACATGTCATAATGGTTAGTGTGAGTATAGTTTGAAACTTGTTAAACATAAAATATAGAGTAGTTCAGAGCAGGTCAGTGTGACATATTCTTGTAAATGTTTGTGCTGTGAGTTGGTGTTGAACCAACCAGACTTGTGTTTTGCATTCATGTGTGTATTGTGTAAGCAACCTGTGTGTTTGGTATTTTGATATCCATTTAATGTTCTGTTTCTAGGATTGATTATATCTGGAGTAAGTTCCCGGATTGGCTGAAATTGTGTTGCTCTGTTTTTAAAATACAAAATGATGAGCTATACGATGAGGAGGGTACATCCCAACTCCCAAGTCAAAACTTGTATTTAGATGATGCTAATCTGAACTATTTACATGTTTATATTTATAAGGAGGTAAGGTGCAGATTATCTTCTATATTGTCTCCATTAATTGATCATGTTATATTATGTTTACTACTTTCACATGTAAAGGCCCAATGATCATTTCTTTGACTAAAGAGTACAATATTATCACTAGCATGGCTTCTATTGTAGACTAAGATATTGAGCCTGGTTCTCTGATATTTAGTAACTGTTGGAATGGAGCTTATGACTTGGTGTTTGAGTCTTTAGGATTGCAACCACTAACAAACTATAAATAAATAAAAAGTTAAAAATCAAAATAAAGAAAAAGAAATGGATAGTATTTGACTATTTTCATGCCAAATTGTATGTTGCCTTTCTGGTCATAAAGTTACACACACAATGTATAAGAGTGCAGAGGAATATGCAACTGTCTGAATTGCGCGTCCATCGTGTACAGTACTTGACATGTCTCAAAAACATTATGGAAAGGGCAAACGGCATTAAAAGCTACCCAAGTTATGGGTCTCATTTGTAATCAAAGTATCAAACTTTTTTTGGAATAAAAAGGCCGCCAACTTATTTTTTTGTTCAATTTAGATATTTTCCTTAAATATTTAAGGATCATCGGTCAAGTTTTACATTTCAATTCCGTCGACGCCACCACCACAACCACCAATCACACTTGCTACCACCATCGTCACCACCAACCCTGCCCACTACCACCAACCACCATCGCAAACCACCAACCCTGCCTACAAGACCGACAAATGTATAAACTGGTAGCTACGTAGTACCTTTTTATGCACAAAAGAAAATGAGATATCTAGATTAAAATGAAACCTAACTTGAGTACCTTTTATGTCATTTTCTTTTCTTATATCATTAAAAAAAAAAAAAAAAAAAAAAAAAAAAAAAAAAAAAAAAAAAAAAAAAACGGCTTGCAGTTTTTTTATTTTTTATTTTTTTATTTTATTATTATTATTATTTTTTAATTTTTAACCGAAGCAAAACAAAATTTGAATTTGGTTTAAATCGGTTTTATTTGAAGTTATGAATATTTTAAACTAAATAAGCGGATCAACCGAAAACTGAACCAATCACCTTAAGCAAACCAGGGGTGTTCAGAATTGGGGTAATACCAAGGTTGTAAAAATCGCTAGGCGCTAGTGAGCCAATCGAAAAGGCCTAGCGATTAATCGTTTA
Organism: Artemisia argyi; assembly: GCA_030686995.1. NCBI lineage: Eukaryota > Viridiplantae > Streptophyta > Magnoliopsida > Asterales > Asteraceae > Artemisia > Artemisia argyi. Next base: position 60,296,870 of record CM060694.1, read on the forward strand.
GGCGGGGATTAATCAGGGATTGATCGGATTGAAATTTTTATGCACAAAATTGTAATTTTAGATATTATATTATATTATATGTAAGCGATAAACATAATGCATCAAAGTTCAAATATTTCAAGTGTTCAAATATAAAAATAATACATAATTCTTCAAAGTTTAAAGTCAAACATAGATATTGCTCAGTTTGTTGACTATTTTTAAGCGATCTTTGACTGATTTATTCCGATTAATCGGCTTGTGGACCGATTTTTAAGCGATTTTGACTGATTTTTAAGTGATGTTGTTGACCGATTTTTCAGTAATTTTGTCCGATTAGACCGATTTTGTCCATTTAATCGGTTTATTGACCGATTTTTAAGCGATCTTTGACCAAAACGATTAAATAGACCGACTATGATAAATCAAGACGCTTAGTGAGCGATCAGCGATTATGCGGGTATTAATCGGCCACCTGGACCGATTTTTACAACAGAGGGTAATACCCACAAGAACCGAAAACGTACCGAAGCAAGAAACCCGAACCGAATTTGTTAAAACCGAACTAAATTAAGTATTCGATTTTCGGTTTGGATATGGTTTTGGCAATCTAAACCGAAAGTCAAATTCATATAAATATATAACACTCTTTTTTTTTTTTTTTTTTTTTTTTTTTTTTTTTTTTTTTTTTAATTTAGATATATAAAAAGACCATTAAAATTGTATCCTAGTATAACAAAACACTTTTAAGCTTGAAATAATTTTTTATTTGCTAAAAATCTTTATAACTAAATTTGAGAAAAATATAATGATGTAATTCTGGTTATTTGGGTTAACCTGAAAATCAAACCGAATTCAACCTGAAAATCAAACCGAATTCAATTTGAAAATCAAACCGAATTCAAATTCGGTTAAGTATAATTTGCATTCGGTTAGGTTTAGTTTTTGATTTTATTAAAAAAATAGCCAAATTAACCAAACCGCCATACACCAAACAAGCCAATTAGAGCTGGCATAACAGGTTACACGAACCTGTTAAGGCCAAACACGAACACGACCTGTTAACTAATCGTGTCATTTTTCTCAAACACGAACACGACACGAAAATAAACAGGTGCACCTATTAAGACATGTTAAGAACATGTTAACATGAATATGACCAAATCGAATGATACAAGAACCTGTTAAGACCTGTTAACATGCACCTGTTAAGAACCTGTTAACATACATAATGATACATATTGCAAAAGTTCATACAATTTTAAAGACCCGCATGAATGGATAATAGAATAGATTTAGGATTTTAGGGTTTTTAATTTTAAGGATTATATTATTATATATATATATTATAATATTAACAGGTCTTAACAGGTCTTACCTGTTAAGACCTGTTAATTAACAGGTCTTAACAGGTCTGACCTGTTAAGACACGAAACCTGTTAAGAACAGGTCGTGTCGTGTCGTGTTAACAGGTTTCGTGTCAAAATTGCCGGCTCTAAAGCCAATAACCAAACCTATGAACACCCTATAAACCAAACTGTTTTGGAACTTTGTAATATTGGGCTAAAACTTTTGGTATCATTAGATGGGCTAAAATTTTCATATCTGTAAGCTAGGTAGCCCTAAATATAATTAACTGGAAAAAAGCGTCAAAAGTTTCATTTCCAAACAATCATCCAATTCACACTTCTTCAGTATTCATTATCTCCTAGTAAAAACCCTAACATTTTTACAAACAATCCCGAAATCAAAATGTCAGACAACATACCATTTGAAATCCAAGTTGAAATCATGAAGAGGCTTCCCGTCAAATCATTGATTCAGTTCAGATCTGTTTCGAAGCAATGGAAATCTCTTATCGACGGCTCCGAGTTTATTGCTAATTACTACCACAATCAGACGCAGCATCATCTACTAGTAAGTTACGCTGACCCACAAGATAATCTTAACCGAAAATATGTTTCGATTGTGGACGATGATACTTTCCCTCAACTAAAGTTTCCCCTTACTGTTCCTGTGTCCGTACAACAACTTCACATGCCACCGGTATTAGATAAAACACCAACAATGCTAGATAGCTCTCAAGGCTTGTTTTGTTTTTACAATTTTTTTAGGCTCGATGATCCCCTAAGGAATATAGCTGTTATTTGGAATCCTGCAATTAGGAAATCAGTTGATGTTGTTGTGCCTAATGTGTCATATTTCGAGGCTTTTTATACGTTCCTTGGTTTTGGGGTTTGTCCTCGTACAAATGACCCTAAGCTTGTCAAGGCTACATTTGCTACTTCTGATCCTCCTGAAAATGATTTCCCCTGGGAAGTTGAGGTGTTTACATTAAGCTCTGGGGTTTGGAGAAGTCCTAAATCCAGCAACTTGCCTACAAATATGACTGGATTGGTAGAGGATGATAATGTAGTTATAGATGGACTTATTTATTGGCCATCTTATGATAAATATAAGACTATTTATCTAATTATGTCATTTGATTTGACAAGTGAGGAATTTACAATAATATATCTCCCCGATAGTTTATCGGTTATTGAAGCTGATTTGTCTTTATCTAAGTTAAGAGACTCTCTTGTAGTCCTACGATCTAGTTATAAGGACCATGTATCATTATTCAGTTGTGGAGTATGGATGATGGAGAATGGTGATCCAAAATCATTTACAAAGATATTCACCATTGACCCACCTGATGCTTCAATAAGGATGGTGCTTGGATTTAGGAAGAGTGGCGAAACCATTATAGAAGTGATACAAGAGGGACACGATGCACTTTCTGTTTATGAAAGTTTCTCTGAACAAACCAATTACATTGAGATTTCTGGCCATCCGTTCACATATTATGCTAGTTGCTACATGGAAACGCTACTTTTGCTTGATCGTTGAGATTGTAGTATTTAGGTGGATATAAGTTCTGGAAAATGGTAATGTCAATATTTCAAAGCGCAGAGCTTAAGACATAAGAATTTTGGAGCAAGCAAGGCCTGGTGGTATGGAGATTAAAGTGTCGTTTTAGTACATATAAATGTAAATTATTTGTGGTCCTTGTGTATAAACATCTTAAGTCAAGCAAATCATTTTCAAGTAATTTTAGTTAATTTGGTCTTACAACAATTCTGCTAGTATGTTCAATGTAAGATGATATAGCATCTCCTGAGTAGGGTATAACCGGTAGAATATGTAATACTTTTGACATGGGAAAGTATTGCCATTCAAAATTTCCTCATATCTAACATTTATCTGGTTTTATTAGTATTAATTTGAATCTAAATATTTCTAAATTTGGAAAGTATTAAAACTTTTTATGGGTTTATGTTTAGTAGAACTAAACTGATTTTATTAGCTGGTAAAGTGCTGATTTTTTCCTTATTGACTCTGGAAAATGATCAAGTTATAGGGATCAATGCGTTCAGCACTTTACTGGCAAACTGCATGAAGTGTTTGACCAAGAAGAAGCATACTAATATATAACGGGAGATCTTAAGTGTTTGCCCACTAGCTTCTGTTCACTCTTGATTCCATGACTTAATGGTTAAGTAATAGCTACTGTGGATGGATCTAAAATCAGATAATGAAAGTATAGAATATCAACAAATGATAGGCATATCGCTGAACAGGTTGCATTGGAGCTATTTTATGACTTATCGTGTATGTCTTGAAATTAACTTTCAAGATTGGCTGTCTGTATTATACCTTTAATCTTTTTCCTAATAAAACAAAACTCCTAGTTGGGACTTTTTCATTTCAAGAAAATCAAATCATTCATTATTTGACAATATTTTTTAATTGTTATTTATTTAATTTAAATATCTTTTATTAAAAAAAAAACCTAAATAATTCCTTAGGCAAAACTATTTGTAAATTCGTCTTTTAAAGAAAATTTGAGCTAAAACATACATGTGTCAAAAATTAAAAGATTAAAAACTATGAGAAGTTGGGGTAATTTACGAATATTAAAGGGTGTATTATGTAAATTGAAACAAACAAAAAAACACAATTGCCCGATCAACACTCCTCTCTCCCAAAACCTGCATGCGATATAGTCTCTATTTGCACTAAATTGTAGTATTGAGACAAAATAACAAAAAATATGTAGTGGTAAAACAATGCATCTGCCAATGCACATAAGTGTTTCTTTTCGGGTTCCAAATGCTTAAAAGCATACATGGCATTTAAACAGAGAGTACACCAAAAGAGAGACAATTACGATTGTCCATTGGTAAATTAAGGGGGCGGGACAAGTTGTTTGTTTCAAGCATCACAACTTTTCTTATGAGATTAACCACCTCCTTAATTCAATTGTCAGCATTGAGTTTATAAAGTCAAGTATGCATATGCTTGGGATTCAATTGTTTTTAAGATAACCATTAGACCATGTCTTGGCCCTTAGGTGATTTATTGTATTTTTACTACCTTTTATTTAGGTTTCAATATATATCCTTATTCAGGCATTTTGATTACTCAATAGTTAAAGCTCATAATTTTGGAGAGATGCGAATGAGATATTTTTTATTACTCTGAGATATCAAAAGCTATTAGCCTCATTGTTATGATACTGAAGTAAAGAATGCCGAAACCAAAAAACCTGGATCAGAATTCCCAAAAAACATAACTAGGATAGGCAAGATGGTCGTTCAAATAAATCAATTGATTCCACAACACAACCTAAATAGGGTCTTAACAGGATTGAGAACATGAGTAACACAAGCTCTCCAACATATGAAAGAAAGGTCTCTTCCGAGGGTAGCAATGGGGCCTCTTCAACTACTTGAAGATCAGCTTGAGACAAGTTACCCCTGGTGACGGAAGTGTATGCTGTTAAACTACTTATATTATTTGACTTTGTGATATTATTGTAAGGGTAATAATGTATGATTTGGTAGCCTCATGACAACAATTTTGTTCCGTATTTAGTTTACGACTTACTTAACACATATGTTTGCTGATCTTGATGAGGCAACATTCCACTTTCAGTTTATATGACTAATGTTTTATTTGTCATAGTCGCATAGGTACATGACAGACTTACATTGTAGAATGGGTGATGCTTTGTAGAACACATACCGCATAAAGCAACACGTAAGTATCCGATTACCCGATATAGGTTTTGTTTGGATTCATGTTTTGGAACTGATGATTATCATTGTGACTAGAAGTCGCAATAATCATTTAAAGTATTTGAATAAACGGATTCAAGCTCCAATAGTTCCATCAAAGTAATCGTACTCCTCAAGTCTCCAATTCCAAGTGTTTGACGAATCGGCTACTACCAATAGTGGAAAAAGCTTAAGGACTGTTGGAATCTATCTTAGTTTTTTTTGAAAGGCTGGAACCTATCTTAGTATTAGGCCATGTTAGTGTCATATTAGGCCGAGTCCATTGGAATTATAGCTTAGTTCAGCCTCCAAGCAGTCAATTAGGTATACATATCATTGTGATTCTTTGTAAATATCATTAATTTCCCTTTAGTTGATTCCATCTTTGTTAAAGATTTAGGCTTCTCCAGAGACTCAAAAGATGCTAAAAAGGAAACTACGATTTAGGCGTCCCCGGAAAAATGACAATTTATTTAGTATGGGCTATGGGTCAAAGTCGACGAGATTTGGTCCACAAACATTCTTACCTTGAATTTTCTTTTGCAAAGACAAACTAAAAAAACCAATAAGAATCCTTATGTGCTCAACATCATTGCAATTATTTATTAAAGAGTTTAGGAAAATAATCTAACATGCTGCTATGAATCGAATCTCTATTCGTAGCTTTTGTTCTTTTTGTCGTTTTAAATAGAATGTGACATTATATCTAGACCTGATTAAAACTGATCTTTTGATTACTCGGAATCAGCTCTTCAATAGTTTGAACGTCTACTATTTCATGGAGAAATCAGTTTGGTAAGCTATTTTCTGTAAAGATGTCAAATTCAATCTATTTACACAAATGGATTAATTGGCGTTATGTGTTATCCCTAACGGTTTAAATGGATAAACAAATATAAAAAAAAATAGCTATAGAAGAAATTGGTGGAAAGTTGGCTAAATTGTCTTTTCATGTGTACAATAGTTAGGTGAATTTTTTAATATCTCAGATAATAATTTTGGTCTTGGTCCTAATTTGACAACTCTTGAAGGTACAGGTAAGTTTAAGTTGAGGAATGAAATTGACAAGCGGGTTGGGAGAGTTTTGATCATCCAACCAATGTACTTTTACCTGGTATGAAAATCAGGCCAGATCTTACAAGTAATATCTGATTGGGCATATGGTTTTACCTAGTGACAAATTTACTAAACAAGAGAATTTAGCTGTTTAAAGTCTGTCCTTTCAGCTTGTGTATGATGAAAAAGGAACCAATAGACAAGCTTAGCTTTGAAAACAAAAAAGAAAACGATTACACTTAAAACACAACTAATTGTTGTTTTTTGGCCAGCTTATGTCAACTAAATTGATATTTCATAGCTTTTTATCTGTGTTTTCTCTTTTTTGATTCTCTTTCTATCTTTGTATGGTTTTAATGAATATAGTATGAAATTGAACAGGGAAGGGAAGGGAAGGGAAGGTCTGCACTGGTATGCTAAAGATAAACAATCAAAGGATACATATATGGAGGCTTATAAAGAAGAGATGCGGAGGATAAAGGAAGAAGAGGGTAGGCTATGAGGGATACACTCGGTCTAGCTCCTAAGTGTGCTTCAAAAGCTCAAGGTAGTAACATTGATAAACATGAGTTCTTGGAACTTATCACACAAGGTTCGACTGCGTAAGACTTAGGAGCAGGACATGCTGAGGTGGCTAATGTTCCGGGTCTCGGTTTTGCCAAGTTAGAATCTTGGCTAAACATAATTTTTCTTAGGTATATAAACTTGGGACGATAATTTTCTTTCTAGTGGTGGTAAAATGGGTAGGTTTGGGTTTACCCACACTTTTTGAGGAATTGTTTTTACGTGTAACAAATAATTGGTGTGTCAAATATGATTACGTTTCACCCACTAAGTATTTTGATTTTATTTGATAGATTAATCATTCACCCACTTTAAAGAAAATGAGTGAGGAAGTGTTTCTATACTGTTTTAACCCGACTTAAAACAATTTTGACGACCATCTAAAATCGACCATTTTGACCCGTTAACAAAGTTTTACTTCCACTTCCAACAATTTAAAAGAAAATCCATCCATGACTTGTCGGAACCAAATTATAACTGATATTGCTATCACATGGATAATGTTGATGATGACAGTGTAGCAAATTCTTCTTTAGTGCAATAATACACATTAACTGTTTGATAATGTTTGTTTAGGGTTTTTTTTTTTTTTTTTTTTTTTTTTTTTTTTTTTTTTTTTTTTTTTGTTGAATTAGTTACATATTGTGTCTTATGTGTTCCACCTTGAGTACAGGTTCTTTTAGGGGAAACTGGAAAAGATCATTTGCTTCACTCATTGGAACAAAAAAGTAAGTCATGAAGAATTCAAGGTTTTGGTTTCACAGCTTCTATAGTTAATATTCTTGAATTTTTTATAGCTACTCAGAGTGAACTTCAAAGAAGAAATGAAGTTGAAAGGTTTGGAGTTGATAGCCATACTCAAAAGAGTGGTACATACCCTTCATTCTCTTCACTGATACTCCCTTCAACTGCTTTTGCTTCTAAACATGAGTCAGTTAGCCTATAACAAAAGACTTATGTTTGTCTTATTGAATTCGTCTAATGTATTACGCCGTGTATTAAGTAATGTAATCATGATTGATATAGGTTACGTTATTATTATAATTTATATGTATGAAATGTATTGTGTAAACATATCACACATACAATTTTAGTTTGCGTTTGATACTTTATGCTCACATTAAGGAAGTAATGTTGTTCGTTACATACCCGTTTATTGCATAATCACATACCATAGTCACAATAATATGATATATACATATGCAAAAGCAATTTGTATTCAACTTAAAGATAGTTCAACTTAAACTTTTTGCTATTCGACATTGCATATGTGAGATCTTTTATATCTTTTGTGATTTGTAGGTTTGGTGGCAGAGCATGCTGTTTACTTAATCCGTGTTTTTGTACCTTCTGCATCATGTATCCCAGAAGACGCAACAATTATCTGATCTCCAACTACTATCATTCCTATTGGCTCGATTAAAGAGAGAACAATGAGTCGAGTTGATAGTTCATTAGTATTTTTAACACTTGGTTTAGGAGGGAATGGCGAGATGTTTGGGGTTGGACTTCCGGACTTTGACCAAATATACTGCAGCATTTGACTCACGACCCTAACATGATGGTTGCTAATCTTGGTGAAACAACAATAGACTCCCATGCGCCTAATACCAATATGCTTCTCAACCCTTGGGCTGCTGGTGGTGGTAGTAAGCCTATTAAATTGGTATGTTTAGTTATGAAAAAAATAAGGTGGTAAATCTTGTGGTGTAGTTTTGTTTTGCTACTAAACTGAACCACATAATGTACACCTCATATTTCATGCTAATATTGTCACTGTTTGTGATGACCGAAGCGTGCAAGTGTTCTTTTTTTCCCAACGATGTGCTAGAACATATGCGAATTATGGTGAGCACATGAGACTAATGGTATGGATTGTCTTTTTAGATAGACAAAATGTTCACTTTATATGTCATTGTTTTTGTCCTACTTCTTTACATGTTTGGTTAGTATCACTGTTTTTGCATCACAATCTATAGCTTCATGAAGCTAATTATGTAATCCTTCCTACACCAATAATAGAAAAACATTCTTGAAGGAAAAAAAGTTACATAATTCCAAAAAAGAAACCGGATTACAATAATTGTGCTGAATTTTATTCAAGTCACAACTCCGTATGTGCATACTAATTTATCTAGAAAACTGATTTGAAGTAGGATACGAATATATCAATTATATATGTAGATAATTAATTAAGAACTAACTTTATATATTAAAGAATGAAAATATAAAAACTATCACAAAACTTGTGGTTCTAACAAGAATGCTAGGCTATCCTCAAAAAATGACCTTACGATAATTTTTATGAGTGAAAGTGGTGGAATGGAGAGGAAGGGAGTGAAAGTTATTGTGTTTGTTTGTGTGAAACTTTCACCCCAAAATTAGGATGAAAGTGGAGGTAACAATAATAGCCACAAAATAAATAAAGATTATTGATAAAAATTACCTTGATTGGAAGGACCAAATCATTGTGCTTTTTATTATAAATATCTATACTTTCACTTTCTTTCTTTATTTTTCAAAACTAGAAAACACAACTCTTCTTTACATTTCTTTACTTTCATTTCATTTCCTCTCTAAATAAATTTTAACAAGAGAGTGTAAGCAACCACATACATCTTGTTTATCAGCGATCATTATCTACGATTACATAATAAGCACAAACTATGTAATTTAGTTGCAGACCAAAACAAATAATTTGTATGCTAAAGTTAACAAGCCTAGATAGTTAGAGACTTTATAAGGTGGGTGTTTTATTTGTAGAGAAACAAAGTTGAGCATTATGGAGTGGCAGAGAGAGGATGCTATTACCAAATTTGTTTCATTATAAGTTGATTAGAATTTTCTTCGTTCGGGATAAATAAAAAGTTGTTGATATCTGCAAATGAAGCGCCGTATCCTATAATTAGGATACGCCGTATCTAATTACGTTAAAAATAAATCAGACTTTTATTTCAGAAACTCAATACGCCATATTAATAAATTAAATACACCGTACTTTTAGAATTATAAAAAATCACTTATATTTATAAAAAATTAAATGTGTCGTATAAGCAAAAGCTAATACGCCGTATCTTCATTACGTTTCGAATACAAGATTTTTTTTAATATCAATGGGCCGTATCGATTAAAATCAATACGCCGCTTCTCGTTAATTTAATAAATTCGAAAATTGTTTTTAATCAATACGCCGTATCTGTAAAACAGATGCGCCGTATGGCGTTTAGGTTTTAAAAATTTTCTGATTAAAAAACAGAATACGTCGTATCTAGGGGATAGATGCGCCGTATTCGAATTATTAAATTAGGTGCGCTGTATGAAAAAATTAAAAACGCAATACGCCGTATCTGTAAAAATGCGCCGTATCATTTGTATCAGCAAAATACAGCAGGCAGTTACGAATGCAGAAAAACAAAGAAAACAAAAAATAAACAAAAATTACAGAAAATAAACAAACAAGAAAACAATAAATATGCAGAATAGTACAATGAATGTAATTAAACTAATACACAACAAAGTTAGAAGTTAAAATCAAAATTCAGAAACTAAATAAGTTAGAAAACCAAATTAAAAAACAAAATAAAGAAAAAGAACTGGCACAATAAACTCTATGGAACAGGCAAATGACACAAAAAGTTACTCAAGTTATGAGTCATTTCCAGTCAAAGTATCCTAATTTTTTTTTTGAATAAAAAGGTTGCCAACTAATATTTTAGGCATATTTTCGTTAAATATTAAACGATCATCTGTTAAGTTTTACATTTCAAGTTTGTTGCCGCCACCACCACCAATCACCGTCACTATCACCGTCGCCACCACAAACCCTGCCTACCACCAGCAACCACCATCGTAAACCACCAACCTTGCCCACATGACAGATAAATGAAGAGGCTTTTGGCTACCTTTTTATGCATAAAACAAAAGAGATATCTAGATTAAAATGACACCTAACTTGAGTACCTTTTGTGTAATTTTCTTTTCTTATATGCACATATGACCAGCATATTCATTTAGTTGAAATAATAATAATAATAATAATAATAATAATAATAATAATAATAATAATAAAAAAAAAAAAAAAAAAAAAAAAAACGACTTTCAGTTTTTTTTAACTGAAGCAGAACGAAATTTTAATTTGGTTTGATTCGGTTTTAATTAGAGTTATGAATATTTTAAAACTGAACAATCGGATCAAACCGAAAACCGAACCAGCCACAATTAAACCAAGTTAGGGGTGTTCAGAATTGTGGTAACACTCACAGGAACCGAAAACTGAAACCGAACTGAACCAAGAACAACAAACCGGATATGTAACCGAACCGAATTTGTCAAAACTGAACCAAATTAAATATTCGGTTTTCGGCTTGGATATGGTTTTGGCAATCTAAACCGAAAAACGAATTCATATAAATATATGTTTTCTTTTATATATATATATATATATATATATATATATATATATATATATATATATATATATATATATATATATAAAGACCATTAAAATTATATCCTAGTATATAAAAAAAACACTTTTAAGCTTGAAATAATTTTTTATTAGCTAAAAATCTTTATAATTAAATTTTAGAAAAATATAATGATGTAATTCTGTTAAGTATAATTTAAACTCGGTTTGGTTTGATTTTTGATTTTAATCAAAATTAACCGAATTGGATACATTGAATAACCCGATATCGAACCGATAAACACACTAAACCAAACTGTTTTGGAACTTTGGAATTTTGGGCTAAAACTTTCAGTATCATTAGATGGGCCCAAACAATCTTCCAATTCACACATTCAGTCTCTCCTAGTAAAACCCTAACATTTCAACAAACAATCCCAAATCAAAATGTCAGACAACATACCATTTGAAATCCAAGAAGAAATTATGAAAAGGCTTCCCGTCAAATCACTGATTCAGTTCAGATCTGTTTCGAAGCAATGGAAATCTCTTATCGACGGCTCCGAGTTTATTGCTAATTACCACCGCACTCAGCCGCAACATCATCTACTTGTAAGTTGGATCAAAAAATGTGTAGATTGGCAGGGACACCTCAACCCTGTGTATCATAATGGTACCCATCAACCCTACCCAGCAAAGGTTTGATGCCTGTGAAATACCTCCACCCAATACCCAACCATGCTTGCGGAACGGAATCGAACTCGCGTCCTTCAGTTGGATCAAGACATCACATGGTTGGGCCCGGCTTCTAAGGTAGCTGGTTGATATCATTAGAGCTTATGGTCCCCATGTGAGGACTTCCCGGTTGGTCACCCAACTCGGTACTACTCTCACCTAGGCTCGCTTAACTTAATAAGTTTCACCCAGTGGACCACAAAGCCATTGATACATCTACTTGTAAGTTACACTAACCCGGAATATAAATCTGAGCGAAAATATGTTTCAATTGTGGATGATGACACTTTCCCCCACCAAATGTTTCCACTAACTGTCCCTGTGTCCATTAAACAACTTCACATGCCTATATTAGTAAACACAACACCAATAATACTAGGTAGCTCTCAAGGCTTGTTCTGTTTTTACAATTTTCTAAAGCGCGATAATCCCCTAATGAATATAGCCGTTATTTGGAATCCTGCGATTAGGAAATCGGTTGATGTTGTTGTGCCTAATGTGGTAGTTTGCGATCCTTATTATACGGTCCTTGGTTTTTGGGTTTTTCCTCATACAAATGACCCTAAGCTTGCGAAGGCTACATTAGCTACTTATGATCCTGTAAATGATTTCCCCTGGGAAGTTGAGGTGTTTACATTAAGCTCTGGGGTTTGGAGAAGTCCTAAATCCAGCAACTTGCCTACAAATATGACTTGATTGGTAGAGGATGATAATGTAGTTATAGATGGAGTTATTTATTGGCATGCTTATGATATGATTATGGTGGATGGTAAGAGTGAGTGGTTTGAGTTACTTGTGTCATTTGATTTGACAAGTGAGGAATTTACAAAAATATATCTCCCCGATAGTTTATTGATAAGCGGGATTGGAGCTGGTTTGTCTTTATCTAAGTTAAGAGATTCTCTTGTTGTTCTTCAATCTAGTTATGAGCAAAACTTTTTATTGAATTGTGGTGTTTGGATGATGGAGAATGGTGATCCAAAATCATTTACCAAGATATTCACCATTACCCCCCCACCTGATGCTTCAATAAGGATGGTGCTTGGATTTAGAAAGAGTGACGAAACTATGATTGAAGTGATAGAAGAAGAACATGATGCACTTTGTGTTTATGAACATGACTCTGAACAAACCAGTTACATTGGGATGCCTGGCCGACATTTCACATTTTATGCAAGTTGCTACATGGAAACACTACTTTTGCTTGATTATTGAGATTGTAGTATTTGGGTGGATATACATTCTGGAAAATGGTAACGTCAACATTGCAAAAGCGCAGAGCTTATGACATAAGAATTTTGGAGCAAGCAAAGCCTGATGGTGTGGAGATTGAAGGGTCGTTTTAGTTTATATCAGTTTTAAGTTGATGATATTTTAGATTCAAGTGTCGTTTTAGTACATATAAATGTAAATTATTTGTGACCCTTGTGTACAAATATCTTAAGTCAAGCAAATTATTTTCAGGTAATTTTTAGTTAATTTGGTCTTTCAACAGTTCTGCTAATTAGTGTTTTCAATGTAATATGATATACCATCTCCAGACCAGGGTATAACCGGTAGAATATGTAATACTTTTGACATAGGAAAGTAATGCCATTCAAAATTTCTTCATGTTTAATATTTGTCTGGTTTTATTAGTACAGCAGATGGAGAGACGTACACTAATAATGTGATTTATCCAAGGAGCCGAAAAGGGATTTCATAATGTAAAGAAATAAATTAAAGATCAGATGATCTATGTGTCTGACAGATCAGAATTACAACTAGGTAAGATAAACTAATCATACTTTGAATGTACCAAAAAGCATTATTTTCACCAAAACTTGCTAAAAATAAATTATATAAATATACATACCAGAAGAATATACATAGAATCCAAACTTGCTTACTTGCCCATCTATTAGTTCTTGAACTAGCATCCTTCCCAAACAAAAGATTATGGCCCAACCAAACACCAATCAGATGCAAACCCCAATACCCTGTAGAGGATTTGACCATGAACCATCTAAAGCATTAATCACCGTTCATACTCATGAATAAAATCATAGGAATCCATAGATAAGCATTTTGTAGGAGTACGGTACCTCACCAAATATGCTATAAATTCCTTCCTTGTTTTGACTAATAATATCTGATCCCCTTTCCGCAGAAAGCATATATGAATTTAACCCGCTCATTAGGCAAACTTGGTACCCTAAAATTTAGAGATGTAAACAGTATGCATGAGGCATGAGAATGAATTTCAAATTTAACAGACATAATAAGATGATAATAAAGTGAATTAAATCACGCACCTATTAAGACCAATGAGCCTACAAGCCCACAATACTTTGGAGAGATGTTGATAACTGATGTCAAGACTGCTACACCAGCAAGTGTGAAAAAGAAATTCCATTGAACACCGTATTCTCCCACATCAACCTGTGAAGAGAATGATGGTAAATCAAGACGCCTATAGCAACATTAATCTAAGTTTCCAACAATACGTAACTTAACATGCAAGAGTGCAGATATAGCTATTCATATTTAAGGAGAATGGGAGGAAGTTAAAAATCAGTTACCTGATAGTCAACACCAGTGGTAGACACAAGTCTAGCAAAGCCCAGAAACAGTAGTGGGCTAGTAGAAGACAATGCACTCCTCAAACCCCTATAATAACAATATAGTGATCATGCAATTACTTAGTGAGAACGAAAACGTGAGAAATATGACAGCATACCTACTTAGAGAAGTTGAAAAATAAGGTCATGCATATGCAAACCGTTTCATAACCATTGACAAGATAAGCACAATATTCCTGGTCAATAATTTCTCAATTTTAGCTATTCTAGCCATAATACAAAACCACTGTATGCATTTTCAAATAATGCCATTAAAAATGATAATATCAGTCAGTATCTCAGAGGATTCCCAAAGAAGTCTAATTTTCACATTTGCAGGTCTATATGAACTAATCTGTAATGGCATTTGGTAAGAGAATACAACAACAACAACAACAACATGCCCAATCCCGCAAGAGCGAGGTATGGGAGAGGTAGAAGTGTAGACAGATCCTACCCCTACCCCAGGCAAAGCCTAGGAGTAGAGAGACTGCTTCCAGGGAGACCTCCGGCACGTGCACAGGTGTGAGTGATAAAGAAACCCAAAGTGCAAGGAGCAAAAGAGCAACAAGACAAACAAAGCACAGAGAACCAAACAAATAACAAGGAGCAAAGCAAGTAAAGCAAGCAAACAAAGCATAGAGGAACGCAAGAGAAACAAGGAACGAAAAGGCAAAACAAACACAAGCAAGAACGCAAAGGCAAAACAAACACAAGCAAGCAGGCAGCAGGCAAGAAGACAACACAAAGAACAAGCAAAGCAAAGCAAGGGGCAAAAGCAAAGGCAAAGCAAAGGGCAAAAACTAAGGCAAGGGGGCTAAAGCAAAGGCCAAGGGGGAAAAAGCTAAGGCAAAAGGAAAAGAGACACCACTAGCCTACTAAAAACCTAAAAGGGGACAAGCAAAGAGACCAAAACGCCTAAAGTGCAAAAGGGCCTACCAGACCTAAAACGCAAAAGGGCAAGGCAAAGACAACCTACCACACGACCTAAACTACCCGCAAGTTCTAATCCTAGCTCTCCACTCGTTCCTATCTGAGATCATGTCCTCGGACAAGAGAAGCTCCTTCATGTCTAGCCTAAGTCTATCCTCCCACCTGAGCTTAGGTCTTCCCCTCCTTCTCAAACCGTCGACCCTCAGCTCTTCGACTCTCCTTACTGGCGCCGTCTGTGGCCTTCTCCTGACATGACCGAACCACCTCAACCTTCCTTCTCGCATCTTTGAGATTATAGTTTCAACTTCAAGTTCTGCTCTGAAAACTCCGTTCGGTATCATGTCCAGCATAGTCTTCCCACAAATCCACCTTAGCATTCTCAGTTCTGCCACTTCCACTTTGTTAGCTTGGGCTTTCGTGATAGGCCAACACTCTGACCCGTACAAGATAGCTGGTCTGATCGCCACCTTATAAAATTTTCCCTTAAGCTTAAGGGGGACTTTCTTATCACAGAGCACACCTGACGACGCCCTCCATTTCGCCCATCCAGCTCTAATACGGTGGGTTACGTCATCGTCAATCCTTCCTGATTTGTGTATCACCGCACCAAGATATCTAAAAAACTCCTTAGGTTGAAGAACCTGGTTGCCGATACGAACTTCCTCCTCGTTGTGGCCGATCTCGTTGCTACCGAAATCACATCTCATGTATTCAGTCTTCTCTCTGCTTACCCGAAGACCACTGTCTTCCAATGCCTCTCGCCAGTGCTCCAGTCTGTAGTTTAGCCCTTCGGCCGATTCTGCTACCAACACAATATCGTCAGCGAAAATCATGCTCCAAGGAATGCCCTCTTGTATCCCTCTAGTAATCTCATCAAGAATCAGGGCGAAGAGGTACGGACTAATGGCTGATCCTTGGTGAAGTCCAACTTCCACCGGGAAAAACTCAGTGCACCCCACCGTGCACCGTACGCGGGTCTTCGCCCCCTCGTACATATCCCTAATGATTCTTAAGTATCTCCTTGGGGTTCCTTTTTCTATTAGAGTCCTCCAAATCAACTCTCCTTTTTCTATTAGAATCTACGCCATTAACTCAACAATCAATATCACTAAAAGTCTTTCTTAGTATAAATATCACATTATTTAAGCTTGAAAAATAATTTTGTGCTAAAAATATATATAATCAAATGAAGAAATAATTAAAATTATGTAATTTGGGTTATTCGGTTTGGTTTTCGGTTATTCGGTTCGTTTTTCGGTTTTGTTGAATCAAATTTGAATTCGATTCGGTTCTGTTTTCAGTTTAACACACTTACACAGAAAAAAAATTAACCAAACTAACTGAACCGATAAACCGAATAACCCAATAACTAAACCGATGACCACCCCTGCTCGGTCCAAGTCATCTTAAAAATTTGGCTAAATCCAATAACAGCCCAACAAGTCAAAATTCTGGATATTAAGGCCCAAGTCCACTCATTCTTATATTCCGACTCTTCTCCAGCACTCCCAAAATCACCACTCCCTCAACAAAACCCCAAAAACTCAATCAAAATGTCCGACAACATACCGTTCGAAATCCAAGAAGAAATCATGAAGAGGCTTCCCGTCAAATCATTGATTCAGTTCAGATCTGTTTCGAAGCAATGGAAGTCTCTTATCGACGGCTCCCAGTTTATTGCTAATTACCACCCCAATCAGACGCAGCATCATCTGCTTGTAAGTTACGCTGACCCACAAGATAATTTTAACCAAAAGTATGTTTCGATTGTAGACGATGATACTTTCCCTAAAAAAAAGGTTCCCCTTACTGTCCCTGTGTCCATACAACCACTTAATGAAACACCAGTAATACTAGGTAGCTTTCAAGGCTTGTTTTGTGTTTACAATTTTGATACGCTCGATAATACCCTAAGGAATATAGCTGTTATTTGGAATCCTACAATTAGGAAATCGGTTGATGTTGTTGTGCCTAATGTGGCAGATACCGAGCCTTATTATACACTCCTTGGTTTTGGGGTTTGTCCTCTTACAAATGACCCTAAGCTTGTGAAGGCTACATTACCTGTTACAGGTCCTGAAAATGATTTCCCCTGGGTAGTTGAGGTGTTTACATTAAGCTCTGGGGTTTGGAGAAGTCCTAAATCCAGCAATTTGCCTACAAATATGACTGTATTGATAGCGGATAATGTAGTTATAGATGGATTTATTTATTGGCCCGCTTATGATAAATGTAACTCTATTAATCTAATTATGTCATTTGATTTGACAAGTGAGGAATTTACAAAAATATATCTCCCTGATAGTTTATCGGTTAGAGGGTTTGAAGCTGAGTTGTCTTTATCTAAGCTAAGAGACTCTCTTGTTGTTCTTCGATCTAGTTATGAGCAAAAAGAATTATCGACTTGTGGTGTATGGATGATGGAGAATGGTAATCCGAAATCATTTACAAAGATATTCACCATTACCCCACCTGATGCTTCAGTAAGGATGGTGCTTGGATTTAGAAAGAGTGGTGAAACCATTATAGAAGTGATAGAAGAGGGACATGATGCACTATCTGTTTATGAACGTTACTCTGAACAAACCAATTACATTGGGATTCCTGGCCAAGAGTTCACATATTATACGACTTGCTACATGGAAACACTACTTTTGCATGATCATTGAGATTGTAGTATTTAGGTGGATATAAGTTCTGGAAAATGGTAACGTCAACATTGCAAAGCGTAGAGCTTATGACATAAGAATTTTGGAGCAAGCAAGGGCTGATGGTGTGGAGATTGAAGTGTCAGTTTTAGTACTTATAAATGTAAATTATTTTTATTAATTTGGTCCTACAACGATTCTGCTAATTAGTGTTTTCAATGTAAGATGATATACCATGGATATGTAATACTTTTTCTATTTAGAATCCAAATATTTCTCTATTTGGGAAAGTGTTAAAACCTTAAAATGGGGTTATGTTGGTAGAACTAAACTGATTTTATTAGCTGGTAAAGTGCTGATTTGTTTCCTTATTGACTCCAGTAAATGATCTAGTTATACGGATCAATGCATTGAGCACTTTATTGGCAACTGCATTGAAGTACCAAGAAGTATACTAATATACAACGGGAGATCTTAAGTGTTTGCCCACTACCTTCTGTTAACTCTTGATTCCATGAACAAGTTCAGAAATCATGTAGTACCACCCATACTATTGACTTAATGGTTAACTAATAGCTACTATGGATGGATAAGATAATGAAAGTATAGAATATCAACAAATGATAGGCATATTGCTGAACATGTTGCATTGGAGCTTATTTATGACTAATCGTGCACATCTTGAAATGAACTTTCAAGGTTTGGCTGTCTGTATTATACCTTTAATTTAGTTAATAATTTTATCGTTGATGAACTATTTGTCTCAAGTGCTAAAGGGAATAAAACTGTGCTGCTTATCTTTAGAAAAAGCTGATAAGCATATTATAACATGACTATAATCCTGTGTGTGCCAAATATTGTGTCGAAGAAACACACATAGCAACAATACTAAACAAGAGGCTTCTATGGAACAACCCTTGCTGCCTGATCAAATTTCAGTAGTTGAAGATGACATGGAAGAAAATACAGAGTTACTCTCATATGTCATGATCATCAAGTACATGAAATTTTCCAACGGTGTTTTTGGTTCATACTTATAAGTATAATTATAAACAGTATGGGTATAGCACAGCAGTTGGAGAGACTACACTAATAATGTGATTTATCCAAGGAGCCGAAAAGGGATTTCATAATGTACAGAAATAAATCAAAGATCAAATGATCTATGTGTAAATGACAAATCAGAATTACATCTAGGTAAAGATAAACTAATCATACTTTGAAAGTACCAAAAAGCATTATTTTCACCAGAACTTAAACTTAAAACCATTATAATCTGCATATGCAGCAGCAGCACATATAATAAAACAATAAATGATTAGGATAAGCAGTGCTGGGAATGGCGACACAAACAGGGTATCCATCGATAAGTTCACCAACCCCGTGAACAAATTTGCCTGCATAAGTTGATGTCAAAACCATAACAAATTTCGAAGCTCAAATATAAACCAAGCCAAAAAGTGTCGTTCATCTCACCACTATGAAAAAAGCGAGTAAGTTACGGTTGATTGCCTGTTCCAGGAGTGATACTTTTCCACCAGGGATATAATCCAAGAGCATTAAAATTGCCAACATCTGACAATTTGACGACTTTTTAGATATGAATGATAAGCTACTAGTACATTGCAATAATAAAAACAAAGTAATAATTACCTCAAGGTTTGTAGCCAATATTAAAGTAATGTATGTCAGGTTGCACTGCAAAAGAATTTCCTGTTAGTATCTGATCACTTAACTATGTTAACTTATAAATGCATAAATCGGGAACCTGGTATGATACCAGCAAACATTTTATCCAGTAATTCAACTATAAATGCAAGAGGTGTACAACAAACATAATATACAATTTCAAAAAGTTCCCGTTTTGAATGCCATTATGATAGAGATGAACTTTTGATGCGACCTATCATGAGTCCATTAGACAAGGTTTATTACATCTTTCTGTTAAAAAGAGTATCCCTATATCTATACGCCTAATTATTTGAAATAAGAATGACAAACCATTCGACGTGAAGGTCTTTCAACATAACTGTCCAGAATCAATGTTAAGCACCTGGAAAGATTAGTGGAGAGATGGTCATTTAAGTGAACGAATTAATTCAGAAGGTAAAAACGTATTTTGCTAAAAATAAATTATATAAATATACATACCAGAAGAATATACATAGAATCCAAACTTGCTTACTTGCCCATCTATTAGTTCTTGAACTAGCATCCTTCCCAAACAAAAGATTATGGCCCAACCAAACACCAATCAGATGCAAACCCCAATACCCTGTAGAGGATTTGACCATGAACCATCTAAAGCATTAATCACCGTTCATACTCATGAATAAAATAATAGGAATCCATAGATAAGCATTTTGTAGGAGTACCTCACCAAATATGCTATAAATTCCTTCCTTGTTTTGACTAATAATATCTGATCCCCTTTCCGCAGAAAGCAGATATGAATTTAACCCGCTCATTAGGCAAACTTGGTACCCTAAAATTTAGAGATGTAAACAGTATGCACGAGGCATGAGAATGAATTTCAAATTTAACAGACATAATAAGATGATAATAAAGTGAATTAAATCACACACCTATTAATACCAATGAGCCTACAAGCCCACAATACTTTGGAGAGACGTTGATAACTGATGTCAAGACTGCTACACCAGCAAGCGTGAAAAAGAAATTCCAGTGAACACCGTATTCTCCCACATGAACCTGTGAAGAGAATGATGGTAAATCAAGACGCCTATAGCAACATGTATCAAAGTTTCCAACAATATGTAACTTAACATGCAAGACTGCAGATATAGCTATTCATATTAAAGGAGAATGGGAGTAAGTTAAAAATCAGTTACCTGATAGTCAACACCAGAGGTAGACACAAGTCTAGCAAAGCCCAGAAACAGTAGCGGGCTAGTAGAAGACAATGCACTTCTTAAACCCCTATAATATCAAGATAGTGATCATCCAATTACTTAGTGAGAACGAAAACGTGAGAAATATGACAGCATGCCTACTTATAGAAGTTGAAAAAATGGTCATGCGGTATGCAAACCGTTTCATAACCATTGACAAGATAAGCACAATAGTCCTGCTCAATAATTTCTCCATTTTAGCTATCAAGCCATAATACAAAACCACTGTATGCATCATCAAATAATGCCATTAAAAATGATAATATCAGTCGGTATGTCAGAGGATTCCCAAAGAAGTCTAACTTTCGCATTTTTGCAGGTCTATATGAACTCACCTGTAATGGCATTTAGCAAGTCAATCTATGCCATTAACTCAACAATCAATATGACTCTTGTATGTACAAGAACAAAGACCTCTCTGCAAATAATAAAGCTTTATACCCTTCAGAAGGTAGCTCTTACAAACTTTATAAGGGAAAGTAAACCGACTCACATTGTTGAAATACCCCGAGCTTGACGTGAAACAAAGGAATTTGCAAACACAAATGCACCTACTCCAACATCCATCTGATAGTGACCAAAATAATAAGAACAAATCAGCATTAGAAGTTCTTAACAGGGAGTCATCAATCTCGAGTCATAAATATATTGACTAAATAGCATAAAAAATTAACATTTTTGTGTAGGAAAGTTATTACCAAACTAGTACCATATGTCTCAGTTTTAGCATATCTTCTAGGGAATATATTAAAGTCAACAGCCAAAATACATATGCACGTGATAAGCATCTGCACAAAACATAATACAGATTAAAACTTCAAAACATTTGATGTGTTCCAGAAAGTATGTGGAGTGCCAAATCTAATATAAGAAAAGTTATAGTTATGTTAAGGTTACCATAGAAACCCTATATGTTGAGACATAATCTCTTAGAGAATAAAGCCCATCTTCTTGATCCCGAGAAGATCCATGTCTACATGGAATGGCATATATAATCAAGTATTTGTTATATAGTAATCATTCAAAATGGTTAACAACAAACTAAGCGGATAGTCATATTAAACATGATTTAAACGCACATCATATTGCAATGATAATTCAACATAAGATTAAGAAGTATTACCTCTTAGATGTGACAGAGAAAAGCAGGACCAATATAAATACAGCACCACTTAAATACGTCCATTCTGCTAAAACCTGGCATTTAAAGTTATACACATATCTTCCATAACCATGTTTGAGATAGCAGAACATGATGACACGTTTTATGCAAACATATAAAAGTACAAAGTAATGCTATTTTATACTACTGTTAATGAGTACAGAGTTTATATCCATTTTGTAAATTTAAAACCGTATACAAAAACTTTTACTAATTATCAAAATGCGGGCAGGTTGGTAATATGGATTCGACTTTTCAGGGAAAAGAAAATGTTGCATTTCTCACAGTACACCCGCATTCGAAATTTCCAGAAGTTCCTAAGCAGTAATTTTGATATATAAAACTAACAAGCCTTCTATGTTGTCTATTTATCAGAAGAAGAAGGTTAGTCTGAAGAAACTTACTGTACACAATAAAGTCATTGGAAGGACAATGGAGAGGAAATCCACTATCATTGTAATGATGTAGCCCCTTTGATTTCTTAAGGAAACTTTTGATGTGTCTTTTTTCTTTGATGCAGTTTCATTTGTAACGTGATCTGGAGATGCAAACGAGATTAATCCATTTATAAATATTGTATCTGAGCAGGGGCTCCTGTACTAAGTACAGACCTTTTTTCACTATAAGAAGTAAAAAAAAGGCAATCACCGAAGAAAATTTGGCATATAATTTCTTATACACATGGGCTACTTAATGCGCTGTACATTTCAGACATAATTTTGTAGAAGAAGCATGCAGAGTCGTCATTTCAAGCATGAGACAACACATGTTGCTCTACGTTTAAGTAGACACTGCAGAAACTAACAATGTAGGGCAATGTTAGATAATTCATAAACCTAACCAATCAACCTTGTAGAAGGCATTTGTTGTTGACAATGGGCAGGGTGATTTAATGACTATGGTGCTTTTTGGGCGATGTAGATTTCTTCATGATTAATGATTTTACTTGATCTATTAGAAAGTGATATCCTCAACATTATAACTTGTGTCTGGTCAATTATAATACGTATTAGACATAGTAATCAGCAATAATGCTTTTATTCGTGTTGTCTTTCATATAGATTGTTGGTGGTTATTCGCCCAGATCAGGGTAGAGATAATCAAAGACCTAGCTACGTACCAATTAAGGTTACCGGATATCACTTGGAATCGTGTTATCACTTTCCAAAGTAAACTATTCGACCCTAATGCCTGGGTATCACGAATATCTACTTGGGGATAAGACCAAATGTTGTTAGTGATTTAGGCACAAATCAATAACCCTTCGTGTTTAAGTGTTGTGTGTTTTCTGTGTCTCTACATGCATCAATTGATTTACCTATTTATAGGTAATATTACTCAACCCTAATCAATGGAATTAAGAGTGATTAACGGCCCATTACTCCCACTTAATTTGCCTCCATAATTATAGGAATTAGTGGTTACACGACCAATTAAACGTGGTCATTAATGCAGTTATAACTGCCACTTGAATAGGTCAAAACAGTTACTAATCAAGTTTGAATTCAGTCCAGTGAGTTCATTATACTCACTGATGAGTTAGTCCCTGAGGACATGACAACTCCATGATGAGAGAAGAACTTATCATCCTGATGAATACCATTCAGTCCAGAGTATCACTCCCTCAAGAGTGAACTCACTGAACTTCATCAGATACTGAATAACACTTGACCACTATATGAGTCAGGGTGTTCAGGGACCTGATGGGTGTACACTCCGTACCTCCAAGCCCAATACCAGGTGTGAACAAATCCCACAAGTGCACTAAATTTTCCAACAATCCTTCCCAAATTTAGTTCACTACCTTTGCATGAAAATAACCATAATACAAAACAAGTGCATAAACGAAAATATCCTGAGGATTGAATTTCCATCTTAGTAAATTACACGTTCAAATACTCGAGAATCAGGGTGTTCTAAGAATTGAACCCTTCAACCCATTTGAATACCTGAAGATAAGATACACACAAGTTTTCCAACACTTAAACACTCCTGACACTATACAAGCCATGTGTCCATATCCAATTCATAAATGTTGTAAAAGCTAAAAGTCCATAGCTTCCTGAAGCGGCAAAACTTCAACATTCACATAGGTGGTTCCTCTTTATTCATGCTCCTGCCAAGCACTTTTTCAAAGAAAATTAACCATTAAGAAGTAGTGACTTCA
The DNA here is from genome assembly GCA_030686995.1 of Artemisia argyi. NCBI lineage: Eukaryota > Viridiplantae > Streptophyta > Magnoliopsida > Asterales > Asteraceae > Artemisia > Artemisia argyi. Next base: position 60,321,130 of record CM060694.1, read on the forward strand.
TCCTCCTTTCAGCAGGTTCCAAGCACAAACCTTGGGATGTTTGTAAAACATGTGCTTCAGTACACTGAATGTTCAGCTTTCCACATTGAACTCAGCTCCCAAGTTTCCTCAGGAGGGAGTTGGGTGTCCTAGCATTCAGTGACCAAGTTGGACTTTAAACTCATCCCTTTAGCAGACTTTATAACCAAGTCTCTAGCCAGACCATTCGTCAAGTGATTAGCTAAATTTTGTTGAGATCTAACAAACTCTATAGAAATCACCCCATTCATGATAAGCTCACGAATCATGCTATGCCTGACACCTAAGTGTCTAGACTTCCCATTGTACTTCTGGCTATAAGCCTTTGCCAATGTAGCAGCACTATCACACCGGATAGAAATAGGTGCTATAGGTTTAGGCCACAATGGAATCTCAAGAAGCAAGTTTCTCAACCATTCAGCTTCTTTACCAGCAGCTGCTAGAGCCACAAATTCAGATTCCATTGTTGAACTGGTGATACAAGTTTGCTTCTTAGATGCCCAAGAAATTGCACCTCCACCAAGTAGGAATACCCAGCCACTGGTAGACGAATTGTCTTCAGTGTTACTGATCCAACTTGCATCAGTGTATCCTTCCAACACTGAAGGATAACCAGTATATGAGAGACTATAGTCCATAGTTCTCTTCAAATACTTCAGTACCCTCTGAATTGCTTGCCAGTGCTGAGCACTAGGATTACTAGTATACCTGCTCAGTTTTCCCACAACAAAAGCAATGTCAGGCCTTGTACAAGTCATGGCATACATCAGGCAGCCAATCACCCTGGAGTACTCAAGTTGAGATATAGCTTTGCCAGTATTAAGCATAAGCTTCTCAGTGGTATCCATGGGAGTACTCACTGGAGTACAATCAAAGAAATTAAATTTCTTCAGTACCTTATCAATGTAATGAGACTGAGAAATTGATATACCATTGCTTTCATGTTTAATCCTTATACCAAGGATAACATCTGCCTCCCCCATGTCCTTCATGGAGAACCTTGATGACAAAAATTCCTTTGTCAGGTCAACTTGATTTTGGTCAGTGCCAAAGATCAACATGTCATCAACATATAGACAAATGATGACTCCTTTACCAGATTCATCAAATTTGCTATATACACATATGTCAGCCTGGTTAAGAACATAACCATTAGACAAAACCACTTCATCAAACTTTTGATATCATTGCTTAGGTGCCTGTTTCAGTCCATATAAAGACTTAATCAGTTTGCACACCTTGTTTTCATTGCCAGGCAAGATGAAGCCCTGAGGTTGGTTCATATAAACCTCCTCATCCAATTCACCATTCAAGAAAGCTGTCTTCATATCCATCTGATGAATAATCAGATTGTGAATTGATGCCAAAGCAATCAGCAGCCTGATGGTACTGATACGTGCCACAGGGGCATAAGTATCAAAGTAGTCTATCCCTGACTTTTGTTTAAAGCTCTGAATGACTAATCTAGCCTTGAACTTTTCAATAGTTCCATCTACCTTCATTTTCCTTTTGAAAATCCATTTGCAACCAAGAGGTTTGCAACCTGGTGGTAGATCAACCAACACCCAAGTGTTGTTGCCCATGATGGAGTCAATATCATCATTTATTGCTTCTTTCCAGAACGCAACATCCTGGGACTTCATTGCTTCTTCAAATGTTTTGGGATCATCCTCAACAATGAAGCAATAGGAATATTGGTCAGAGACCTCATTCCTTGTACCTTCAATTAAGTATAATTGAAACTCAGGTCCAAATGACTTTGGAGTCCTGACCCTTTTGCTCTTCCTGAGCTCAGGTTCAGGTTGTTGAACCACAACCTCATCAGGGGCCTGAGATGATAATTCATCAGGGACCTCTGATACACCAATGTCATCAGTTCCATTTGGAATCCTCTGACTTGGTCTAGGGACTGATGAGAATCTATTCTCATCAAATAGTGCATCCCTTGATTCAATTATTGAGTTAATTGAAACATATTCATTAGGTTCAATAACATAGAACCTATAAGCCTTGGAATGCTCAGCATATCCAACAAAGATGTAATCAATGCCTCTTTCACCCAAAGTTTTTAACTTTGGATCAGGGAGTCTTACAACTGCCCTACAACCCCAAACCCTGAGATAATTCAGGTTGGGTTTCTTTTTATTCCAGAGTTCATAAGGGGTAACATTGTTCCTTTTGTTGGGAACCCTATTGAGTAAATAGTAAGCTGTTAACATAGCTTCACCCCAGAACCCTTAACTCAGTCCTGAGTAGGACAACATGGAATTAACCATCTCCTTCAGTACCCTATTCTTCCTTTCAGAGATACCATTTTGTTGAGGAGTATAGGGAGCAGTCGTTTCATGGATTATACCAACAGACTGAAAATACAGAGTATCCATGTACTCACCTCCCCTATCAGTCCTTAATCTTTTGATCAGGGACCCAAGTTGCAACTCAACTTCAGTTTTAAACACTTTGAATTTATCTAATGCTTCATCATTGGTATGTAACAGATAGACATAACAAAACCTAGAAGCATCATCAATAAATGTCACAAAGTACTTCTTGTTCCCCAAAGAGGGAGAGGCATGCAAATCACACAGGTCACTGTGTATAAGCTCCAAGAGCTCAGTCTCACGTTTAACACCCTGAAAAGGTTTCTTAGTAATTTTGGTCAACATGCAAGTTTTACACTTTTCAGTGTCCATGTCAAATGCTGGGATTAACCCATCCTTAAACATGTCTTGCATCCTTTTAAAATGTACATGGCCAAGTCTAGCATGCCACAGGATAGTGTCATTCAGTTTAGAGGTTGACATAAAGGCTGAATTAACAGTGTCAGTGACAACATTAAGCCTGAACATTTGATTACACAAATAGCCAAAACCAATAAACACACCATGTTTAGACAAAATAAATTTATCAGATTCAATAACTTGTTTATATCCATGATTATTCAAAACACTACTTGAAACCAAGTTCTTCCTTATATCAGGAACATGAATAACATTAAACAAAGTTACAATCTTTCCAGAACTAAAATTAAGATCTACACAACCACGACCATGCACCAAAGCTGTTGACTCATTTCCCATGTGAAGAATAGATCCATCATTCAGTGACTCATAAGTCTTGAACCAGTATCTTTCTTTGCACACATGAACAGTTGCTCCAGAGTCAACCCACCACGCAACATCATCCTGCACATAGTTAGATTCAGATACATATGTAACATAATAAACCTGAAGAGATTCATTAAACATATTCTGACCTTTCAGTGAGTTGGCAGAACCACCACTCCCTGAACCACTAGTGCCTGAACCATTGGTTTTACCACCAACCTTAACACCTTTGCAATCCCTTTTAATGTGACAAGATTTGCCACATTTCCAACAAGTAGGTGTTGCCTTCTTGTTAGGATCAGCCATTGTGTTATCCTGATGTTTACGTTTGCCTTTGTTGTCATTGTACCTGGTGGAATTGTTATGTTTCACCATATTGACAACATGTGCACCAGTAGCATTGTTACTCTTTGGCTTGTCATTATCCTGCGCCCTGAGGGAATCCTCAATACGCAAATGACTACCCAACTGAACAAGTGTCAGTTCTTCCTTCTTATGTTTCAAGGCATGCTTGAAATCTTTCCAAGAAGGAGGGAGTTTTTCAATGATACAAGAGACTGAAATAGCCTCATCCATGTTCATTTTATGTTGTGTAAACCTTTCAAGTATTCCAAGAAGTTCATTGTATTGTTCCATGACTGATCTTGAATCAGTCATTTTGTAATTTGTGAAATTACTCACAAGAAACTTCTTACTTGAAGCATCCTCAGCCATATATTTGGCATCCAAGGAATCCCAAAATTCTTTGGAAGATTCAACGTTCTGATAAATGTCAAAGAGAAAATCAGACATACCATTGAGAATTAAACCTCTGCATACATAGTCATCATTCTCCTATTTGCTTCTTTTCCTTATCTGTTCCACAGTAGCATCATCCCCATGATCCTCAGGAATGGCAGTGCTAAGAACATACACCACATTCATGCTTGAAAGCAAGAAGTGCATCTTCTTTTACCATCTTCTGAAATCAACACCTTCAAACTTTTCCAATTTGGAAAAGTTAGCAGCCATATGCCTCATAGCAGCAGCCATTGATTACACAAAATAGTTTACTTTGATTGTTGGTGGTTATTCGCCCAGATCAGGGTAGAGATAATCAAAGACCTAGCTACGTACCAATTAAGGTTACTGGATATCACTTGGAATCGTGTTATCACTTTCCAAAGTAAACTATTCGACCCTAATGCCTGGGTATCACGAATATCTACTTGGGATAAGACCAAATGTTGTTAGTAATTTAGGCACAAATCAATAACCCTTCGTGTTTAAGTGTTGTGTGTTTTCTGTGTCTCTACATGCATCAATTGATTTACCTATTTATAGGTAATATTACTCAACCCTAATCAATGGAATTAAGAGTGATTAACGGCCCATTAATCCCACTTAATTTGCCTCCATAATTATAGGAATTAGTGGTTACACGACCAATTAAACGTGGTCATTAATGCAGTTATAACTGCCACTTGAATAGGTCAAAACAGTTACTAATCAAGTTTGAATTCAGTCCAGTGAGTTCATTATACTCACTGATGAGTTAGTCCCTGAGGACATGACAACTCCATGATGAGAGAAGAACTTATCATCCTGATGAATACCATTCAGTCCAGAGTATCACTCCCTCAAGAGTGAACTCACTGAACTTCATCAGATACTGAATAACACTTGACCACTATATGAGTCAGGGTGTTCAGGACCTCATGTGTGTACACTCCGTACCTCCAAGCCCAATACCAGGTGTGAACAAATCCCACAAGTGCACTAAATTTTCCAACATAGATTTCAATACATGTTTCTGCAAACCGCTTTCTCATAAAGTTAAAGATCAAAATCAGGTTTAGAATAAATAATTTTCATTTACAAAATTTCGTCGTTAGCATTTGAATTCTGACCAAACACCATTTACTGTTTGGTTTTCATTTTCTCTAGAAATTGTAAATCCAGAAGCCAGAAACAAAAGCATCACCAATTGAATCATTAGCTCCTACCTAAGAGTCTAACATAGTTTAAAACAAAAGCGTGTATTCACCTTTGCAACTCTCAGTAACCGACTTTGCCATATATTATCTAAACAGATTATGCTTGCGCTTAGTAGTGATAACAATAGTAATCAGTTTAAATAAGCAACTTATAACTGCTTATCGGCTTTTCAAATTTGAAAAGAAAGTCAATCCCAAACAGACAGTAAAGGAGTGTACCTATTTGGCAGATACCGAAAGTATGTCTCAGCAAAATAACCATCTGAACAAACCAAAAAATCAGTATCTCATAACACAACTTATTAAAAGGGTAAATAAACTATTGTATAAAGAAACATACAGGAAACAATGCAGAAAGTACAAAGAGCTCAAGCACAGAAGAGCCACTTAAATTGCTAACAAATCTGATAAAACAAAAACAATTACAATTAAAAATCATGTTTAATTAATTAATGAATTCACGAACTAAAGAATAAATGTGAGATAATAATATACTCTTCTTTTAAATGCTTGTTTGGATTGAGTGACGTCATTTGATGGTCAATTGATTCAAGATCGAGTGAATTGGAAGAATGACTGCAACAGGGTCAAGATTTTGAAATCTTTCACTATATTTTGGAGAGTTACATGTTTACCCCTAAATAATGGCCGACTGACATATTACACCGGAAACATTTTTTGATGTAGTAGATAAACTTGTAAGCGGCCACAACCCTCTCTTGTCTCAAAAACTCCGCATATACGCGTATACCAAAGCTAAAAGATATTTGACTTTTCACAAATAGCTTGAATATTGATCATTGTCCATCTTCGTTTACACGTTTGATATATTAAACTCGGTGTAATGTGTGAGATGGTGGGTGGTACTAATGATATAGCTGATTTGAAATTGACTCGTGGTGATTCAATAAAAGTAGTCTTAGGTGTCGTATGTTTTTTCAGAGTTTTTACCTCTTCATCTGCAAACCATGTCTACAGAAGAAGAGGTACATCTGAAGCTCTTCATCTGCAAAAAGAAGAGCGTTTGTTTTTTGTGCTATTGAAGTACTTCTTTCCTTTTATTCATTTGTTTTTCTTTTTCACTATTATTTTTTTTTTCACTAGTTCTTTTTACGCTATTGAAGTACATTTTTTTTTTCATTTCCTTTTGCTTTTTCACTAGTTTTTTTGTGCTATTGAGTGCAAAACAATCAATCATTTAAAATACGGAGTATTAAAGACAATACATAATGGTTCAGAATATACCAATATCTAAAGACAATACATATGGTTCAAATTATACCAATACATAATGGTTCAAAATATAAAAATTGCAAAGCACATAAATTATCAAAATACTACAAACATGTATCAAATTAGGGCCCAAGTTAAATCACTTGCATTAATTGTTGCGCGATTTGATCTCTTAAATTAGTCATATATTGTCGATCCGATGCATTCTCTTGTGGTTGAACAACTTGATCTTCTTCATTAACACCATCATCAACTTCAACTAATACGTTGTCATTCTCAATTTGCACATCTATTTGCTCATATCTTGAAAAGAGTTCATCATCTAAACCCTCTTTGCGTATAAAATTATGAAGTGCAAAACATGCAATCGTGATATTTCGTTGTACCCTAAGTGGAAAGGGTGCCATCTTCTTTAATATTGGAAAACGTGCTTTCAAGACACCATACACACGTTCAATCACGTTTCTAAGTTTTGCATGCGAGTGGTTGAACTTTTCTTTACTATTCAATGCACGCCTTCACCGAAAATCTCCTAACCAATATCTCACATTGCGATATGGTGCCATAAACCCTCGTGTGTGTGCATAGGCGGCATCACAAAGATAATATTTGTCTGTAAATGTTATATGGTAATTAATATTTAAGAAATAATTGATAATTAATATTCAAGGAAAAAATACTATTATGACTCAAATGAACAAAAACAATGTACAATGAATTGAATAAATGTTTGTGTATGTATGTATGTACCTGGAGGGGGTAATGGAAAGGGTGCATTATGATTTCTTATTGCTTCTGATAAAATTCTCGAATCATGAGCTACTCCTTCCCATCCGGCAACAAGAAATGTAAACATCATGTTAAAGTCACATATTGCCAAAACATTTTGATAGCAATCTCCTTTTCCTCTCCCACGATATAAATGTTGCTTGCCTTTCGGGACACAAGCATGTATCAAAGTTCCATCGAGTGCACCGACAGCTCCCTACATAAACAAAGTTAATAGTCGAAATTTAAATGTGAATCTAAACTCACATCACTAATAAAGTTACTAATTACCTTAAATATCTGCCGTAATCTCCTATTATGTCCCGGAACGTTTGGATTAGAATTAAAATTTATTGGCATTATGATCTCCTTAGCAAACTCCACCATTTTAGCTAGTACTTCATGAAAAAAACTTAAGAATCGTTTGAGTTGAGTGTTGAAATCGGTTTTTTATCACCACATAGCGTTGATTGTGACCGAACATCATTAAGAACATAGCCATTTTTTCTTCAACTGATACATGCTTGCTATCTTTTAGCCACCCTTTTACTCTAAAATGTGTGCAAAGACAAACAAAGGAATCACGTGACATGCGTAGCAACTCAATACACTGTCTGTCATTTCCTTGTAATAACTCTAATGTAAACTGATGACCCGACATTGCTGAAGTAGTATCTCTTTTTCGTTTTCCTTTCCTTGACCGAAAGTAACGAAGATATGTATACATTGCAATAATGAGTACAAGTTTTTGATTATAATCCATGATAAACCCTGTTCAAATGTATAATATAAAAAAATAAACTCAGTGGTTCAAGCAAAGTTACAAGTATAAGTAGCATATTATCCACACAAAAAAAAATGTAATCACTAACTACAGAAACAACTAAAATAAAACTAGACTACTAAACCATGAGTAGCCCAATAGCATGCCCATAAAATGACAGTCAAAAGCACAGCTTCAGTTTCATAAAACATTAAACAACAACTAACAAGCAGAGATCAGCCTACATTTATACCAAACCAATTCTAAGGAATATAGTCAGAACACATATTGCAAAAGTAACTGGTGACATAAAGTTTTAAAAGGTTACAATGTTCCAACAATGACTACACTAATAATAATGATAACCATAGCAACATGCTTCATTAAAATCCCGAATTCTGTTTGCAATTGATCTACCACGTTACAACCCCTTTACGATCTCCCTACTTGAAAATCCATAATGTTTTACCCGTCATCTCAATCCAGCTCTTTAAGATGTCGGGGTCCGATGGCAAAGCCATCCATGCCTCTCTCATATCCCTTGACTGACCAAAGATATTAAAGGCCGCTAAAAATAAAGGATCCAACCGTGGTAAGTCAACTAGTTTCAACTTTTCAGCACAGTCACTTGGTGTTGGCCCATCATTGGTTTTCACCATATGTCTCAACGCACACTGCATATCCACAGCCAGGTCATCAAAAGTAACACGAGAAGTCTTTGCCTTTTTCTTTGGCCTAACTTCATCATGTAGCCTTTGTGTACGAGAGTTCCCATCATCTTCATCAATATCCACGTCAACCAAAGGGTCTTCGTTGATATCAATTGCCCCAACACATTCCCTCATAGTCGATGCCCCAGATGCCGATGTGGCGGACCCCGACGCCCCAGACCCTTCTGAATTGGTCCATTGACCATCACCATTAGGGGTAACACTTTGAAACACAATTTCACATAGTTCTTGGTAAGGTAATGGAAAAGATCCCGCCCTTTTATGAATCTGTACCCAAATTCGAAAGAATTTCTAGATAAGTTATTTTTTTTAGAAAAGAATGACATAAGTGTTAAATATCTTAGTACCACGCACCTTCTTAAAGTCTTCCCATTGTTCGGGTGTTAGGTTAAACATCTTTGTTTGCGGGTTATAGATGTTCCCTGTTTTGTTCTTCAAGTAAAGCCATCCAATATATTTCGCTTTTATATTATCAAATCCGTTTTTCATTTCTTTTTGAGTGAAATCCATGCCAAACTTGTCTTTGAGCACCCGGCCTAACCTAACCCAAGACGACCTATACAAGCTAATACCATTCATACCGGTCGTTTTCATCTCTTCAATGCACGTGTCTAGTAAGACTTTAATCATTTCATTGGTCCAATTTTTACGTGACTTTGAACCTTCCATTGTAGCTATAAAAAATACGCATAAGGAGATCATTACATACTGATTTAATTAAGACAGTTAATAGTAATTTATTCCTAGCAGGACATAAACGATATTCTGTTCAAACTTCCTCCACCTATCCACCTATATCAGTTAACACCTGATCAATTTATGTCCTACTGTTAAAAGTAAGCATTCAAACAGATACTGCATTCATCCAAATACAGTTAACACGAATCACACCTTCCAGATTGCATTCATCATACAGGCAATGTACCATAACTAACTAAAAGTAACCATCCAAACAATCAAACTCATAGGAAATATAGGCCAATGAAATCAGCTCTTAAGTGAACACACAATAGACTCAATTCAAAATATAAACCTGTTCAAGACCACTAACTTCACAGATTTTCATTGAGACTTAATTCAGTGGCGGATCTTATTTTATGGCTTACTCAGAATCATCATGTTTAAACTAAACATAAGAACAGGCTAAATGGGTAAAAAGAATGAGGTGGGTCACTCGAGATAAAATTTGTCTAAAGTCAGTCCATATATTTGTCAAAAGTCAATCCATATTTTTGAAGAACAGTCATGAACGATAATCAAGTAATGATAACTTTAACCAAAGTAAATAATTGCGATCGATAACTTTCAGTATGACAAAGTTTACCAATTAAATGCACCATGCCATTAATTGTGCAATATCATCTTCACTTGGTTCCTAATATATTGGAGGCAGCAGATTAATTGTGCAATATCATCTTCATTCTCAACCTTGTTTTCATGTAAATTAATTGCATGATATAAATATAATATTGCTATAGGTATGCATACTTAACATATCACAGGACCATCCTTTTTTACTGTTAAAAATACTACTTGTGTGAGTTCGTATTGTCATACATATTATTTAAACTGAATGTTTACTTACTGACATCATGCAGACTATGCAGAGACCATGTATAAAAGTAATAAGCGAAAATATATAAAAAGTAAGAAAAAAAGAGGGAAGAAAAAGTTACCAGCAGTGACGAAACGGCGGTTGTACTGGATGCGCTTGTGAGCCTTTGGGGTCTATCCTCTCACCTTACTGACATGAGCCAAAGAACCGTGAACCTTTCCTGTTTAACCAAATACAAATATATAAACCATTAGTAAACAATAAACAATCATACAGTGCCCATACAAATATATAACTCAAGGGGTACACTTCGAACACCTTTAATATGGATCAAACTATTTAAACATGTAAATATGGACCAACTGATAAAATGGGTCGGCTCGAACTTTTTTGACCCGTAAGGCCGTATCAGATTTTTATCATAAAATTTGCTATGAATTTATCAATAAACGATCATTATTAGCAATATCTGTTTTAGTGAGAAAGAAAATCTAACATATTTATTATTTACAACATATCTTTATGTGAGTAAACTAATCGGTTCAGTTAACCATTTCTCTAGTCTCTAGAGGTTGACAACCTAATATTATCTGCATAATGTGGATCTCATAAACTCAAAAACCTAAAATGATCATAACTCCATGGTTAACCTCTGCTTAGGCTTCGCTTGGTTTCAGTTCAGCTTTGGTTGGACTCTGAAACATGCACTTTGGTTGGCCATATATAGTAATTTAACAACAGATTTTGACAGAAAACTTTAACAATCTGAGCAAAAAAAGCACCAGATATGTAATTACGAGAACAACAGACATCATGATGAAAGTACTTTCTAATTGCCATTTACTTTTTGAGGAACATGAACATCAGAACAAGCAACCACGATCATCCATGTTACCAGATACCAAGATGAAGCATCTAGTTATTTACACAATATATGATTCGAAAAATGTCAAAAAGTGGGATAATCAACAAGGTTGGAACCCATATGATACAAACATAAACATCTCAGACGAACATGTATATTTAGCAACAGACAGCTATCGTCTACTCATGGTAAAAGTTAACAAGCCAAAGCAGCTTCATATAAATTGTTTACGAAGCCACACATATGCTAATTAAAAGGAACTTATTACACATTCGATATCAAACAAAAGAATAACAACAGTATTCAACACTTCTTATCTCCATTCAGTCAACATATAAGCAAACTTATTATCCACGATAAATATGAAATGGTTAACTGAACTTTTTTGACCCGTAAGGCCGTATCAGATTTTTTTATCATAAATATGAACACCTTTCATTATTTGCTATGATGATCGTTTATTGAAAAATGAAAGGGGATCGTCCTGTTAAGCTATGAATTTATCAAACAATTACCAGTTAAGGGCAAAGTCCCTTGATTCACACAACATAAGCAAAACCAAGCTCAAACCCCGGTGCCCATAGCAGAAGACATATTCGAGAGCATATTCTGCTTAAAATACCACTTAGGTTACAAGCTAAAGTTTTATCATACATGAACTTGACAGCCATCAAGATATCTTGGTCCCATTTTATCTCTCCATGTCAACAAAGCACAAACCATTATTTCGTCACTAACTAGATTGCATATATCCTTAAGTCAGGGCATAAATAGTCCACTAAAAGATACAAACATATAGTGGACAGAAGCAACATTGTTTATTGTTATCATCAATACTATGACATGGGTAACTTATAGGGTAGTTTACTTGTCAAAAAATGATAGCATGACACTAGACTTTAACACGATATAGCAATAAAAAACGCAAAATCACCCTATTAGCAAAATCACACCATCCCAAGTAACCACTACTAACTACAACTATATCCCGAGTAACTACTAATTGACAAATAGCAAAATCTGAATACGTTCATACGCTCTTTACTAGACCAATAAGCACAACATCAATCCAAACATATTGGAGCAAAGCATGTCACCAATAACCATTTTTAAGCATACCCACAAGATCAAAACAACACCACACAAACAAAGTAATGAAAATACACCCTTACCTTTTTCGCGCGGCTGGTATGGAGGCTGAGGTGGTGTCCAACGATTGAGGTGGTGTCCGGCAGCTGAGATGGTAAAACATATCATTCAAACGACATATACTTGTAACAATTTCTTAACAAATGACATTAAAAAGGTACAAAGATCTAATTTCTAGCATACCCACAACTTTAAATGATGAAATGGGTACTCAAATATCATGGGTTAAAGTTCAAAACCTCATTTTTGACATACCCACAAACAAAAGAATTGAAGAAAACCCTTACCTTTTAATGACGGCTGAGATGGTGGTGGCGGCAGCTGAGATGGTGGTGGCCGGCGGATGGGGTGGTGATGGCCGGAGGATGGGGTGGGGTGGGGGTGGTGGCTGGGATGGGGTGGTGTGTGATAAAATGAGGTAGGGTTTTGAAATGAAGAGGTAAGAAGAGGGAGTAGATGTCTGAATATTGGAAGAGGAAAGAAGAGGAAAAAACCTCTTATGTCTGAAAAAAAAACAAATATGTTTCTCTGCGCGCCCGCAGAGGAAAGAAGAGAAAAGAGGCAATAAGAGCTTATTTTGAAAAAACAAACGAGGCCTTATAGTAGTATATTTGAGCTGGTGGTTTGTATTGGTGATTATAATCAAAAAATTGTCTTGAAAATTAGTTAGACTCTTGTATAATCTGACTATTTGGTATGACGTTCAAATCTTTGTATGTGTTAAGATTAAATGAGAAATAAAACTAAAATGAGAAAGGTGAAAAATAACCACAATCACAAATTTTATATGTACTTAAAAAAAATTGATGCATCTCGTCTTAGATTTCTCTTTCTTATGTAAAATGTGTAGCTAAAAATGTTCCTCACTTTTCTCATTTTATTTTTTCATCTTTTCTCTACTGTGTATATTTAACATTCTTTCCACCACATTCATGGCCATGAACAATATAAATTGCCGAGTATTTAAGGTACAGAGTAGATTTTATTCAATAGACATGTTTTCTCGATACATGTATATATGGACCTATATCAAGAACAAATGAAAAAGATGTATAATATTTAACATAATTTGCCGGTTCATATTAGTGTATTGATCATTTCTAGGGATAGAACAAGACAGGGAATGTCGGCTATCGTATTCCCATCCCTGTTTCCTGCTCCCGTCCTTATCCCCGCCCTCATCCACGTCGTGGAATTACTTTACATAACCATCATTATCCGCTACGAGGATTAGGGATCCCCGCAAGGATTTTGGGATTTCCACCCATATGAAATAAACATACAAATTACAAAAACTCATCAGATTATAAAGAATTTGACTCATCAAGTGTCTCAACAATAGTACGTCGTACATGGTTAGATTAATTATAATGTCAATTCAACTTTAAAGCATCGTAAATATTGAAATATGACATGTAATATAAGATTAATGTGTGTTGTATGTGTGTGCTTGGAAAAAGTTAAGTAATATATAGTTAGGGCTTATAATAATACGAGTATTTGATCATTCAACTACGTATATAGATATTCATGTCAATACTCATGAACATATACATATACAAGTAAATCTAATATGTTATATACATATAATGTCTAGATAATCGTATATCAAAAGGCCAGGGTCAGGTTCGAGGGTTAACGTATCCCCATTCCTGCCCCATCCCTGGTTTCATAATCCGAGAATTACCCATTCCCATCCCATCCCCGGTCAACTTCGGGATTCCCCGGCCAAATCGTGGTTGGGGAATGGGCATCAAGTACAAGTTATTTTGCTCGAATTTGGGTGTGTGTGAGTGGTAATAATCAAACAATCTCTAGATACTCCTTGAATCGTGTGGAGATCATTTTCAAATTGAAGTATTTCGACCATATATGCCTCTGGGTATTACGAAATCCTCAATTGTATAATTTAGAGAATTGCATTTTGTTTTTAATGCACGAGTGAACACATCAATATAGAGAAAATTGTTATGCTGATTATCTTTGAAGACACCAAATTGTGTCATATAAGACCAAACCAAAAATTAGTTATTTTCAGTTAAAAGCGGTTAAATTAAAAAGACGCAATGGTTCACTTTGTGTCAGTTGGTCCTTTTACGGTGGGAAAAACGGGTAATACAGCTTGTGCGCCATTACATATAACATGATACATACACATACGTTATTTGGTGCGCAAAGTAACTTTAGTGTATATAATGTTAGAATATTAGTATCATGACAATCATAAAAAAGGTAAACACATATGCGGAAGCGTAGGAACATCTATAACATATAAAGGATTAACATAAACTTAAATAGGAATGTACCTTTAGTGATTCTAGCAAAACAAGAATCAATAATTAATCTTGAACATGTGATGAACCCTAAATAGGGTTTACATGGATCAATGATTAACCCCTTACTGTTTTGTTAATCGATCCAAGATACTAATAATAGTGTGTTAGTATCACGTTCTTGTACACATGAACTATAACCGAATTAATGTTAATGCTAGTTAATGTAAACACAAGAGTTTGTTATATAAAACAAACCAATCGAAACCCTTGAGGGTTGTTTGTACGATCGGCCTCAAAGAAAAGAAAACAAGGAAAACCAATTAGGGTTATAGCATGTGCACAAAAGATACAAAGAATGAACCCCTAAGCCTTGTATTTATACTAAGTGAAACTTGGAAGACAAGTTGGTTTGGGAATGGGTTTCCCCTCCTTACCACGACCGGCCACAAGGCCCAAGGATCCTTCCGAATCTTTCTCGTGTCCAATTTTCACTCTAGTCCTTTGTCTTTGATATTTAATGATCATTAGTCAATACTTGTTAATTACTAACGTCATTTAAACATTTACTTGTGTTTTAAATAATTAAATATATAACATTTTATATATTAATTATTATTCATTAATTCCTTCATTCGTAACGTGTGCAATCATGTGGTCTCGGGTTCGATACTAGACATATACTTATTAATATTTATCCACAAACTCTAACATCTCCCACTTGGATATCTATTAATAGTATAATGACATTGGTTAGCGTCTAGCAACACACCAATGCCCCTATATCAACTCGAGGGAGGTTTCCTGGAAAAACCTTTAATGATTCATCATTTATCATTATCATTATCCTTTTGTTACTAATACCACGTTAATAAAGATATGAATCTTAGTCATTCTTTAATTAACAATTATGTTTCTCATTATTTATGATTGGGCAAGATTACCAAAACATCTGAACGTATTCCAGATAGACTTTGGGCGTGTGCACGCAAACATCTTGTCAACCCTACGAGGGGCCCAGTAGTATTAAACTTCAAAACAAATTTGAATGAACAAATTCTTTCTTGACTACAAGAATAACCCATGGACTTTGCAACACTTCTGAAAACAACCCTTATAACTCCCTGTTACGGTGAGCGGTAGATTGCTTTACAAAAATGCACTACATCCATGACTCTTATCTGGTATCTCAAGTCTGAGGATAACAAATTCATGATTTACTCACTGAAAAGATCCATAAAGTAAAATTATGTAGTTGGGATAAGTCCTATATTCAATTCATTGAATATCATGTGAAATTGGTATGCCAACGCATCAATATACTTTCAAGTATATTCTAACCAATACTCATATTTTCTTAGTTTAATGATATTCCCATATCATTAATCGACAACGGACAATTTAGAATAACATAAGTTATTCACGGATTTAAACATGCAAATATAGGACATAATTTATTATTAATGAAAACAAACATACTAAGTACTTTAATTCATTATAAATAATAATTGGTAATGTCCTTTATCCAAATACTAAATAGATCAATGCATGATAATTCTAGTTAATGAATTATGCCCCAAGTCTTGTCAATCATACTTGTTGACAAGGCATTATTTCATCTAACTTTGGTCAATTCGAATTTTGAGGATACTTATTTCAAGAATTCAATAAGCGAAATTCTTGTATGTGCATATCCAACTATCTTGATATAGCCACATAATTTTTCATAAATGGTGTGACATCCTCAATCACCAACTTATGGTAATCAAACTTTCAAACCTTTTAAAGTTTAAAGTATTCTAATTCTTTAATGTATAATGCAACTATGCTCTTAGTTGAGCACAACTAGTTCTCATGGCTATTAATAAGGATGAAATCCTTCCATGACTAGTAATGAGTGTCATCTCAATTAAACCAGCATCATTGTATACAAGCAACAATATGCTCTTTTAAATTCCGTAAACTTAATATCCATTGTGTAATGTTCGACACCTTTCAATCTTTCAAGATTTATTGTCGACTATCACAATTACGCAACAATTTGCCATATTCAGAACCTTGAGCTTATACTCTGAGACTTATACTCGGTATAAGACCCTCCTGAATGAGCTGACCAATGATGGTGTTATACTGTCAAAACATGAGATCAATGTTGGTTTTGTCAATAGTCTCCCTGAGAAGTGGTTAAACTTCTCTTAGGGATTGAGAAATGCAAACCACATTCAGAACCTTGAGCTCCCTGCCATCTATGGGAAGTTTGTCTATGAAGACAATCTTATCACCAGGAGATACCCTGGTAAAGCTCAGGAGACCAAAAAGGCCTTGACAATTTCACCCATATCATCTGCTTTCTATTCAAAAGGTGTTGTGCAAGATTTTCAGGATGGATCTGATGATGAGGTTGACCAAAGAACCAGTGAGGAGTACCTAAATGATCTTCAAATTGAATTTCATGAAAGAGCACTCCTTGCTAATTCAAAATGGTTTTCTAAGAAAAACAAATTCCTTTCAAAAGCAAATGATAACACTGAATGCTTTAAATGTGGCAAAATGGGCCATTTTGCTAAAGATTATTTTTCAAAAACAACCTCAGAACCATCTTTCAAATTTTCAGGAAATAACTCTTTTTCAGGCCCCAACAAATTTCAACCAAAAATGCTTCAGTCTAGTCAAAGATTTGAAAAAGTCCCTCAAATTGACTTTGAAGCCAAGTACAGAAAGGCAAAAGCTAAACTTGCCCTTCTTGAATCATCCTCAACAGTCTCTCAGCCTCCTCAGGCTCCAAAGCCTTCTCAAGCCAAGAACAAAGGGCTTGTTGCTGAAACATATGACTGGGATGAGGTGGAAGTGTCCTCTGATGATGATGAAGTTCACATCAGTGCCCTGATGGCCCTATCAGATGACAACAAGCTTGTTGTGGGGAAGAGTCATGCTAGAAATGGTGAATGGGTTAACATCACTATGAGGAAGGTAAACCTTTTACTTTCTATGGATGATGATGATGATGATTGGAAATCTTACTTAGATTATATTAATGTTGATCTTAAGTATATTGAAGAGCAAAGACTTAACTTGTTTTCAAAATTTAACAAACTGAGTTTTGAATTAAATCATAGTAGAGATGAACTACTTGCTTTAAAACAAGCCAAGCTTGAAAGTGTTACACTTCAAATTCAAAACTCTGAACTAGTAAAACAAAATCAAGCTCTTCAGGAAGAACTTAAGAAAGAAAAGGAAATTATTTGGAAATGGACTCAGAAAAACCCCAAACTTTATGAAACACTGAGTCTCACACCCAGCTCCAAAAAGGCTGGTTTGGGTGATGATCAACTCACTGAAGTTTCTGGGTAGAGTAGTCATTCAACAACTTTTCTGTCAACTAACATACTCTCTAGCAAAGAACTTGCTCCTAAACCCAGTGATTGGATTGATAGAAACAATCCTGACAGTAAAATGCCAAATTTTAATACTGGAAGAATCCTGGAGCCTGAAAATCAGGCTATCAAGGAGCTGCTAGGAGTCACTGATGAACTCAGTCCTACTGAGTCCATCACTGAGTCTAAGTCTGATTCACCACTCCCTCCACTGAAACATCTTCAGGGAGCTGAACCCAATTCTGACCTTGCACCATTAGTCTATCAACCACATTCTCCCAAAGAGAAATCAGGTTTAGGAAAGACTATACTGAAAAGACCTACTACTTTACCCACTGAACACCAAAAACCTTCAGTTCACACTGAAGTGAAGCATGAAAGCACTGATTCAAAGGTTGATCAGCTTGCTGAACTTGTCAGGATGCTGAGTGAGAAAATTGAGTCTACTGAGAAAAACTCTGACTCAAAATCTACTAAGCCCTCAGTATCCTCAAGCTCTTCCAAACCAAAAACCACACCCAGACCCTCAGGGAGATGTGAACTGTGCAATTATCCAAATCACAGCACTGAAAAATGCTACAGAGTCCTGTTTTGTATGATATGCAAACAAGAGGACCACAGAACTTGTGATCACATCCCCCACACCACTTCTTTAAAAGCAAGAGGTCTATACAAAAACCAAGGCTATCAGTATGCCACACCTTCCAAACAAAGACTGAAGGCTAAGCCTTTCTCGCCATGTCCTCACTGTGGTTTCAATGATCATCTTCCTGATGATTGTATGATGAAAAATTGCTGTGACATCTGTGGAGATCCCTCCCATGAAACCAGGGGACATGACAAAGTTATTCAGTCCAGAAGGAAAAACCAGACCAACACTTCTCAGTCACCTGAGGCATCAACCTCCACAAAATGTAAAACATGTGGAAGCTCAGGTCACACAACTTCAGACCATGATTCATTAACTGAGTTCAAAAAGTCCCTGAGGACTAAGCCCACTAGAAAGTGGGTCAACAAGAAAAACTAACCCAGTTTACTGTTTGTGCAGAAACACATCAAGGATCCTACTTGGCATCTAGACAGTGGATGCTCCAGAAGTATGACTGGTGTGAAAAGTTTTCTGCACAAATATGTGGAAGAACCAGGACCCAAAGTAGTATTTGGTGATAACTCATCAGCTCCCACTGAAGGTTATGGTTCAGTAAACTGCAATGGTATAGTTTTTACAAGAATAGCTTATGTTAATGGTCTCAAGTACAACCTGATAAGTGTTTCCCAACTATGTGATGCCAAATACATAGTTCAGTTTGATGACAAGAGAAGGACCATATTTAATGCCAATAAGGAAGTTGTGTTGATTGCCCCTAGGAGGGATGATGTATATGTCCTTGACATGTCATCCCTGACTCAGAATGGGACTTGTCTATTCTCAAAGGCAAGTGAGACAATCAACTGGCTATGGCATAGGAGACTCTCTCATCTCAACTTCAAGAGCATCAACAACCTGGCCAAACAGAACAAAGTTCTGGGCCTTCCATCCCTGGTGTATACCAAAGACAAGCCTTGTTCTACTTGTGAAAAAGGAAAACACCACAGGGCATCATTCAAAACCAAACAAACCTTTTCCATCAAAAGCTGCCTACATCTTCTTCATATGGACCTTTTTTGACCTGTCAGTCCAATGTCCATTCACCATGAGAAGTATACTCTGGTCATAGTGGATGAATACTCAAGATATACTTGGGTTTACTTCCTGACCAAAAAGAGTCAGGCAGCTGAAACCATCATGTCATTTGTCAGGAACATTGAAAATCAAAATGATGTCAAAGTTAAACAGATCAGGACTGACAATGGCACTGAATTCAAAAACCAAGACCTTGAGTGTTTTTGTGATGAGAAAGGAATTTCTCAATCACTTCTCCCTATACTCCTGAACAAAATGGAGTAGCTGAAAGGAGAAATAGAACACTTATTGAGGCAGCAAGAACAATGTTAAATGGCTCAGTCCTCTCAAAACATTTTTGGACTGAGGCAGTTAAAACAGCCTGCTACACTCAAAATAGGTCAATCATTGTGAAAAGGCACAATAAGACTCCTTATGAGATATTCAAAGGAAGGATTCCTGACATCAGCTACTTTCATGTATTTGGGTGTCCTGTGTTTATACATAATCACAAGGATCACTTGGGTAAATTTGATGCCAAAGTTGATGATGGATATTTCCTGGGATATTCCCTGGTTTCTAAAGCCTTCAGGGTGTTCAACACAAGGAGACAACAAACTGAGGAAACTTATCACATTACAGTTGATGAGAGCACAGAATCCATCAGGTTCTCAAATTCCTCAGTAGAAGAAATTGGTATTGATGACTCATCAAGGTATCCTCCTGATGAGTATCATCCTGAGAACAATCCCTCAACCCAATACCAAGCTGATGCTGACATCTCCTATTACATCATCCCTCACAACCTACCCCAACCACCTATCAGTGAGTTCATTGAAACTCAGCATGTCTCAAATGAGACTGAAACCACTGAACAAATTGTTCAGGAACCCTCAGAGCAAATTGTTCCTACAGAAGTCACTGAAGCACATAATGATGAGTCACCTCATGTTCCTGAGTCTGAACCTAATCAGGCTCCTTCAAGCTCAAATTCTTATCCCAAACCTCAGGATAGCTGGACTAGATCAAAAATCATTGAGCTTGTGAACATCATTGGTGAACCCACTGAAGGCATGCTCACAAGAAGCAAAGCTGCTAAACTCAAGGCCGCCACTGTCAATATATGTCTTTATGCTGACTATCTCTCAGAGATTGAGCCTAAAAATGTCAAAGAAGCCCTGACTTATGAAAGTTGGGTTCAGGCCATGAGAGATGAATTGGAACAATTTGACAGAAATGATGTCATGACCCTTGTTGAATGCCCCCAGGGTGTTTTAATCATTGGTATGAAATGGGTCTTTAAAAACAAGACCGATGAGAATGGCACAGTCATCAAAAACAAAGCAAGACTGGTTCCCAAAGGATATAATCAACAGGAAGGTATAGACTATGAGGAAACCTTTGCATCTATTGCTAGAATGGAAGCCATCAGGATCTTCCTTTCCTATGCAACTTACATGAACTTTAAAGTTTACCAAATGGATGTTAAAAGTGCATTCCTGAATGGTAACATCAAAGAAGATGTTTATGTGCAACAGCCTCCTGGTTTCGAAAGTAGTGAATACCCCAACCATGTCTACAAGCTTAACAAAGCCCTTTATGGAATGAAATAAGCACCCAGGGCATGGTATGAAACTCTTTCAGCCTTCCTGATCCAAAACAAGTTTGTTAGAGGAAATATTGACAACACACTGTTCATCTACAGAACAAAGAGTGATGTCATTCTTGTCCAAGTATATGTTGATGACATCATCTTTGGCTCAACAAGTTACAAACTTTGCAAACAGTTTGAGAAACTGATGACCACAAAGTTTGAAATGAGCATGATGGGTGAACTCACATACTTTCTTGGACTCCAAATTAAACAAACTGAAAAAGGAATATCCATTTGCCAAGAAAAATACCTCAGGAACCTACTAAAAAAGTATGAGCTCACTGACTGCTCCTCAGTAAAGACTCCAATGGTTCCTCCAAACAACCTTGGCCCTGATCTCACTGGAAAATCAGTGAATCAAACCCAATACAGAGGAATGATTGGCTCCCTGATGTACTTACTTGCCTCAAGGCCTGATATCTAATTCTCAGTCTGCCTGTGTGCAAGATACCAGGCTGACCCTAAAGAATCACATCTCACTGCTGTCAAGAGAATCATCAGGTACCTGAAGGGTACTCCAAACCTTGGTTTGTATTACCCAAAATGTTCAGGATTTGATCTCAAAGGGTACACTGACTCTGACTATGCAGGATGTAATATGGATAGGAAAAGTACTTCAGGATCCTGCCAATTTCTTGGTGGTAAACTTGTGTGTTGGAGTACAAAGAAACAACAGTCAGTGGCCATGTCCTTAGCTGAAGCTGAATATATGGCTGCTGCAGGATGTTGTGCAAATGTACTATGGATGAAGAGCCAACTGAGTGACTATGGCATTCAGTATAAGATGATACCTATCTTTTGTGATAATACAAGTTTCGTAGCCATCTCAAACAATCCAGTACTTCATCAAAGAACCAAACACATTGACATCAGATACCACTTCATCAGGGACCACATCACTAATGGAGAAATTGAACTACATTTCATTCCCACTGAATATCAGCTAGCTGATATATTCACAAAACCTTTGGATGAACCCACTTTCACAAGATTGAAAGCTGAATTGGGCATGTTGGACATAGAATCAGGAAACTGATCAAAAGTGTTCCAACCTGATGTAAATTCTCTAGGTCCCTGATCACACCCCTCCTGATAACTCATTTTTTTCCGAATGAAAATTTATTCAGGGGGCTCAGGATGAAGAATGGCATTGAATACCCTAACTAAATGCTCTAAGTACTTAGTTAGTTAATGTCCCAGGTAGGTAACTGAATCCTATTAAATATAGGAATATATGTCACTTACACAACTGGCATCCACTCCTTGGGCCCCCACATCTCTCTCACCAAACACCACTGAGCATTAAATGCTCCCTCACACACAAAAGTTGTGATGATTTTTTCTCTGCAAAAGTGCATTATTTGCAGAGCCTCACAACTGTTCACCCATGATGTGAGAGAAAATAGGGGTAATGGGAATCGTGATATTTAATGCGGATATCAAACCAACATTATTATGCCGCTTCGGTTGAATAATTTAAACCTTTGATATCCGCAACATCACTACCCTAATTCCCACCCTATAAATACCCCCACAAAGAAGAACACACACACGCTTTTAAAAATCTTAACAAAACTCTTGCAAAATTATTTCAAGAACTCTTGCTTTCAAAATCTGTGTGTGCTTCTTCTTTATTCAAAACCAGACCTTTTTATCAAACTAAAATGGCATCTTCAAAGGTCATAAAATATGCACCCAATGTGGAATTCCAAATGGAAAGCGTAGAGCTCACCAAAAACAATGTGGTGGGGAACTTTGCCTACCCTGAAGGGTTCCCTGAATACAGGGATGTGGTGAAGTTCCTACAAAACTGTTTTCTCACCACCACATTCACAAAGACCCCCTCAGTCATCTATCATGACTAATTGAGGGAATTTTGGTGCACAGCGGTGGTTGAAAACCCTGATGCGCCAAAGGAGGCCAAAATCAAGTTCTTAGTGAAGAATGGGACTAAGTCCCTTACTCTTGACTACAAAACCTTTGTCAAAGCCACTGGCCTTGACTACACTGAGACTTTTGTAGCCCCACCTACTGAAGAGGAAGTTAAACAACTCCTCTTAGAAATAGGGCCCTATGATAAACATCATCCTGATGTTACTCCAGGGGCCCTACTGAACAAAGCCCCATCATCAAAACATGGTTCCCTGCCCCTTGGAGGATCCTGATGACATTTGTAATTCAGGTCCTTGGGGGGAATAAGTCCTCAACTGAGCAACTAAACACTACTCAATCAATGATAGTGTACTGTCTCATTGAGGGTAAAAAGATTGACCTTGGAGAAATTATCTTTAGGGACCTCATAGGCAAATTGGGTGGCAAGTCTAGGCAAAAACACATGTCTTACCCTAGATTCATTTCCTGTGCCCTGAATGACCTACTAGGGTCTGAGTATATCAAGCCTGACAGTGTCGGCTTTGAACCTGATGTCTTACATAAGGCAAACTACTCACGTGACCCTAATGAGGTAACACCTGTCGCCCTGACCACATACATGCTGACTGCTATCCAGGGTGACAACATTGTTTCACCAATTCCCTCTCCCACCAAAACGGTGAAGAGGAAGAAGGGACAGGGGTCCAGGAAGGTGGCTCAACCCAAGCCACTCGCCACTGAGACCTCTGCCCCTAAGCCTGACAATAAGGGGCAACAACAACAGACCCTGACTGCTGACACCATCAGGATCATTAGCCAATCTTTGGCCACAAAACAAAGGCCAACGGAGGGCACTGAGACATCACACTCAGTGTCCTCGGGCGAACCCGTTCCCAAAGGCCCTGCTGGCATAAACAAGTCAGTGGGGTTGGAACCAACTAAACCTTCACATCCTGCTAAAGACTCTGGCAAATCATAACCAGAGTATTAGGGAGTAAGGGGTCCTATACCCTCGGTGGGGCAGCACTACTCCACTGAGACGGGGACCCACAAACATTCACATCCTGCCAAAGGCTCGGGTAAATCACAACCCAAGCAACAGGGAGTTCTCGCCCCTAAATCTTCGACAGGCCAGCACAAGCCTGTTGGAAAGGGGGGCATCACCACTCAGGTGCCTAATGAGGACATTCGCAAATCAAAGCTTTTGTCTGAGGGCACAATAACTCATCCCAAAGACTTAGAGGGAAACATACAACCCGCTGATAGGGACACAACATTCACGGCTCCTCGTTATGGTACTGAGAAATACCCATCAGTGCCTGAAGGGGTCCTGGGGGACAAAGATTCAGAGGGATAAATGCCACCCGCTGACATGGAACCCACAACCACCCCCGAAGGTGCGCATAACTCGGGAACTGGCCCTGAGGACCAGGTAGATAAAACCCAATCTACCGGATTTGAGGGGTCAGGACCTGGCCAAAACGAAGGCAAGTCTTCTTATGAAGAGGAGCCGGATAACCTTACTTTGCAGATTCAGTCCCTAGCTGAAGCTCAGGCAGTTTTGTACTCTGATGATGAATTCAATAGTGATGAGAACGTTTTTAAGGCCGGAGATGACATGGAGCTTGAGGAGACAGTCCCTGAACCAATTCCTCAGTCTCCTCAATCTTCTAACCATGACGATGCTGACACACATTCCGAGCCAGAGTCCTCAGGAGATGATCAGGCTCCTCTCACTGTGAAAACCTTCACCAAATTCATCAAAAAGATTACTAACATTTTGTACAGGGGGATCACTGATGAGGTCTTTGACATGCACACTGAACAGGCGGTTCACTATCATAATCTCAAAGATGCTGTCGAAGACTTCGATGAAGATGTCAGGGAACAACATTCCTCAGTTAACCACTCCCAGACACAGATGATCACTTGCCTGAATCAGTTTTTGATAACCCTCAACCAGCTGAATGTAGGGGTTCAGTCGGTTCAAGAATCAGTCAAGGATGATCCTGAACTCACCAGGAAGCTACTTCAGGCATCTGAGACGTATTAGGTAAACTCAGTGGCCCTCACTGAGTTACTTGACTTGCTAAAGGGTTCTAATCTTCAGGGTCTCACCACTACTGTGGAGTCTCTCAAATCTTCCTTCATCAAAATGGAAGAATCAGTGATAGCTCAGTCCCAAAGGTCTACTTCTCTGGCATGGACCTTGGGATCCAGGATGACAGCTCTTGAACAAGCACAGGCTACACTTGACTCCAGGGTGTCCATCATTCAGCAGGATACTCAGGAGATCAAGTCTATGATGACTGAAATTTTTCAAGCTTTCAAGGGATCATCTACTTCTTCTTCAGTATAGCCAACACTTGCCATCACTGACACTCAGGCAAATGTTGAGGGGGAGAATGCTACTGAAGCCCCTAATACTGTTGAACAAGAAGCTGGACAGCCCTCTCACACTGAGGGGGAACATGTCACTGAAGCCACACCAATCACTGAAGTTCCACCACAGGAGGAACCAGTCTCCTCTACTCTCAGACAGGACAGAGGCAAAAGTATTGCTACCACCTCTAGTCCTGAAATTGTGCTCAAGCCAGCCTCAACCTTGGTCAGATTTGACCCTGATGCACCTATCAGAGTCCCGTTTGAAATCAATGGAGTAGTACATCATCTCACTCATGACGAAATTCAAGCTCACATAGAAAGGACTAAGACACTACTAAAGGTGGCTGAAGAAGAGAGAATGAGCAAGCCTGTTCTCATTCAGGCTGTTCATGAGGAAGCTGAAAAGATTGGTTTGAATACTGAGGAACTAGCAACTGAGCAAGCTGGTGCAGCCTTTAAAAAGGCTCAGGAAGAAGAGCTAAACGCTCTCAAAAGGGAAAGGGAGAACAAGCTCAGGAAGGACGCTCAAATCAGAAAACACAGGGTCGAAAAGTATACTTGGGTGATGAAAGAAAGGTTAAGACCTGAAACCATCACTGACATTCAAATCCATAGGAACACTGATCCTGCAATGGTCACCGTCTTCAGGGGACGTGATAAAAGAATACTTGACGTCCATAAGCCTTTCAAGTTTGCTGACTTTGGCATCACTGAGCTTGGTGAGCTTCGTTCTATCATTGCCAAAAAGAACAATGTTGTGGTTCCTAAACTTCTCGAATCACTAAAGGAAAGGTACGAAAGACTGAGAGCAATGCCTGAAGCTCTTAACATTCCCTCACTTTTTCCTGACTCAGCAAAAGAGACTGCTCCATCCAAGCCTTCCAAGAGGAAAAGGAAGCAAATTGAGATGGAGCCTGAGATCAAAGTACCAGGGTTAGAGTGTGATAGGTCGCTTCCTGAAGGGATCATGTTCGTGAACAATGCGGTCCTTGAAGCTCCTGAAAGAGGCTTATGCTTCACTGATGAGTATGGAAGCCTGGCTTTCTAAAGGTGGTCTGATATGGATAAGGCAGGAATCAAAGCAATGCTCATGTACCTCATGTTGGCGTCCCCCATCAAGAGTGATGAGAACAAAAGATTCTGCCAGGACTAGGAAGCAATGATCAATGAACATCCTGAAAGACACCTACTCAGATCAAAGAAAGCAAAGCTTG
The DNA here is from genome assembly GCA_030686995.1 of Artemisia argyi. Taxonomy (NCBI): domain Eukaryota; kingdom Viridiplantae; phylum Streptophyta; class Magnoliopsida; order Asterales; family Asteraceae; genus Artemisia; species Artemisia argyi. The sequence continues at coordinate 60,347,730 of CM060694.1, forward strand.
AAAACCTTGGATACCACCTGAACATCTGATCTGCAACAACTATCTTTTTTATTGTAATTTGTAGGACTTGTAATAACTATGAATAAACTTTGATGTTTTGTTTAAATTATGTGTTCTACTTAAAATTACAACATTCAGTAAGAGATAAAGACCCCTGCCAACTCACACTAAATCAAGAAACACTTAGGCTATTTGTATGTTCAAATAGGGGGAGATTGTTGGGTCACTGAATTCCCCAATCTTCTTCTAACAAGGATTTGAACGTAAAATAACCTAAGTGTAAATGAGTCACTGAGTGAACAGTAACTCAGTGAGTCATCTTCAGGATGCTTAGACCGAGCCTAAGAAGAAAGGTTCTCCATTCAGTGAGGCGGAACTCAGTGAAGTGTGATCTAAGCCAAGAAGAAGGTGATGGGTTTAGTGAGGATGACAATAACTCACTGAACCCCAAGACTCCTCAACAACTTCATGGTACTGAAGACTGATGACTAGAAGACTGAAGTTTTGGCGGGACTGGGCGGGAAAGTTTGATCTATTTCACTAAAGTGCTTTATCACTTTAAGGTCAAACTTTCCTCAAATGGTTAAAACCATGCTGTCATCAGAAAGTGCTTTTTGGACTTAACCCAAAGAAGTTTCCCTTGCCAGAGAATAAAATCTATCAAGATTTTATTGAGGAACACTTAGGTCCATTGTATAATAGGGTTGTTCACATTTGTGTATAAATAGGTAGCATAAGAGAGGAGTAAAAGTTGACAAGTTTGTGCAATTAATGCAAAGCATTCACAAACCACTTTTACTCCTCCAAAGAACAACACAACCCCTGAGATAGCTCAGTGGGTCCTGAAAGTTGTCACTCAACATAGTTTGAGTTTAGTGAGGAGTCAATACCACACTTGTCGTTTTCAATCCCAAGTGTTATTCCGCAAACACTTGGGTACGATTCTTTTTGATTAACTTCTAATAAAGAATTAAACGTTGAAAAATATTGTCTCTTATGTTTACGTTGCTTTATTGTTAATCATTTATACATCTTTGTTAAAAGTCATACAACTTGGTTACTTTAGCTTTTTAGTTACTGTTAACCAAGTAAAAGGGACCAACATAAACCACTAGGGTTACTTTATCTTTGTATAAACCCATCTTCATTCTCTAACAATTAAGAATTAAGATAAACCAAATTTTCAAATTTTGAATATCTTTATGAACAACATCTATAGTATTCATAGTATGAGTAATTTACCCAATTCATTATTTTGTAATACTACATCATATAATCGTCAGCATATTAATTAAATATCTGAGATATCCAAGTGGATCTATGAATGAGAATTCTATCATCTTGAGGTTTATTATTTACATGTTTAGGCCTCATCATGATTTTCACTAGTGTGATTTTACAAGATTATGTATCTTGTAATTCTATCTTTTCAAGATAAAATACTCCACTTGCCTTTAGTGTTATATAGAATATAAATACTTAGCAATTAGAGCAACAATCCAATGTTCTCTTTTACAAATACACATTGACAGTTCCTGATATTCTTTTGTTAACAACATACCCACAAGTACCTTAACAAATTCAGAACTCCAATTTAAGACTTAATGCGATTCATCACATTTCATACTCAATGGGTATCAAGTTAAATTAAGGGTTTGCAATATAGTCTTATTAATCTTCTAGGAGTCTAATCGAGTATATACAATTCATACTCAATTTTCTAACCTTGATAACTTTAGGAAGAAAAGAAGTCATAGTTATCTTCAATCAAACAATCTAACAAGAGTTTGATTTCCCTAACTGAACATACCATAAAAATGTGGTATTTCAATTAGAATTAATATTGTAAGAAGATCTAACGATATATATATATATATATATATATATATATATATATATATATATATATATATATATATATATATATATATATATATGGGAGAGCTTTATTTTCAGAACCCTATTAAGTGCGAGAACTGCGTGAACTCCTTTAGACCAATGAGAAATTTTTAAATAATAAAGATTAATATTTAATCAAAAGGGTATTATAGTAAAATGCAGTTTTCATTTTTTTCTTTTCTTTTTTTTTAATTCCCGTTTTTAAATTACCCTTAATTTTCGGATTTTTTTATTTTTTTTTATTTTTTTTGTTTGTTTGTTGTTGTCGTCGTCTTAGAATACATGTTTCCAAAAATTCAAGGTGCATATATGTTCTATTTAAATATTGTAAATTTACATTTGCTTTTAGTGTACAGTAGTTTAAATTTCAAATTAGTTTTACTTAAAAAAATAATTGCACATATGTTTCTATTACACATTCTATAAACTTTTAAAATAAAAACTAAAAACAAAAAAGGTTATACTCGTAACCTTTAAATTTATGATAAACCTAGAAAATAATATAATACACAATTTTTTATATCAAATGAAATAAAAATCATGTATCATTCTAATATACATATGCACTCTTCCAAGAAAATATGTATTTGAAGTTTATAATCAGATTCTTTCGAACATGTGTGCACGCCTTCAAAGAACATACATGCACGCCTTCAAAGAACATAATTGTTCTTCGAGTTTCTCATCAAATTCTTTAGAACATATGCGCACTCCTTCAAAGAACATACATGCACGCCTTCAATAATCGTATTTCTTCAAACAACGCATATTATCGTCATGTATCTATGTGTGCATCCACTTCTATGCCTTTATTGGTATCACCATCTTCATTAATATGGTACAAACATACCTAAAAACAATTAAACTACAAACAATTATGCGTACACCTTTCATTAATTTTATACCGGCTATAAAACACATATGCACATTCTTTCTCACTTATTTTAACCAACTAACAAACACATAAGCACTAATATAAACACATATGCACATCTCTTTTATTTATTTATGTTTTACATAAACATGTATGCACCATTTCTTAAAACACGTATGCACCATTCTTTAAAATTGTTAAGTAGTGACAATATTGCAAACCCTTAATTTAACTTGATACCCACACTAGAAATTGTCATTTACATGTCCTAATCGCTATTCTAATATGGAGTAGCAGTTGGTTTGGAAGTATTAACTGTTGACATAAATAATGCCTAAAAACATTATTAACATATTATCAATATCTCTATGTTTTGATTATTACAAAACATAAACTCATTGAACTAAAATTTATGACATAAACAAGTATTTAATGATTAACATCCTCTTTACATCCAAATCACTTAAGGTATGAATAAACAAAGTGTTTTGCGCAATTTATGATCAAAGGGGTATTTAATTAATTATTACAAAGTTTATTTAATGATATAAACATATTATATATTTTTGAAAAACACTTTTGGTAATAAAGAAAAATGTTTTATTCATACTAAATATATGAATTCAAAATTTTAACCAAAATCAGTTAGTTTTTCACCAAATAAACTTTCCCCACTAAAAGACAAAGATTCTGGCCGTTACAGCTGGGCGGCCCCCTTAATTATAAGGGGCGGTCCCCTTAAAATTAAGGGGACCGGCCTTGATTTAAGGGGACCAGCACGCTCCAGTTGTCAAAATCTTTTGCCTATAAATACCACCTTAAATCTGAAATTTTCCTCCACCTTTTGCACTCCTAAACTTTCTGTTCTAGATCTCCATTTCCATTCTCTTAATCCTTTGATCATACATTCATAAATCTTTGTTTCAAAGTGATCCAAACATCATTCTTTCAAGTGCAAGAGAAGAATACTTCTATCCCTCAAGACAAGAAGTATTACAACTTGTTGTGATCTCCACACCTAAGTTGTTAGAGCATCATCATTGTATTTATCTCTTTGTGAAATTAGTTGTGAATATTTGATAGAAGATAGTTTAGCTAGGTATATATATAGTGTGATTGGTTAGTAGTTAGTTGTGAAGAAGAAGAGTCAGGAAGTAGATTGGTGTAAAGAAAATTGATGTGAAGAAGATTGGTGTGAAGAAGATAGGTGTGAAGAAGATTGGTGTGAAGTAGATAGGTGTGAAGTAGTGTTGTGATTAAGTAGTGACTAGGTGTGAAGAAGTTGTGTAGAAGGTGTGAATAAGTTGTGACGTAGTTGTGGTGTGTACATTGGTGTGTAAGGTTTTCTCCGCCATAAGGGAGCTTGTTGACATAGTGAAGAAAACTCTCGAGTTAGGTGCTCGGGGAGTGGAGTAGGGCAAGGAAGGTGACCTTGTAGCCGAACTACTATAAATCTCTTGTCTCGCGGTTCGATCTTTCCAACTCTCATCTATTTCTTTACTTACATTATTATTGCTTTATCGTACATATTTAGTGTTGTTCATATTGTGCATGACTTGATATCACATAGCATCGAATCTAAATTTTTGAAAACAAAGAAAACTTTCAAACAATCTTTTGTAACAAATTAAAAAGACGTAAAACTATTCAACCCCCCTTCTAGTTTTCCACTATTGGTATCAAGAGCCACGTCTAGCAAGATTTTTTAAAATATATTATATTTTAAAACTTGTAACGATCTATGGAATCTTTAAAAAATTTAGAAGGGAAATCTATGCAAAGACCACCACTATTTGAAAGTAATGGATTTTTATATTGGAAAAATAGATTCGAAACTTATGTGAAATCAAAAGATCTTGATCTTTGGCATGTCATTACCTTTTGGTGATTTTTACCCTATTCAATATAATGTTGAAACTAAAATGGATGAAATTGTATCTTTTGAAAAACAAAATGATGATTTGAAAAAGAAACTAGCAAAAAATAATGAGGCTAAAATGGTTATTTATAATGCGTTACCACGCAAAGAATATGAAAGAATTTTTATGTGTAAAACCGCAAAAGAAATTTGGGATTCTTTACTAATTACCCACCAAGGTAATAGTCAAGTTAAAGATAACAAAATAGATCTTCTTGTACAACAATATGAACAATTTACGATTCCGGAAGAGGAATCAATTGATAATGATTTTGCTAAATTTAACACTATTATCACAAGTTTAAAAGCACTTGATGAGACATTTTCTAGTAAAAATTGTGTTAGGAAATTTCTTAGGGCATTGCATCCGAAATGGCGAGCTAAGGTCACGGCAATTGAAGAATCAAAGAATTTGATGACGTTATCACTAGATGAACTTATTGGCAACTTGAAGGTCCATGAAAAAATTATAAGAAAAGATTCGGAAACGGTCAAAGTCAAGAAAGAACAAACCAAATCCATTCCTCTAAAAGCCAAAAAGGAACCTAGTGACGATGATGTTTCAAGTGACGAGAGTGAAGACGAAGAATATGCAATGGCCGTAAGAGAATTCAAGAAATTCTTCAAGAGATGAGGAAGATTCACTAGATCACCACGAGACGAAAGAAAACCGTTCCAAAGAAATAGAAGTGATAACTACGGGAAAAGAAAGTGCTTTAGATGTGGAAGTCCAAATCATCTCATTGGCGAATGTCTAAAGCCGCCGGGTTATGAAAATCAAGGCGCCTTTGTTAGTGGAACATGGAGTGATAGTGACAAAGAAGAAGTGGAAAAACCAAGAGATGAAAAGTGTTTTACGGCAAAAGGAACCGACGAAATATGTTTAGGAATTGACTTGGAGCCTGACGAATGGATCAAGGATAGCGGATGTTCGAGGCACATGACGGGGAACCGCAAGCTATTTTCTACATACAAGGCATACAATGGAGGTAACGTTATTTTCGGTAGTGACTTACGTGAAAAAATCATTGGCAAAGGTACGATTTCTCAAGACTCACTTAGTATTGAAAATGTAGAGCATGTAGATAATTTAACATATAACTTGCTTAGTATAGGACAAATATGCGATAATAAATGTAGAGTTACCTTTACCGAAGAGGATAGCGAAATAGTTAAGAATGGAAAAATTATAGGTAGAGGAATTAGGAAAGGAGGTATATATGTTATGAAACTAGGAAACAAACCTGAGGATAGGATATGCCTAACGACCCTAGACGAAAACTCCACATTGTGGCATAGGAGATTAGGACACGCTAACATGCAACAAATACAATCTTTGGCCTCTAAAGAACTAGTTAGAAACTTGCCTAATCTAAAATATGACAAGCATTTTTGTGATGCATGTAAAATTGAAAAACAAGTTCATGCTAGTCACAAAGCTAAGAATATAGTATCCACTACTAGGTGCCTAGAACTATTACATATGGATCTTTTTGGTCCATCCGCTGTGCGGAGCTATGGAGGAAACAAATATACCTTAGTAATAGTAGATGACTACTCACGATACACGTGGACTAGGTTTTTAAGTGACAAGACCCAAGCCTTTGAAAAATTCAAAATATTTAGTAAAATGATTCAAAATAAATTAGGATGCACAATAGTAGCCATTAGGACGGACCATGGTAGGGAATTTGACAACGAAGTACAATTCGGAAAATATTGTGATTTAAATGGAATATCTCACAATTTCTCCGCTCCTCGTACTCCTCAATCAAATGGCGTAGTAGAAAGAAAAAATATGACACTACAAGAAATGAGTAGAACAATGTTAAATGAACAATCTATCCCACAAAAATTTTGGTGCCACGCTGTAGATATATCAACATATATTATTAATAGGGTATCAATTAGGAGGATTCTTGGAAAAACTCCTTATGAGTTACTAAGAGGTAGAAAACCAAACTTAAGCTACTTTAGAGTATTTGGAAGTAAATGTTACATTCTAAACACTAAGGATTACCTCACTAAGTTTGATCCAAAATCATATGAAGGAATATTTTTAGGATACTCACAAAATAGTAAAGCATATATAATACTTAACAAACACTCCATGAAAGTAGAAGAATCACTAAATGTAACATTTGATGAAACACCACCACCTCCTAAAACTTTACCTTTAAAAGATGATGACTTAGTCGAAGATGAAGCTATTGAGGTTAGTAAAACAAAACCCATAGGAAATGATAATGAAGACATTAACTTAGGAAATAACGAAATTGCAAATGTTAAAGAATATAGATCACATCCATTAGATAATATAATAGGACATCTTAACCAAAGAACCCTTAGGTCACAAGCCCAAGATAAAAATAATTTCTTTTGTTTCGTCTCAGCAATAGAACCTAAGAATATTAATGAGGCTTTAAAAGATGAAAATTGGGTTATAGCTATGCAAGAAGAATTAAATCAATTTAAGGCAAATGATGTTTGGGAATTAGTCCCAAATACAATGAATATGACTATCATAGGAACTAAATGGGTATATAGGAATAAGTTAGATGAAAATGGAATAGTTACTAGGAATAAAGCTAGGTTAGTTGCCCAAGGTTATAATCAACAAGAAGGAATTGATTATGACGAAACTTATGCCCCCGTAGCTAGACTAGAATCTATTAGGATATTACTTGCCTATGCATGCACCCTAGATTTTAAGTTATTCCAAATGGACGTGAAAAGTGCATTCCTTAACGGTTTTATCAATGAGGAGGTATATGTGGCACAACCTCCAGGATTCATTGACTTCGCAAAACCTGATTATGTTTATAAGTTAAAGAAAGCTTTGTATGGACTCAAACAAGCTCCCAAAGCTTGGTATGATCGATTAAAAGCTTTCCTTATTAAACATGATTATTCCATGGGAATGGTAGATAACACTCTTTTCACTAAAAGGAAAGACCCAAATCTCATCATTGTTCAAATATATGTTGATGACATTATATTTGGATCGACTTGTCAAGACATGTGTGATGAATTTGCCAAAATCATGATGAGTTTGAGATGAGTATGATGGGTGAACTTAACTTCTTCCTAGGATTACAAATAAAACAATTAGAAGATGGAATATTCTTTAACCAATCTAAGTACATTAAGGAAATACTTAAGAAATTTGGCCTAGAAGACTCAAAACCCATGAAAATTCCCATGTCTACGGAAGTAAAACTCACAAAGGATGATGAAGGTGAGTCCGTAGATAACACCAACTATAGAGGAATGATAGGTAGTTTACTATACTTGACGGCAAGTAGACCCGATATCATGTTTAGTGTCTGCCTTTGTGCCCGTTTTCAAGAGGATCCCAAAACCTCTCACCTAGAAGCGGTTAAGCGTATCTTCCGATACATTAAAGGCACTATACACTTAGGATTATGGTATCCTAAGGGATCCGACATAGAAACCATTGTCTATGCGGATTCGGATCATGCGGAAGACTACGTAGATAGAAAAAGCACAAACGGTATTTGCACGTTTATGGGATGTTGTCTAACATCTTGGTTTTCGAAGAAGCAAACCGCTCTTGCTATTTCTACCACCGAAGCCGAATATGTAAGCGCTGGAAAGGCATGTCAACAAGCACTATGGATGAAACAAGCTCTTATAGACTATGGCATTAGGTTAGAAAATGTTCCCATTATGTGCGATAACAAAGGTGCGATAGATTTAAGTAAAAATCCGGTGCAACACTCCAGGACTAAACATATAGAAATTCGCCATCACTTCCTTAGGGATAATGTACAAAAGGGAAACATATCTATAGAAAAAGTTGCATCGGAAGATAACATTGCGGATATATTCACTAAACCCCTTAAGCGTGAATTATTCAATCACTTGCATTTAGGATTAGGAATGATGGAACAAGTTGACTAAATTCTATTGCATTTAGACATTCTTTTTAAAAATTTGCATAAGATTTACTTTTCTTCCACTTCTCCAATTCTGAGTCTAGAAACCTATTTCACACAAAATTAAAGATTGGGAAATATTATTTTCTTTGCATATACTCTTTTGTAAAACCCAATCAATTTTTTTTATTCTCACATCTAGGAATTACATGAACATCATTTTCCTTGCATTGTTGACCAATGCTAAAAACATTTTTCCAAAATCATGCATAAACTCTCACATAAATTGTCAAGGTATATAATCTAATATATATTGATGCGTGGGAATCGCAACAGGCTTTACCTCTCGAGGGATCTCGAGAAGCTTACAACCCCCACCAGGCAGTGTACCTGATCGTTGTAGTATAGTATAGTGACAAGTACCGGGGGATTGATCGTTCAGCTTAGGAATAGTGTCGCTAGGATTAGAAAGCCTAAATACTAGTTCGAAAGGTGAGGGATGATTATTTTTTGTATTTTTATATTTTTATGAAAGCAAGTAAAATCTCGGGTTTTGGAAGAATGGGCGGAATTAGTTGCTATTCAACTAACCCAATACTAAGATGCAATCAAAATAAAATAATAAAAATGAAAATAAATTAAATTATATTAAAGTTGTGAGCAGTAATTGGAGAAAATGTGTTTACTTAGATTTCACTACTCCCTAGATATCTTTTACACGTTAATTACTTGTTATAATTGCATGGATGACGGATCGTATTCCTTAATACCATTCATGGGGTGGCACACATAACTCCCCAATTCTATGAGCTCTTATCTCCTCCTACACCATGCCCAGCACAACTATAGGGATTGTAAACAGTGGCTCATGCATTAAATACAACCAATAAAGACCTAGTGCGCCTCGGTTCATGTTTCTTAAGACGTTCAAGCATGTTACCATTTGGAGATCTGCCAGTTTTCTTAAGCCTAACATATAAATCATTCATCCAAGACAAGAATAAACAAGTAATCAACACATAATCAATATCTAGGTTTCATTAGATCTAAGCAAACACAAAAGAGATCTAGCCTAGCATGATAGAATTAAGACAAGAACAAGATATAGACAACCAACACATAGACATATTGATTGAATTAGAAGAACACTCATCTTGATTAATCATGCAAGGTATCAAGGGGTTGGAACCCTTGAAAAACCTGTAAAATTACACCAAAATCGTACTTAGGGTTTCTCCCAAAACTCCTCTCTTTTAAATGTGAAAAACTAGAAAACTATATATAGGAAAATAGGGATGACGGCGTCAAGAACAAAGGTGTGACGCCGTCATCTCACCGCCAAATACTTCCTCGGACGGCCTTGATCTACTTCTGACGCCGTCAAGGCCTAGGCCGTCACACAAATTACTCTTGACGCCCTGTGTGTGACGCCGTCATCAACTACGGATTTTAATTCTTGGGGTTTGACGCCGTCAGGAAAACTCTTGACGCCTTCATGAACTCTCGAATTTTATTATTGAGGTTTGACGCCGTCAGGAAATTACTCTTGACGCCGTCACCTACTGTTCCCAGCATGGAAAATTGAGACTTTGCCGTTTTCTTCACTTTTCTGCTCCAAAAACGTCCAAAATGGCTTCTTTTCTAGAATTCACTCTCCAAGTACCTAAAATCACAAAAGAAACGATTTAGGGCAATATTTGATCAAATAAATTCGGATTCGAGCTTAAATGACCCCCTAAAAGTGGTTCATTTTTCGCCTTATCATATACCCTTACACTTGATATTTGTTTGTCCTCAAGCAAATGCGCTTTTATTCTAGTCAAAAGACAAGTTAGAGGTCATTTAACACTAATATAAAAGTAATTACAACAAATAATCGTTCCACTAAAGACCAATAGACAAGCTCGGAGGTCATACACTAGCACCTCACAAATAGTGTTTAGATACTCACATCTCTCGGGTGTAATAAAGTAATATAACATTATGGAAATGGAAGATATCTCTCACTACCTGTCATAGCAAAATAGATTACCATAGGCTTGGGAAAGGATCAAACCTCCACCACATGGCGTAAGCACCTAGGATAAACTATCAAAGAGGTCTTTTAAAGGGTTGTAACGTTAGGTATAGGGATATGAATTACACGGTTTTGTTGGATAAAGGAAGTTTTACTGGTGGCGAGTTAACAATCTTCGTTAATTACATGTACAATATGGCGTTGCTAAGCCAAGACTAGACTCGACTTAAGCTAATAAATGAGAAATAACAAAAACATAAAATGAACATAGAATAAAAATAGATGGTAGTCCGTATGTTTTTTTCTTCTTTTTCTTTTTTTTTTTCTCTCTTTTTTTTCTTTTTCTATTTTTTTTTTCTTTTTCTTGATTTTTTTTTTCGATTTTTTTTTTCGATTTATTATTTTTTTTTTTTTGCATACACTCTTACCCTACCATCCAAAATAATACATCATAGGGAATGAATATTCCCCTTACACTTGAATTTTTACATACTTTACAATTAACTAATCTAATGACTCGAATTAAGAAAATTAAAACACTTGGAGCACTTTTAAGATTAACGTACATATGGGGGTAATATATGATGTTCTTCCCCATTACTCCATAAAATAAGTACTTACCCATGAGTCCCAATCGTCCCAAAACAATATGTACAAGGATATGACTCGACTTAGTAACCATGTAATCAATTAGATAGTTAACTTAGGGTTTAACAAATAACAATAATGCACTAAAGATGAGCGCATACACGGAAGGCTAAGGCGATTTGGTTGTACATTTAACTGGGGTGTAACAAATTCTTCCTTTAAGTAAAATGCTTAAAGTTAGAAACGAAAAGATAGGCTCGGAGGGGTGTACTAGGGGTTTCGTGTACTAAAAATGAGTACAACGCTAAGGGTGCGGGAAAAATTAGTTGACTTAACTAGCCAAGTAATATGACTTAAATGGTCAAATAATTATGATACGGGTTTAACACAAGGGTGATCCTAATGCCTCTTATCATGTAGTAATTCCTACCACACGAATGTAGTCTCACTAGCGGTCTCGGGATGCATCACTAACGCAAGTTCTAGAATCTAAATGCTACCGGTACACTCATAAGCACTAATAATGAATGCTTTTCCTATCAAATCTAAAGGCGAACCTCACATATTTGAGTGGAAAATTTTTCTGAACATACGGTTATGTGCTAGTCATACAATCTCCTATCCATGAGACGCTTGCTATGGCTAAAGTTTCACTCCTAAATGTTATAAAAAAATTTAAATTTGACGCTAAAATTACACTAACAAGTATTTCTCATAGTTTTATTACACATCTACCATTAAACAAAACAAACTCAAGCGAAAGTGCATATGTAAGGTATCATCTTTTTACCTTCCCCTTACACTTAAGATGAACATTGTCCCCAATGTTCAAGTAAAGAATGTAAAAGTGAAAAAGTAAAGAGAATGAAATCAAATACTCCCCTGATTCGCTCGGTATGGATTATAGGTTGGCCAGATTAGATCTTCCTCCAAGAAAATGAACAATCAAAGCTTCCCTTCCAGAATATAAATCATCTCCTTGTCGAACATAACCTGTAAATCCTGACAAAAATAGACAAGACAACCTCGCGTAAAATCGGCGGCATCCTATATAAGTTACTAAATCCTAGAAAACAAGATAAGATATAATGCTTGTGGAATGAAGTTTGCAGATTTCCTGGAGATTATAAAACTTAATGATTCACAAAAACCATAAGACTCCGTTAGAAAAAAAAAACCGGTAAAATTTCCAGATTTTTACTCCTGACGCCGTCAAGAGTAAAACCCTGACGCCGTCAGAATGGACCTGCAGAAATTCTTATGTTAAGTTTCCGGAAAATTTCTGGAAAAACTTGGTCCTACTTCCTGGAAAATCCTGCAAAACTTCATTATGACTCAATACAAGCATTTGACTCTAACAAATACAAATATACATGCTCACTTAAAATTGTGGAGAATCATGATCGTGTGTTTCTTGAAAACATATTTGGGGTTTCCCCTTACACTTATCTTTTGCAAAAATACTTTTAGGTTGGAGTTAAGACTAGGCCAAACAACATAGTAAAGTATTTCCACTTTTTTAATTGAGAAACATGATCTACCAACAATAAAAACAAAGCATGCATACGGAAGCAAATAACAAACAAATAAAATGAAAATCACACAAAGCATGGGTTGCCTCCCAAGAAGCGCTTTTCATTATTTACGAGTCTTGTAGCTAGACTCAAAGTCATGGGTTACTACGTGATCTCATCATTTGAAATGATATACCCCATATAGTTGTGATCATTACTGTTATGGTGGTAGTGCCTCAATCTGTCGATACTCGCAATCACCTTCCCACCTAATTTGCTTCTCAAGTTAGCTACCCCATCTTGGCTCACACCTTCGATTGTGAATGGCCCATACCACCAAGGACTTGGTTTATCGGGTGGTATTGTTGTTTCCAAGTGTCTCAAGATCACCAAGTTCCCTTCCTCAAATGGTACATGATTATTTATGGGTTGAGTATATTCGAATTTTGCCTGAACCTTATTGTTTTTGCTTCGCTCATTTTTTTCTTCCTTATAGCTTTTGATTCTTGCCTCCCATGCAAGAATTTTATTCTGAACACAAATGGGTGTCGTGTCAATGTTGTTTTTGACCTTTCTCCAACTCAAATCCTCATGCTTACTTTGTGGGGTCATGGGGAAGCTAATCTTTCTTTTTCCAGATTTAAGCTCGATCTTCCTACCTTCATACTTAATGACAGCCTTAGCGGTGGTGAGGAATGGTGACCCAAGGATTATTGGCATGCATCCATCCCCTTTATCATCGATGATCATAAAATCAACGGGGTACATGAATCCAGCGACATTAACTAACACATCTTCTGCGATTCCCAGGGGATATATGTACGAGTGTCCAACGAGAGATAACCTAACACGAGTAGGGGTTGGCATTTTTGACGTTAGTTGGACGTAAATAGTCAGGGGCATAAGATTTACTTCCGATCCTTGGTCGGCGAAAGCACTAAGATGTTTCAAGTCCCCGATGCTTGTTGGTATCTCAAAGTTCCCACATGCCACCTGCTTAGTAGCTACCTTTTGTACCACTAGTCTTTCGAGTACTGATCCTCCAGGTAGCGTATCATACTCATCTTTCACTACTTCCTCATTTTCAGACCCCTGATTGGGAGGTTGGTTACGCCCATCACCCTTAATCCAATTTGTTATGGTGTTTTTGTTATATCATGTTTCAGGTAGTAGCTCAAAGGTTGGGATTCTGGTGGTTTTTCTAAGGTCTGTTTAGCAGGAGTTCCTGCCTTCTCGTTATCTTTTTGGACGATGGTGATGGAGTTAACAAATTGGGTGGTGGGAGTGGCGCTTTCTTTCCTTAGTAGTATTCTTTCGGGGGTTCTCTGGTTGGCATACTCCTCTAAGAGACTCATCATCTCATTCATTTTTTCCTGCATTTCCTCTTTCTGCTTATAAACTGCTTCCTCGAATCTAGCAAGCCGATCAGAGTGAGTTGCCATATATTCTCTCATCCTAGCTTCAAACTCCGAACCAAGCTCTTTGGGAGGGGAACAAGGTGGGGCATAGTTCTGAAAAGTCTCGGCGTTTTCCCTAGAGGGTGATTCAGATAATGGTGCTGAAGTTGTTTTTGAGACAGAATTGACAGTAGCCCGTCTAGGACTCAAAGGTCTCCTTTGCCTTTCCTCAAAATAGTCAACTTTTGCCTCAAGTTTGCATAGGAGTTCATCGGGGATTTCGGTGGTTCCTCCAGATGTCGAGACTGCATTGATGGCCGCTTCTATCGTATGTTTAAATTCCCACATCTCATGATTATCAACAGCGAGCTCTTCGATAATTGCCCAAGACTCCTCGGCGTTCTTATCACGCAATTTACCTCCCGCGGCCCTGTCGATGGTGCGCTTAGTGTGATAGTCAACATGGTCGTATAAAATCTGGACTAATAACCAAAGGTTTATGCCATGATGAGGGATCTTGTGGAGGAGATCCTTAAAACGGGCCCAAGCCTCGTAGAAAGTTTCACCCCGCTGTTGCTCAAACATCAAAATGTCCCTTCTAAGCATTGCAGTCTTTTCTGGTGGAAAGAATTGGGTAAGGAAGCGATTGGCGAGATTGTCCCATGTGGTGATGGATCCCGCGGGTAAACGCTCAAGCCATTGACTAGCTTGATCCCGTAGAGAGAATTGGAATAGACGTAAACGGGTTGTCTCTCTAGTTGCAACATCTAGGTCTATGGAATCTACGATTTTGAGGAAGTCCTTAAGATGTTGATTTGGATCTTCGGAACGAAGTCCATGGAATGCACATCCGCTTTGCACCAACCGGATGGTGTCGGATCGCAAGGGGGTCACATTGGCTCCGGTGAGCTCAATGGTGTTTCGGTAGCCTTGGTGGCTAGGTCGGGAATACTCTCCTAAGGTTCGGGGCCTAAGGGGTTCTAGTGGTGGGTTTTGTTGTGGTGGGATGACGGGTTCAAAGATGTTACCACCTTCCATGATGTCGGATGGTAAAGATTACGAACAAAGACACGAAGAAATAAGATAGACTAAAGAAGACCTAGAAATAAAAAAAAAAAATCTTACTAGAAAGGAATCTAGCAAGTAGACCTAATAAAAAGAAATCCTAACCTAGACAATAACTATTCCCCGGCAACGGCGCCAAAAACTTGATGCGTGGGAATCGCAACAGGCTTTACCTCTCGAGGGATCTCGAGAAGCTTACAACCCCCACCAGGCAGTGTACCTGATCGTTGTAGTATAGTATAGTGACAAGTACCGGGGGATTGATCGTTCAGCTTAGGAATAGTGTCACTAGGATTAGAAAGCCTAAATACTAGTTCTAAAGGTGAGGGATGATTATTTTTTGTATTTTTATATTTTTATGAAAGCAAGTAAAATCTCGGGTTTTGGAAGAATGGGCGGAATTAGTTGCTATTCAACTAACCCAATACTAAGATGCAATCAAAATAAAATAATAAAAATGAAAACAAACTAAATTATATTAAAGTTGTGAGCAGTAATTGGAGAAAATGTGTTTACTTAGATTTCACTACTCCCTAGATATCTTTTACACGTTAATTACTTGTTATAATTGCATGGATGACGGATCGTATTCCTTAATACCATTCATGGGGTGGCACACATAACTCCCCAATTCTATGAGCTCTTATCTCCTCCTACACCATGCCCAGCACAACTATAGGGATTGTAAACAGTGGCTCATGCATTAAATACAACCAATAAAGACCTAGTGCACCTCGGTTCATGTTTCTTAAGACGTTCAAGCATGTTACCATTTGGAGATCTGCCAGTTTTCTTAAGCCTAACATATAAATCATTCATCCAAGACAAGAATAAACAAGTAATCAACACATAATCAATATCTAGGTTTCATTAGATCTAAGCAAACACAAAAGAGATCTAGCCTAGCATGATAGAATTAAGACAAGAACAAGATATAGACAACCAACACATAGACATATTGATTGAATTAGAAGAACACTTATCTTGATTAATCATGCAAGGTATCAAGGGGTTGGAACCCTTGAAAAACCTGTAAAATTACACCAAAATCGTACTTAGGGTTTCTCCCAAAACTCCTCTCTTTTAAATGTGAAAAACTAGAAAACTATATATAGGAAAATACGGATGACGGCGTCAAGAACAAAGGTGTGACGCCGTCATCTCGCCGCCAAATACTTCCTTGGACGGCCTTGATCTACTTCTGACGCCGTCAAGGCCTAGGCCGTCACACAAATTACTCTTGACGCCCTGTGTGTGACGCCGTCATCAACTACGGATTTTAATTCTTGGGGTTTGACGCCGTCAGGAAAACTCTTGACGCCTTCATGAACTCTCGGATTTTATTATTGAGGTTTGACGCCGTCAGGAAATTACTCTTGACGCCGTCACCTACTGTTCCCAGCATGGAAAATTGAGACTTTGCCGTTTTCTTCACTTTTATGCTCCAAAAACGTCTAAAATGGCTTCTTTTCCAGAATTCACTCTCCAAGTACCTAAAATTACAAAAGGAACGATTTAGGGCAATATTTGATCAAATAAATTCGGATTCGGGCTTAAATGACCCCCTAAAAGTGGTTCATTTTTCGCCTTATCATATATCTTTGACATTCAAGATTGAGCAAAAATCGAATCAAGGAGATTTTGGATTGTTTCTTAAGAATTTTTTTTTCTTCTTTGCATTTAGGAGTCGAAACAATCACAACTCCACATTTGTTGCATATAGGCACACACTAGGACAAAATCACTCATAATATTGTCATCTTGTTTCATCACTAGATTTTTGACTCACTAGTTGCCTTTGCCTTTGATCTAAGATAATTTCCTTAGGAAGATTAAGTGCTCTTGCCTTTATTTGTCTCCTTTAGCTTATTATTTGTTGCTTATTTGCTCTTTTGCTTAAGTGTTTTTGCATGCATGCTATATCTTGATTAGATTAGATGCTATATTGCATAAAGGAATTGAACTTGCTTGAATCCAAATCCAAAAACACAACCTTTCTGCAAATTTTCTACCAAAAACCCAATTCTGGCAATCTGGAAATCATCAGATGGGCGGCCACCTTAATTATGTAAGGCGGCCCCCTTAATTTTAAGGGGACCGCCCCCTAATTAAGGGGACAGGCCATCTTCTGGACGGGTTTACAGAATCTTTTCTGCTTTTTAGCCCATTTCAACCTACATTTCCCAATTTTCACCAACATATTTTGTCCTAATCTCCCAAACAAACTTTATCCATCCATAAACACACAAATCTTACACTATAAATATCCCCAATCTTCAACACTCTCCATTCATCCCTTCATGACTTCTCCAAACAAACCAAAACCAAAAGCCTCAAAGCTAGCAAGGATGACGGAAAAACCCATTTGGCGAAGAAAAAGCCCTCGAAACAAATCCATCATAACCAATGAAGTTGGTGATGAGGCGAAAAATGAACCACTTTTAGGGGGTAATTTAAGCCCGGAATTAAATTTATTTGATCAAATATTGCCCTAAATCGTTCCTTTTGTGATTTTAGGTACTTTGGGAGAGAAATCTGGAAAAGGAAGCAATTAGGACGTTTTTGGAGCATAAAAGTGAAGAAAACGCCAAAGTCTTAATTTTCCTTGTTGGGAACAGTAGGTGACGGCGTCAAGAAGAAAATCCTGACGGCGTCAAGAGTAATTTTCATGACGACCCAGTACAGAATTGAAGGCGTTACGAGGTAGAGCGTCAAGAGTAAAATGCGTGACGGCCTGGAAAATGTTATAACGTGACGGCGTCAAAAGTAGATCAAGGCAGTCCGAGAATTCTTTTGGAGGCGAGATGATGGCGTCACCAATTTGGTCTTGACGCCGTCAGCCTCAATTTCCTATATATAGTTTTCTAATTTTCATTCATAAAGAGAGAAGTTTTGGAGAAACCCTAAGGCCGAACTTGGTACGAATTTTACAGGTTTTTCAAGGGTTCTCAGCGCTTGAACCCTTTCATGTGTAATTGAGATAAGTATTCTTTTAATTCAATCAATATGTCTATGTGTTGGTTGTCTATATCTTGTTCTTGTCTTAATTCCATCATGCTAGGCTAGATCTATCTTGTGTTTGCTTGGATCTAATGAAACCTAGATGTTAATTATGTGTTGATTACTTGTTTATGGTTGTATTGGATGAATGATTTCGATGTTAGGCTTAAGAAAACTGGCAGATCTCCAATTGGTAACATGCTTGAACGTCTTAGAAAACATGAACTGACGTGCACTAGGTTTTATTGGTTGTATTTAATGCATGAGTAAATTCTAATGATCCCATGTTAGGAGCTTCTTAGCCGGCTCGACATAGGAGTGAAGTAGGCACTCATAGGATTGGGGAATTAAGTGCGCCACCTCATGAATGGTATTAAGGAATACAATCCGTCATCCACGCAACTATAACAAGTAATTAACGTGTAAAAGATATCTAGGGAGTTGTGAAATCTAAGTAAACACAACTTCTCCACTTATTGCTCACAACCTTAGTTAATTTAGTTTATTTTCATTTCTAGTATTTTATTTTGATTGCATCTTTAGTATTGGGTTAGTTGACTAGCAACTAATTCCGCCCAAATCCTTCAAACCCGAGATTTTAACTTGCTTTCTTAAAAAATATAAAAATACAAAAATAATCATCCCTCATCTTTAGAACTAGTATTTAGGTTTTCTAATCCTAGCGACACTATTCCTAGCTGAACGATCAATCCCCCGGTACTTGTCACTATACTATACTACAACGATCAGGTACACTGCCTGGTGGGGGTTGTAAGCTTCTCAAGATCCCTTGAGAGGTAAAGCCTAGTGCGATTCCCACGTATCAAGTTTTTGGCGCCGCAGCCCGGGGAATAGTTATTGTCTAGGTTAGAATCTCTTTTTATTAGGTCTACTGGCTAGATTCCTTTCTAGTAAGATTTTATTTTTATTTTTAGGTTTTCTTTAGTCTATCTTATTTCTTTGTGTTTTTGTTCGTAACTCTTCACCACCCGACATCATGGACGATGGGAACATCTTTGAACCCGTCATCCCACCACAACAAAACCCACCACTAGAACCTCTTAGGCCCCGAACCTTAGGAGAGTATTCCCGACCTAGCCAACAAGGCTACCGAAACACCATTGAGCTCACCGGAGCCAATGTGACCCCCTTGCGATCCGACACCATCCGGTTGGTGCAAAGCGGATGTGCATTCCATGGACTTCGTTCCGAAGATCCAAACCAACATCTTAAGGACTTCCTTAAAATCGTAGATTCCATAGACCTAGATGTTGAAGCTAGAGAGACAACCCGATTACGCCTATTCCAATTCTCTCTACGGGATCAAGCTAGTCAATGGCTTGAGCGTTTACCCGCGGGATCCATCACCACATGGGATGATCTCACCACTCGTTTCCTTGCTCAATTTTTCCCACCGGGGAGAACTACTAAGCTTAGAAATGACATCTTGATGTTCCAACAACGTCAAAATGAATCTCTCTATGAAGCATGGACTCGTTTCAAGGACTTACTCCAAAAAGTCCCTCACCATGGCATAGATCTTTGGCTCCAAATCCAAATCTTTTATGACCATATCGATCTCTCCACGAGGCGAGCCATTGACCAATCGGCCGGTGGTAAGCTACGTGATCTAAGTGCGGAACAATCATGGGAACTCATAGAGGATCTTGCTCTCTATGACAACGAAAGTTGGAATGATCCCCGTGATTTGAACAAAATGGTCAAGGCAACATCTTTGCCTTCGAACAATTCTAGCACTCCCGACCGTAGGATCATGGAACTTGAGGACCAAGTCAAGTTTCTCATGAAATCTTACGAAGCTCCTAAGCCTTCAAGCCAAGTGAACAAAATCACTTCTTCATGCGAATTATGTAGTGGTCCCCACGACACTCGTGATTATGTGGAACTCCCCGGAACAGCTTTTGCGGACTACGCATCCACGCGTACCGACGAAGCGGGAGATAAGTGGTACACTTTCAAACCCGAGCCAAACCCTTACGGTGATTCATACAACCCCTCTTGGAAAAATCACCCAAACCTTAGGTGGAAACAAAATCAACCTAATTCTTCCAATCCGCCTAATCGTTACCAAATAAACGGTTCACCCTCCAACCGTACTTTCAACAACAATCCTTCTAACAACTATGGTAGTACCAACAATCTTGAAGGATTGATGTCTAAGTTCATGGCATCTCAAGAAGCTCGCATATCTAATTTTGAAGCCGATTTCAAACAAAAGCAAAGCGAGATGACCACCAAAATTGACGCATTGTTGAAAGTTCTCAATGACCGAGAAATGGGAGCACTCCCAAGCGACACGGTCAAGAATCCGTAACTAAACGTTAATTCCATATCTTCAGTTTCGTCACCCACTTCGTGTCCACAATACTACTCGGTTAAATCAACGTGCACGTGTTTCAAACAAAACCAAATTCTTCAAAAGGACCAATCAAGTAAAACACCCGATATAGAACCGGTCAAAAGTATAGTTGAAACACCTCTTATGCAAGACCTTGACGATGAATTCAAGGAACTTCACCTTGAACGCCCCGTCATTGATGTCTTAGCGCGTGCTCCTTACTATAGTGCCCTCCTAGAAAAATATGAGAAGTTTAAACTAGGTAAAAATGGGACCGCCTTCGTTCAAAATAAGTTGCCTAAAAAGCTTGACGATCCGGGTATATTTGTTTTGCCTTATAACATAGGAAGATCCGAAGCTTTCGACACACTAGCCGATTTAGGGTCAAGCCTCAACTTGATTCCCTTATCCTTATTCACCGCTCTTAAGCTAGGAAAGTTAGAGGAAACGGAGGTATTGATAGGGCTAGCGGATGGGAGTATTGCCCACCCGGTTGGAATGATTAAGGATGTGGTTGTTCACGTAGGAAGGTTAACTATATTAGCGGATTTTCACGTCCTAGACATGGTTAGTGACACTACATGCCCATTATTGGTAGGAAGAGGATTTTTAGCAACCGCTAGCGCCATGATAGATTGTAAAGAGTCTAAGATAGCGGTAGGTGAAGGCGATACTTGGTCGGTGTACGATGTAAAGAAGCATAGTTATGATTGTGATGATGAACCGACACCGCATTGGGTAGAGATGAATAGGAGACCGTCTAGATATGGACCTTGGATAGAAAGGAACTTTATAGGACCTCAATGCCCATTTTATCTAGAAAAAGATTTCATTGAGAAAACACATTCGGTGGAACAACTCATAGCTAGAGACGAAGAGCTAGATCCCTTTGAGGACCCCTTAGTCTTTAGGAAGATGATTGAGTTCTTGAGCGTAATGCCTATTAATATAGAGATGAATAAGTGGAAAAGAGAGGGAGACAAGTGTAAATGGAGGTGGGACAAGCCACCTAAAGAAGGTGACGGATCATGGCATATGAGGATGACTTTGTATGATCCGGATGGAGAAAAGTTTGAAAGGTCATACCATACTAAGGAAACCGATAAGAAGTTGAAACCTAAGTTTGATCCCAAAGATGTCCTCAATGAGGAACTCACCCGTATCACGTAGTAACCCATGACCTTGAGTCTAGCTACAAGACTCGTAAATAAAGAAAAGCGCTTCTTGGGAGGCAGCCCATGCTTTGTGTGATTTTATTTTATTTTGTTTGTTATTTGCTTCCGTATGCATGTTTTATTTTTATTGTTGGTAGATCATGTTTCTCAATTAAATAGTGAAAATACTTTACTTTGTTGTTTTGGCCTAGTCTTAACTCCACCTAAAAGTACTTTTGCAAAAGATAAGTGTAAGGGGAAACCCCAAATATGTTTTTAAGAAACAAACCGATCATGATTCTCAACAATAATAAATGGACATGTATATTCGTATTTGTTAGAGTCAAATGCTTGTATTGAGTCATAATGAAGTTTTGCAGGATTTTCCAGGAAGTGAGACCAAGTTTTTCCAGAAATTTTCCGGAAACTTAACATAAGAATTTCTGCAGGTCACTTCTGACGGCGTCACGTGTAAAAATCTGGAAATTTTACCGGTTTTGTTTTTCTAACGGAGTCTTATGGTTTTTGTGAATTATTAAGTTTTATAATCTCCAGGAAATCTGCAAACTTCATTCCACAAGCATTATATCTTATTTTGTTTTCTAGGATTTAGTAACTTATGTAGGTTGCCGCCGATTTTATGCGAGGTTTTCTTGTCTATTTTCTCAGGATTTACAGGTTATGTATGACAAGAAGATAATTTATATTCTGGAAAGGAAGCTTTGATTGTTCATTTTTCTTGGAGGAAGATTTAACCTGGCCACCTTATTATTCATACCGAGCGAATCAGGGGAGTATTTGATTTCATTCTTTTTACTTTTTCACTCTTACATTCTTTACTTGAACATTGGGGACAACGTTCATCTTAAGTGTAAGGGAAGGGTAAAATGATGATACCTTACATGTACACTTTCGCTTGAGTTTGTTTTGTTTAATGGTAGATGTGTAATAAAACTATGAGAAATACTTGTTAGTGCAATTTTAACGCCAAATTTAAAATTTTTTACAACATTTAGGAGTGAAACTTTAGCCATAGCAAGCGTCTCATGGATAGGAGATTGTATGACTAGCACATAACCATATCATTCAGAAAAATTTTCCACCCAAATATGTGAGGTTCACCTTTAGATTTGAGAGGAAAAACATTTACTATTAGTGCTTATGAGTGTACAGGTAGCATTTAGATTCTAGAACTTGCGTTAGTGATGCATCCCGAGACCGCTAGTGAGACTACATTCATGAAGTAAGATTTACTACATGATAAGAGGCATTAGGATCACCCTTGTGTTAAACCCGTATCATAATTACTTGACCATTTATGTCATATTATTTGGCTAATCAAGTCAACTAATTTTTCCCACACCCTTAGCGTTGTACTCATTTTTAGTACAAGAAACCCCTAGTACACCCCTCCGAGCCTATCTTTTCGTTTCTAACTTTAAGCATTTTACTTAAAGGGAGAATTTGTTACACCCCACTTAAATGTACACCTAAATCGCCTTAGCCTTCCGTGTATGCGCTCATTTTTAGTGCATTATTGTTATTTGTTAAACCCTAAGTTAACTATCTAATTGATTACATGGTTGCTAAGTCGAGTCATATCCTTGTACATATTGTTTTAGGACGATTGGGACTCATGGGTAAAGTACTTATTTTATGGAGTAATGGGGAAGAACATCATATATTACCCCCATATGTACGTTAATCTTAAAAGTACTCCAAGTGTTTTGATTTTCTTAATTCGAGTCATTAGATTAGTTTATTGTAAAGTATGTAAAGATTCAAGTGTAAGGGAAATGTTCATTCCCTATGTTGTATTATTTTGGATGGTAGGGTAAGAGTGTATGCAAAAAAAAAAAAAAAAAAAAAAATCGAAAAAATCAAGAAAAAGAAAAAAAAAATAGAAAAAGAAAAAGAGAAAACATACGGACTACCATCCCTTTTTATTCTATATTCATTTTATGTTTTTGTTATTTTTCATTTGTTAGCTTAAGTCGAGTCTAGTCTTGGCTTAGCAACGCCATATTGTACATGTAATTAACCAAGATTGTTAACTCGCCACCAGTAAAAACTTCCTTTATCCAACAAAACTATGTATTTCATAGCCCTACACCTAACGTTACAACCCTTTAAAAGACCTCTTTGATAGTTTATCCTAGTTGCTTACGCCATATGGTGGAGGTTTGATCCTTTCCCAAGCCTATGGTAATCTATTTTATTATGACAGGTAGTGAGAGATATCTTCCGTTTCCATATTGTAATTTATACTTTATTACACCCGAGAGATGTGAGTATCTAAACACTATTTGTGAGGTGCTAGTGTATGAACTCCGTGCTTATCTATTGGTCTTTAGTGGAACGATTATTTGTTGTAATTACTTTTATATTAGTGTTAAATGACCCTAACTTGTATTTTGAGTAGAATAAAAGGGCATTTGCTTGAGGACAAGCAAATCTCAAGTGTAAGGGTATATGATGAGGCGAAAAATGAACCACTTTTAGGGGGTCATTTAAGCCCGGAATTGAATTTATTTAATCAAATATTGCCCTAAATCGTTTCTTTTGTGATTGTAGGTACTTTGGGAGAGAAATCTGGAAAAGGAAGCAATTCGGACGTTTTTAGAGCATAAAAGTGAAGAAAACGCCAAAGTCTTAATTTTCCTTGCTGTGAACAGTAGGTGACGGCGTCAAGAAGAAAATCCTGACGGCGTCAAGAGTAATTTTCATGACGACCCAGTACAGAATTGAAGGCGTCACGAGGTAGAGCGTCAAGAGTAAAATGCGTGACGGCCTGGAAAATGTTATAACGTGACGGCGTCAAAAGTAGATCAAGGCAGTTCGAGAATTCTTTTGGCGGCGAGATGACGGCGTCACCAATTTGGTCTTGACGCCGTCAGCCTCAATTTCCTATATATAGTTTTCTAATTTTCATTCATAAAGAGAGAAGTTTTGGAGAAACCCTAAGGCCGAACTTGGTACAAATTTTACAGGTTTTTCAAGGGTTCTCAGCCCTTGAACCCTTTCATGTGTAATTGAGATAAGTATTCTTTTAATTCAATCAATATGTCTATGTGTTGGTTGTCTATATCTTGTTCTTGTCTTAATTCCATCATGCTAGGCTAGATCTATCTTGTGTTTGCTTGGATCTAATGAAACCTATAAACAAGTAATCAACACATAATTAACATCTAGGTTTCATTAGATCCAAGCAAACACAAGATAGATCTAGCCTAGCATGATGGAATTAAGACAAGAACAAGATATAGACAACCAACACATAGACATATTGATTGAATTAAAAGAATACTTATCTCAATTACACATGAAAGGTATCAAGGGCATAGAACCCTTGAAAAACCTGTAAAATTCACACCAAGTTCGTACTTAGGGTTTCTCCAAAACTTCTCCTTTATTTTAATGTGAAAATCAGAAAACTATATATAGGAAATAGGGTCTGACGGCGTCAAGACCAAATAGGTGACGCCGTCACCTCGCCGCCAAAACTCTTCTCGGACTGCCTTGATCTACTTTTGACGCCGTCATGTATTATGCATTTCCAGGCCGTCATGAATTTTACTCTTGACGCCCTACTTCGTGACGCCGTCAAATCTGTACTGGGTCATCATGGAAATTACTCTTGACGCCGTCAGGAATTCCTTCTTGACGCCGTCACCTACTGTTCCCAGCAAGGAAAATTAAGACTTTGGCGTTTTCTTCACTTTTATGCTCCAAAAACGTCCGAATTGCTTCCTTTTCCAGATTTCACTCCCAAAGTACCTAAAATCACAAAAGGAACGATTTAGGGCAATATTTGATCAAATAAAGTCAATTCCGGGCTTAAATGACCCCCTAAAAGTGGTTCATTTTTCGCCTCATCATATATATATATATATATATATATATATATATATATATATATATATATATATATATATATATATATATATATATATATATATATATATATATATAAATAAAAGATAACTATATTCCTTTTGGCGTATCTATTTACCAACTAAGTCAACTTAATGGTATAATAGTATTTCCAAACCAATTGCATGCTTTATATAACACAAGTACTTTTGACCAAGTCACTTCATGTTCATGTCTCATCAAAACATAAACTTGTTATAATCCCATTATACGTTATTAATCATTGATCATTACAATGACTTCTTGTTGGGTCTGAAACTGCTGCTGAGTGAAACTGCTGCTAAGTGAAACTGCTGCTAGTGGTAATGATTCTGCTGCTAATGTCAAAGTGCTGCTGAGGATAAATACTGCTGACAGAATCTGCTGCTAATGGGATAAGGATGTATACGGTTTAGATAAATATAAAATAGATTGTGTAAATATTATATTTATCTAGAATATACTTATCTTGAAGAGAAAGGTATTGTAAACCTAGTAGGACTCCTTGGCCTATAAAAGGAGGATCCTAGGGTTAGTTTATGTACGTGTTATTATTCACTTCAAGGTTGTAAAACCCTAGCATTGTTGAGTGCTCGTATTAATAATATTGAAGTGTTGAAAGAGAATCATAAGTCTTCTTAAGTTAAGCTTTTATATTCCGCGTATTAGCTTAAGTATTCATTCAAGTTAACTTCTATATAAGATCGTTTAAGCTCAACTGGGATCAACAAGTGGTATCAGAGCTTGTGATCTAGAAGTTATAATCAAGAAGATTTTGTTTCTTTAAAGTTTGCTGTTCCAAATCGTTTGCTTAAGATGGGTGATGAAACTCATATGGTGACTGCTTCAAGGGTACCTATGCTCAATCCTTCTGAGCATGAGCTATGGAAGAGGAGGATCAGACAATACATTCGCATGATCGACTTCAACATGTGGAATGTGATTGTTAATGGTGATTCTGAACCAGAGAAGAGTGCTGATGGTAAGGAGATACTAATCAAGTCTGCTGAAGCTAATGCAACTAGGAAGCTGGAAATCAAGGCTCATAGTATTCTCTTAATGGGAATACCTAATGAATTTCAAATGGACTTTGATGATTGTGAAACAGGAAAAGCATTGATGGATGCTGTGGAATTCAGGTTTGGAGGGAATGATGCTACTAAGAAATCCAGGAAGAACATGTTGAAGCATCAGTTTGAAAACTTTACTTCTGAATCTGGAGAAAAGATAATTGGCACATACAACAGGCTAAATCAACTAGTTAGTCATCTAAAGCTGGTTGGTTATGTTGTTCCACAGGAAGATGTGAATCTCAAGTTCCTAAGAAGTCTTGCACCTGAATGGAGTATGCATACAGTGGTATGGAGGAATAAGCCTGACTTTGAAACAATGAAGTTGGAGAGCCTCTACAACAATTTAAGGGTGTATGAATCTGAATTGGCTACTTCTTCTACTTCATCCTCTGGTACTCAAAATCTTGCCTTTGTATCCTCTAAAGGAAAAGAATCTCACTCTGCTCCTCATTCTACTGCTTATGGAGTCTCTGCTGCTGATGGTTCTGCTGCCAGTTCAAATGATAAGATCTCTACTAGTGATATTGCTTTGTGTGCATTCTTGGTTGAGCTCACAACAACTATAAGGTCACATGTCTTAAATCAAGATTTGGATTACATTGATCCTGATGATCTTGAAGAAATTGATCTTAAATGGCAAATGGCTATGTTAACTTTGAGGGCAAGAAAGTTCTTGAAAAAGACTGGAAAAGAAGTCAAGTATAAAGCTAAAGACAGTCCAGGCTTTGACAAATCAAAGATAGAATGCTACAACTGCAACAGGAAGGGACATTTTGCTAGAGAATGTAGAGCTCCAAAGAAGAATGCTGATGCTGCAAAGAAGGTTACTGAAGAATCAAAGACTACTGCACTGGTGTCTTGTGATGGACTGGGAGATTATGATTGGAGTGATATGGCTGAAGAAGAACCAAACTTCTCTTTGGTAGCTGTTGATCAACCCAAGGTGCAGAACTTTGCACTTATGGCCTATGGTTCATCATCAGGCTCTGACTCTGAGGTATCTAATGACTCTGAATCATCTGGTTGTTCTTTTAAATCTTGTTCTGACACTATAGAAGTTCTTAAGGCTAGGAATGAGAGTTTAAATAAAGAAGTTGAACACCTAAAACTTGATAACTTAGGTTACAAAGTAGGTATTCAAAATGTTGAAAGAAGATTAGAATATCTTAAAGAGTGTGAGAAGGAATATGTAGATCAACTTAATCTCAGAGATATAGAAATTTTTAAGAAAAACAGTGAAGTAGAAGTTCTTAAAAATAAGTTGGTAGAAGCAGAAAAAGAAAAAGAGGAAGCTCTTGCTGAAAAAGATAAACATGTAGTAAGAGTACAAAAACAACAATTTGCTTCTGATATGGTTTATAAATCTATTGAGAATAACTTGATGAGAAAAGGTAGTGGAATTGGATATAATGAAGTGGCTCCTCCAGCCAAAAGTGCTTTTGCTCCACCAGGAAAAGAACTATCCTTCATTAGTGAGCTAAATATTGAAAAACCTGTAGGTGAAAGTAGCACAAGTGTTAATGAGACACCTAAGGTTGAGGCTAGAAAATTTCCTGAAGCTCCTATTATAGAAGATTGGTATTCTGATAGTGATAGTGATGAGGAACAGGTTAAAAAGAATCAAAGTGTGAAAAAGGAAGAAATTCCTACTCAGGTTAAACCTAAGGTTGAACAGATAAAGTTTGTCAAACCTGTGTTAGGAAACAACTTCTCTAGGAAAATGGTAGAATACAATGAGATACCTAGAGAACAGATGGATAGGTTCAATAATAAGCCTAGGGGTAACCAGAGAAACTTCAACAACCTAGTTTCAAACAGATTAGGTAATCAGTTTCAATTACAAAAGAAGG
Source organism: Artemisia argyi (assembly GCA_030686995.1). NCBI lineage: Eukaryota > Viridiplantae > Streptophyta > Magnoliopsida > Asterales > Asteraceae > Artemisia > Artemisia argyi. Next base: position 60,376,249 of record CM060694.1, read on the forward strand.
CTTGTTATAAGTGTGGTAGCTTTGACCACTTGATTGTTAGATGCCCTGAACACCAAAAGCCTGTTTGGAATCAATACACTAGGGTGAATCACAAATATGTAACAAAACAAACTCACCCACATCCTAATAGAAACATGGTTCCAAGAGCTGTTTTGTTGAGATCTGGTGCTACTAGATCTATTTATGCTGCTAAATCAAATGGTGTTTTCAAATCAACAACTAGTTCTTCTACAGGCTCTACTGCTAGTAAGCATTCTGCTGCCAGTATGAACTCTGCTGCTAGCAAGCAACCTGCTGCTAGTACAAAACTTTCTACTTCTGAGCCAAAACATCTTCCAAATACAGTTGTTGGTAATCACTTTTATGCTGTTAAGGCCTCAGCTTGCTGGACTTGGAAACCAAAAACAAATGGTTCAAATTATGTTTCCAAGGATAGCAGTGCATCAAGTGATTTAAAGAAATTTGATTATGTTGATGCACAGGGCAGATCCAAGTCAGTAATGGCTTGGGTCGTCAAGAGGAACTAATGTCTCTACTTTTCATGTGCAGGTTAATCTACTGGATGAGCTTAAGGATATGGTTATTGTTGACAGTGTGACAGGAGATGAGTCTCAACTTGAAGACTTTGAGGCTTTTGATGGTGGTTATGTTGCTTTTGGGAATGATCCAAAAGGTGGAAAGATTGTTGGAAGAGGAACTCTTAAAACTGGAAATTTGGACTTTGAGAAGGTGTTTCTTGTGCAAGGACTTAAGTTTAACCTTTTTAGTGTCTCACAAATGTGTGACAAAAAGAACTTTGTTCTTTTTACAGACACTGAGTGTATGATCCTTTCTCCTGACTATCAGTTGCCAGATGACAAATCTGTGCTTTTGAGGGTCCCTAGAAATGAAAATATATACAGTGACCATATTAAGAACATTGTTCCTAAGAGGACTTTGACTTGTCTAATTGCAAAGGCCACTATTGATGAGTCCAAATTATGGCATAGGAGATTGGGACATCTGAACTACAAGACAATGAACAAATTGGTAAAAGGAAATCTGGTCAGAGGAATGCCTACTAAGACTTTTGAGAGTTGTGAAACTTGTGTTGCCTGTCAAAAGGGTAAACAACACAGAGTTTCATTCAAGTCCAAAATTGTGAACACAAATACTGAGCCATTACACCTACTGCACATGGACTTACTTGGGCCTGTATTTGTCAAAAGCTTGAACAAAAAGTCATATTGTCTTGTTGTCACTGATGACTTTAGCAGGTTTACTTGGGTATTCTTTCTTGCTACAAAAGATGAAACTCCAGAAATACTCAAGGCATTTATTACAAGAGTTGAAAACCTGTACAATCACAAGGTGAAGATAATAAGATGTGACAATGGTACTGAGTTCAAGAATAGTGTTATGAATCAATTCTGTGTGGGGAAAGGAATTCTTAGACAGTATAGTGTAGCAAGAACTCCACAACAGAATGGTGTTGCAGAAAGAAGAAACAGGACACTTATTGAGGCTGCAAGAACAATGTTATCTGATTCAAAACTACCAATTCCTTTTTGGGCTGAAGCTGTGAATACTGCATGCTTTGTGCAGAACAAAAGTAAGGTAGTCAAGCCTCATAATAAGACTCCATATGAGTTATTTCATGGAAAGAAGCCACTGATTGATTTTCTCAAACCATTTGGATGTCCTGTTACAATTTTGAACACTAAGGATCAGCTAGGCACATTTGATGAAAAAGCTGATGAAGGGAATTTGGTTGGTTACTCTGTGATTAGTAAAGCCTTCAGGGTATACAATAAGAGAACCAAACATGTAGAGGAGAATTTGCATATCAAGTTTTCTGAGAACACATCTAATCCTGAGGGAAAAGGACCTGAATGGCTGTTTAATGTTGATATGCTTACCAAAACAATGAACTATGTACCAGTCATTGCTAGTATTGACAAACCACAAGAAGAATTTGTTGTGATTGAAAAGATAAAGGTTGGTCCTACCTTTCAGTCAGTTTCAAGTCCTAAAGAAGATGTGGTCACTCAAGAGAAACCAAAGGAAACTGAAGAAGGTTTTGAAATACCTATTGAAGCAGAAAAAGATAGTAATGAGCCTCTCAAAGTAGTTGTTGATGTCTCTCCTACAAAGCCAGAAGACTCTGCTGCTGACTCAGAAGACTCTACTGCTAGGCCAAAAGTTACAACTACTGCTCCACCACATTCTGCTTCCAAGCCTACTAACTCTACTGCTACTTCAATGTTTCCTAATTTGGACTCTCAGGGCAGACCTATTGCTGAATCTATCTATCCTGATGATCCAAATATGCCTCCTCTTGAGAATATTTATTATGACACAGATGATGATGCACTTGATGGTCAGTTATTTGGAGCTGCTGCAGATTTTACTAATTTGGAACTCAATATTCCTGTTAGTCCTACAACTACCACAAGAGTACACAAGGATCATCCAAAAGATCAAATTCTAAGTGATCCACAATCATCTATTCAAACTAGGCAGATGACTAAAGCACTGAAAGATCTTCAACATCAAAGTTTCTTTGCCAGATCTCTACATCAAAGAAATAGTCATAAAGATCTTCAAAATTGCCTGTTTGCATGTTTTCTTTCTCAAATTGAACCCAAAAACACTTACAAAGCCTTACAAGAAGCAAGTTGGGTGGAAGCAATGCAAGATGAGCTTCTACAATTTAAGCTGCAAGAAGTTTGGACTTTGGTTGAACTGCCAAATGGAAAAAGAGTGATTGGCACAAAATGGGTTTTCAGATGCAAAAGAGGTGAGAGAGGAATTGTCATAAGGAATAAGGCACGGTTAGTAGCACAGGGATACATACAACAAGAAGGCCTTGATTATGATGAGGTATTTGCTCCAGTGGCAAGAATAGAAGCAATTAGAATATTCTTGGCTTATGCTTCATACAAAGATTTTGTAGTGTATCAAATGGATGTGAAAAGTGCTTTTCTGTATGGGACCATTACAGAAGAGGTTTATGTAGCTCAACCACCAGGCTTTGAAGACCCTGATCATCCTGACAAAGTTTACAAGGTAAATAAAGCAATGTATGGTCTACATCAAGCTCCTAGAGCTTGGTATGACACTTTGTCAACATACTTGCTAGACTCTGGGTTCAGCAGAGGAAAGATTGATAAAACTTTGTTTCTCAAAAGACAAAAGGATGATATTTTGCTGGTTCAAATCTATGTTGATGACATCATCTTTGGGTCTACTAACAAAGCTATGTGTGTTAGTTTTAAAAAGCTTATGAAGGACAAGTTTGCTATGAGTTCAATGGGAGAACTCACCTTCTTCTTAGGTCTGCAAGTTACACAGAAAGAAAATGGCATCTTTATCAGTCAGGATAAGTATGTCAATGATATTTTGAAGAAGTTTGGATTTGAAGATGCTAAACCTGCCAAGACTACCATGGACACCAGTAAACCATTGCTGAAGGATGAATATGGAAAGGAGGTGGATATACACTTGTACAGGTCTATGATTGGCTCATTGATGTATCTTACAGCATCAAGGCCTGATATCATGTTTGCTGTGTGTGCCTGTGCAAGATTTCAAGTGTGTCCCAAGGAATCACATCTCAATGCTGTGAAGAGAATTTTTAGATATCTGAGGCATCAACCAAAATTGGGCCTTTGGTATCCTAAGGATTCCCCATTTGATTTGGTCTCCTATTCAGATAGTGACTATGCTGGAGCTTCTTTGGATAGAAAGTCTACAATAGGGGGTTGTCAATTTCTAGGAAGCAGATTGGTGTCATGGCATACAGGTCGAAGCGATGAGACTATTATGAAACTTATTCAGGAATTGACGGTTACTTGTACCAACTTGGGGCTAAAATGTACTACCTTGGAGGACAAAGTTGTTACTCTTTCATCTGTTGTTGCTGATCAGGACAAGACCATCATCAGTTTGCAAAAACAGCTAAAGAAGTTACAAAAATCTAAACCTTCAGCCTCATTGAAAAGATTGAAGAAAGTGGGCACTTCTCAGGTTGTTAGTTCTCCTGAAGTCTCTACTCACTTGGAAGATGATGCTTCCAAACAGGGGAGGAATGAAGAGGCAATGGGTTCAGGGGAGGCAAATGTTGAAAAAGCTGATTGTGCTCTGGGTTTAACTGAAGCTATGGTTTCAGGGGAGGCTCCAGTGATTGGTGATATGGATGTTGATAGTCCTCAGGATGCTGGAGATTTTGTAGTTGCTGATAAATCAGGGAATGAGGTTGTTATGGAAGAGGTGATTGCTTCACAAGAGAAAGTGGTAGAACAACTTACAACTTTGGAGCCTGAGCAATTAGTAAAGGCAACAGGGTTGATGGGTGAAACATTGATGAAGTTGGGAGATAATATTGACTCTGCTGCTCAAGAATCTACTGCTAAGGAAATCACTAACTCTGCTGCTAGTGGATCTGCTGATGCACAAGACTCTGCTGCTGGGTCTGGTGACAATGCTGCTGCTGAAGCTATGGTTTTGCTGAGCAAGAAGACTACCCCATTACCAACTCCTTCACTATCACAACTCACAACAACAACAATCAAATCATCAGCCTCTAGAAAACCTGAAAAAGGGATTGTGATTAAAGAACCTGCTGCTCAACAAAAGAAGACTATTATTGCATCTTCTACTGATAAAGGAAAGGGTAAGCAAGTTGAAAAAGAGAGGATAATGTATAAGGGAATTGATTTCACTGATGTATCTTTTGATTCTTGGCCTAAGCCATTGCAAGTTGAACATGATGAAGCTGCTGCCATTAAAGCACAAGAGTTGATTAACTTGGAAGATCAACAGCTGGCTGAGAAGGAGGCTGAAGGCTTAAAGAATTATGATGAATGAGTAGATGAAAAGATCAGAATTGCTGCTGATATTGAACTAAACAAGTTGATCAAGATTGAAAATAATGAAGTTCCAACTTTTAATGTGCAATCTTGGTATAGTGACTTTACTTCTAAGAAGAGAAAAGAAAATGCTGCTGCTAGAAGAAAGATAAAGATATTCAAAGGTCCAACTGTTAAACAGCAAAGGAAAGAATATGAAAGGTATCTAAAAAATATGGGTGGATGGACATTGGTGCAGTTGAAAGCTTATTCTGATAAAGAAGTTTTTGACTTGTATCAACAAACAAAGAAGAGAACAGATACTTTTTATGCTATGGGATGTGCTGAGGATTTGGAACAAATTGCTCAGATGAACAAGAAGTTAGTATCTGAAAAGATAGCTGAAGCAGAGCAAATTCAAGAAGCTAATGTTGTTGAACAGCTTGAGGGTGATGCAGCAAAGACTACTTCTTCTATGCAAGGTGACAAGAGAAAAGGTGTTATTTATAAGTCAGTTGCAAAGAAGAAGAGAAAGATTGGAGAAGGAAGCAGTTCTATGCCTGAAGGAGATGAGTTTAAACATGGTCTTGATCACATTCCTTCTGAGCATCAAAAAGAACAATTGAAGGGTTATACTGTGGTTGGCAAGATGGAAGATCCTGAAGTAGTTGATGCTAAACCATTAGGAGTTAAATATCCTATTGTCAAAGTAACTACAGGGTATGATACTAACATTGGAGCATTTCATGATGTCCAGAGATCTGATGGTAAGACTCATAGATTTCTCAGATTTCAACAGATGCTATACTACTTTGATAGAGAGGATGTTGAAGACTTGTGGAAGTTATACAAGGAAAAGTTTGGAGCTAAGAAATTTGATGGTAAAAAGTATGAGATAAATCAAATTGATCATATCTTAACTGCTTCTGATAATGTTATGTGGAGAGCTCTTAAACTTATGTTTGAACCTTCAATGGATGATTCTGAATGGACAGAGATAGTAGAATACAAAGTAAGAAAATGGAGACTCTTTCAAGATTCTGGAGTTCATGTGCTAGAAATTGGACCTATTACTTTGTATATGCTAGCTGAAGTAGATTACCCAGTGGTAAGATACTGGAATATTGTCAATCAGATGGTTAATGGTGATAGATCACTTAAGCTGCAGAAAGATTATGATTCTGATGATCAAGCATTCAATTTGCTGTCAAAGTATAAGAAGATATTTGATCAACTGAATTTTCAAGAGTTGAAGTGTTTGGAAGCATCCTCCAAGTGATTAATTGAGCTTAGAAGAAACTTACTTATTTAGAAATAAATAATAAGTTTAGGGGAGGATTGTTGGGTCTGAAACTGCTGCTGAGTGAAACTGCTGCTAAGTGAAACTGCTGCTAGTGGTAATGATTCTGCTGCTAATGTCAAAGTGCTGCTGAGGATAAATACTGCTGACAGAATCTGCTGCTAATGGGATAAGGATGTATACGGTTTAGATAAATATAGAATAGATTGTGTAAATATTATATTTATCTAGAATATACTTATCTTGTAGAGAAAGGTATTGTAAACCTAGTAGGACTCCTTGGCCTATAAAAGGAGGATCCTAGAGTTAGTTTATGTACGTGTTATTATTCACTTCAAGGTTGTAAAACCCTAGCATTGTTGAGTGCTCGTATTAATAATATTGAAGTGTTGAAAGAGAATCATAAGTCTTCTTGAGTTAAGCTTTTATATTCCGCGTATTAGCTTAAGTATTCATTCAAGTTAACTTCTATATAAGATCGTTTAAGCTCAACTGGGATCAACACTTCTTGTATATGTCTTAATTAAAAACATAACAAGTTAACATCTTACTTTGTTATAAATCTTGTAATACTTAAAAGACTTCATGTTTATAAGAAGATATAAACATGTATAACTAAAGTATTCTTGAACACTACCATTTGGTTTTAATAGCAATTCAAGTTAATTTATTTACTTCATTTATTTATGTTATTCTAACAATACATAAATATTATAGTCAGGGGCGCAGCTACATAGGGGCGGGAGGGGGCGCCCGACCCCCCGAAATTTTTTTTGCGATGTAGGGGATATATAGTTTTTCGTGTAGAAAAATTTCGGTATATTCGGTTTCGACCCCCCAAAATTTCGGTATACCCGAAAAATAGCGTTAGGAAAAAAAATTAGATCCCGACCCCCCACTGAAAATTTTTTAGCTTCGCCACTGATTATAGTTGAAGTTGTCTAGTTATCATATTGACACATATTCTAATAGGTGTCTTATTTAGAAACAGTAAATCATCCATGTACGGTCTCACACATATATGGAAATTTACCTTGTCATTAAAATTTAGCATGCGTCTCACGTTTACTAAATTTCAACACCAAGTGTTTCTTAGATTAGATGTGTATTAGAATGTGAGTCTCTTATTTTACAGTTAAGAGAATCCTTTAAATCATATTCTTATGTGTTGTACCTTGCACACAATGAAGATTTCTCCCACTTGTGCATGGAACAACACCTTGTACCATATACATCACGCACGCATTTGTTAATGTGAACAATATGATTTGTGTCATTAGCATAACTAGTAGATATAGAGTTTCTTAATTAATCAAGGAAACACACATGACTTGCCTTAGAAATATTAGTGTCTATATATTTGAAAAGTATTTATCTTGAGATATTCAAAGATAAAGTAGAGTATTACCAAGATAACAATCCTTGTGACTCCCACTGAATTAGAGATCATTACTATAATTCCTTATTCAGTAATACACACACAATACTCCCACTGAATTCGACAACATTGTAAATGTTTCATTAATCCAGTGAAAGGAAATAGTGTGCTATTCACTTTCCTACATCTTTGAGAAAACCCATTCGTAACAATTAATTAGGTATTAAAAGAATGTATTCTTCTACATAAATGTGATTCATCACATTCCAAACTATTAACCTGAAAAATTGGGCATGCAATTTCTTCCAGAAGAGATCTACCATTCCAACAATTGTATGTAGTATTTTTAAATGGTCAAAGCAAAACAACTAGATAAAATAATCTAATTTGTCTTTTACCATATTGCAGTAACAAGTCTAGATTTTAATTAAATAACTCATAAAGTGCAAATAATCATAACTATTAAAGTTTGCTATGAGTTATGTATTTATAATTTAGACAATTCTAATCATCCTATTATACCTTTCTCATTCATGACAAGGATTAGGATTAAGTCTCACACTTCTCTTATGGAAAGAAGACTAGGTTTATTCTTTTGGTAAAGTTGTCTCTAACCAAAAACCCTTACAGGTGTAGATCAGTTTACTTGATAAAAGAATAACTTACGTTTACGGTTTTAATGTTGCATTAATACATTTAAAAGAATTTACAAAATTCAATTTTAGTATTTTTGATAATCAATTTTCAAGAAAACATAATACCCAAGGATATATTCATATAACCAACATATTTTTTTGAAAATCTAGGATCCAACTTTACATAGATTCCACCATATCAGTTGATCTGCTAGTGGTGAAAGTATAAAAGATGGTAATCTGTCGAACAATAATTGGCAAACAATTTTCCAATTCCTAGATCATTATGGGATTTACATCAAATTGATTCATCAATTTGTTATGTAAGCATGTTTCATCCCATCTCATGCCTTAAGTTCTAGGTCTCACGCATCAACTTAATTAAGTCGTCTAACTTAGAAACTGCAAATTCTCCATGTGTGGTCTCACGCACACTTGGAAATTTACCTTGTCATTAAAATTTAGCCTGTTTCTCACGTTTACTAAATAATAACTTCAAGTGTTTCTTATAGTTAGATGGCATGTAACTTAAATTTTAGGGTATTTAGTTTGATGTGAAAATCAAAACATGTATAAAGATGCATGCACTCATCTTTATAACATAAGTTTTCAAAACCTTTTTATTACCAATTCTTAAGATTAATACAAAAAGTTTTTCTTGAGGTAAAATACCTTAAGATGATTTTTGTACAAGAATGAAGGTAAAAGAAATTTGTTTAAGACGTATTCATTAGTGTGATAACCAAGGTAGACTCTAAGGCTCTTTCCAAGCCTTCTTACCACGACTATGAATTTGCCTTAAATGAGTTACTTTTAAAACCATGTGTACAAAACATCAATCAAGCAAAAGTTTATGGATTAAATCTTAAAACATGTAACAAAATATGAATCTTGCTAGTCTCGCCTTGGAGCGAATTACCGTGCGAAGCGAACCTTTATTGGCACATTAGACACTGCAAGATTCAATCTTTATCACTTAAGGTTTCACCATTATTAGTCCATTTTAATTTTCTTTATAAAAATTACCCTTTTATTGCTTACAACGTGTCCAACTAATTAAAACAATAAAACAAGTAATTAAAGACAAATCAAGCAACTAATAAACATAACAATTATAAGGTGAAACAATTAGCCACATGCATTCTTGATTAGAAAAGATCCTAATAAAATCAATTCTATGTTTCAATATGCATATAATCAACTAAGGCCTTCCCTTCATGAAGGAAGTGAGCCACATACATTGACGAATCAATTGCGTAGGCCAGAGTCAATCACATACCACATAACACATAAATTGATTTTAATAATTATGGGGTCTTCCCCAATTTAGATCTATCTAAACACGTGACAAAACTTAACAATTAAAAACAATTAATAACCCATGACTAACATGCATGTTTCGTCACGGATCAAAGCATAACAATTACCAATTAGGTCATAGGATACGCCCAAATAACACATAAACATGTAGGCAACATAGGGTTTCTAATCCAATTAATATTAAAAACCACAAACCCTAATTTGGATAAAGAGGTAATCGCCCCCCCCCCCCCCCCCCAAATTTTTTAGGGTTTAGGAAATTTAAAAGAACCCTATATCTATAAAAACAACCTAACATGTATCTAAAACAATCAAAATTCATTTTTTTATGTGTTTTATGTAATCAATTACATGTTATAGCAAGCTCGTGATACCGCTGTTAGAATATTAGTATCATGACAATCATAAAAAAGGTAAACACATATGCGGAAGCATAGGAACATCTATAACATATAAAGGATTAACATAAACTTAAATATGAACGTACCTTTAGTGATTCTAGCAAAACAAGAATCAATAATTAATCTTGAACATGTGATGAACCCTAAATAGGGTTTATATGGATCAATGATTAACCCCTTACCGTTTTGTTAATCGATCCAAGATACTAACAATAGTGTTTTAGTATCACGTTCTTGTACACACGAACTATAACCGAATTAATGTTAATGCTAGTTAATGTAAACACAAGAGTTTGTTATATAAAACAAACCAATCGAAACCCTTGAGGGTTGTTTGTACGATCGGCCTCAAAGAAAAGAAAACAAGGAAAACCAATTAGGGTTATAGCATGTGCACAAAAGATACAAAGAATGAACCCCTAAGCCTTGTATTTATACTAAGTGAAACTTGGAAGACAAGTTGGTTTGGGAATGGGTTTCCCCTCCCTACCACGACCGGCCACAAGGCCCAAGGATGCTTCCGGATCTTTCTCGTGTCCAATTTTCACTCTAGTCCTTTGTCTTTGTTATTTAATGATCATTAGTCAATACTTGTTAATTACTAACGTCATTTAAACATTTACTTGTGTTATAAATAATTAAATATATAACATTTTATATATTAGTTATTATTCATTAATTCCTTCATTCGTAACGTGTGCAATCCTGTGGTCTCGGGTTCGATACTAGACATATACTTATTAATATTTATCCACAAACTCTAACATATAAATCACCCCTAATGAGAAAAGTTTTTCTTTTAAAATCAATTAATTTTCTCAAATAAAAACTAGCAAGAAGCTAGTAGCTAAACAATCTCAATTGCAACAACACTATGAAAACTACTACCATGACCATACTAACTCTGTTCTCGAGTTTAGTTTTTGGAGTGAAAGAGAAAGGTTTGGGATGGTAATAAAAGAAATTTGTGTTCCTGAGATTTTTTAGGAGGGGAGAGGAAAGTAAAGGATAGTAAATTACATCAAAATTACTCTCCTAATTTACTTCTCAAATTGGGATGAAATGGAGTGAAATTGATTTTAAAGTTATTTTTTTGTTACTTCCTTCTATTTTCTTTCCAACTCGGGAATGCAATATAAAAAAATAATTTCTTATTCCTCTCCTCTTTACTCCACTCCTTTTTTCCTCTCCATCTCTCTTCTTTCTGTTTTATACTCCGGAACAGAGTGTAACGTAATTCTGAATGACATAGTACCCGACTCAAACAGAAAACGGCTCGAAAACCTACAGGCTACACCTAGGACCTCCAAACATACTTTCGCTTAAAAACAATCTTAAAAACTAACGACCTAAAATTAAATTGAACCAACGACCCAGTTGAAGATCCACGATATATTGAAGGAAGAACCACACCGTCTAAAACCACATATATAACACCTAATCACTATCAGAAAAGTTAGCAATACCAAATATCACTATACAATCATAGAAGAACCAGGTTGTATTTAAATCCGTTATCTTATAACCAAAGGGTTTGCGTTCCAATTGTACTCATGTTGTGTGAGAAGCTCTCCAATCAAATGGTTGCGGGTTCAAGTCCTGCTTAGGACGTGTGAGATAGATTTGTGGTTTAAATGTTGTGAAATAGTTAAAATTGTCGTTCTAAAAAAAATCCATTATCTTATAGATGTAAATTATAAAACTAATCTTACAAGAAAAACAAACAGCCAAAACAGTAAAATGGCATCTCATGTTCTAACTAATCTACAGATTAAAAAAAATTCATTTATCAACATATGATATGATCATCTACAACTTCTAGGCTGGTTGAAAGTTACTCATGATACTCGTGAAGCAATATGCAAGGATCGGGAGACAAAAATCTGATCCCTCGAATAGAATGTGTGTTTAGAGTCTTTACCCTTATACTTTGTCTACATTACTAGAACTTGACACCTCGCCAAATCCAGAATTTCCAGAGGAATTTCTAGTTTTGAATTCCCCAAACTCAGTGCAACTTCGTGTCAGATTATGACCATGAATGAGTTTTGCTCGTATGTGTTCTGGCAACCTTAAAGTAAAGCGATCTTCTTCTTCACATGGCTTACTATTTCTAGCAATTGAATGGCCCGTTGAGTTGTTTCTTGAGAATCTTTCGGATTTCTTACTTTCATCTCTATCATACCGATCAAATTCAAGCATAATATGTTTCCGTTTGCTGCTTTCTTCTTTGGTATCAGCAGTATTGTTATTCCTTTCATTTTGGCCCCTAATATTAATAGTGAACGAATGTTCAAGCAAATCATTTTCTTGAATCTCATGCATCGAAGTACTATTTTGAGACATGGGGGATTTTGCAGGGGAGCTAATTGGTGTTTCAAGGCTACGTCGACAAAAGGGGCATGATTTATGTGACTCAAGCCAAAGATCAATGCAATCTTGATGGAACACATGATAGCACTTTGTTAAAAGCCGAAGAATGTTATCATCCTCAAACTCACATAAACATATAGCACATTCTAATCCATAAGTCTCACGTCGAAAATCTTTAACATTAGAGTATATAAATGTAGGAAAAGTACTTATAATAGATGGGTCGAGTCCAGGAGGGCCACAACTACCTGGACCACCCACTTGTGTCCCAGGAGTGTTATGACGAGAATTCCATGTGTAAAATACGTTTTGCATGAAACACCTGCAAAAGTATATCGTGAAGAACCCAATAAAAAATATGACGAATATGATAGTGGTTAAAATAATGGTAACGGGAGGAGAGGCATGGACATCTGCAGACGGTACAATGGCTGCTGGTTCCGTCGTCGTCATTGGCTAAGTCACGAGACCGTTCTAGGCTGGCCGGATACCCAAAATTCCGGCCGGAGTCCTTATTAGGATAAGAAAAAGATGATAAACAACGTGATCTAAGTGAAATGTGATAGTCTATAGAATTTTGTGTTTGCATGTTGCATAGTTTGTGGGACAAAAGGATAAAGAAAAGGGGATGAGAGTGAGAAGCTCAAATATATTTGGTAAGAGGGTGATGTGGGGCTGTTTTCCTTTTGATTATAGGGTGAATATAGAGTCATTGAACGAGTCTTATGTGGAACTTCTGTGAAATAACCATTATAAGTGTCCTAAAGATACTAACTTGTTTTTTTTTTTTTTGAAAGGCAACAAGAAATGTCATTTGGGGTCTTAAGTTTTTGTTAAGTATCCAAAACACCCATGGTTATTGGGTTATCGAACATGTTTGCTCTGAAATATTATTAAATAATTATTGTATATTATTAAATGATTAGCATATTACATAAGTTTGATTTATATAATGAAGCTCAAAATGGCTTATTTCATAAATATGTAATCGCTTTTTACCGAACTGTTACTGCATATATGATGAACTCGGACACTCACATACATCGAAAATGTTGAGAACTTGTTAATTTATGTTGTGAAGAAGGCCAATTCAAAAAGCTCTCTTTTTTTATACTTTGTCTTTTAATACCGCCTCAACGCGCATCCATCAACCATCACGGCTTACACGAGGAGTTATATTTCCTCGCAACAAGGAATGTGATGTTCAAACTTGAACCTATGATCTTACATTCTTCTAAATTCTCGCCTCCTTATTTGTCAAAAAAATCAAATCTTAGTGCATATAAGATACTGTATTACTTAAAAGGTTCTTTTCAACTACATTTTATTTTGGGCTATCCAAGAAAATACATGACCCGTAATACCGTAATATTATCAACTTTTGACGAGTTAAATTTTGGATGGAAATGACCAATTATGTCAAAATCAATCATACTAACAAGAAAATTCCCAAAGGAACCATTCAGAACAGTTTAATCCAAAGCAAAGATACAAACATACAAACAGACATACATGCAGTTCCCCTTGATAATAGTTTCAAAGTGGAACATACAGGTAAACAAACACGACTACAAAATCTAATAGCGCCCAGAACTTATTCCTTATTCGATATCATCAATCCAGTCACCATAAATGCGACTTATTTTATCAGGGCCCTTCCATTTTTGAAATCTATGTCCAGTCCTTGGAATGACACCTGGCAGCCGAGAAGGAGCCCCAAGATGGTAACCATCTGAATGAGTAGCTGATGGACCAGCGGCAACTATAGTCTCAATAGGAGTCTTTGAAGGCATCATCCCTTGTTTATTTGGGTCCATTGAAGTAGGTGAATCTTTAGCATCTATATCAACAAGCCCACCACCATATCGATGCAGTTCTGCCAAAAGAAGCATTATAATCCGAATATACAGATATGTTGAAATAAGAAAAACACAACCCAAATTGCCTCATTATTACAGAAATAATATAAACTTTTAATAAAAAAAATTAAGAGATTGTATGCGATATAATAAACTTTAACCCAAGTTGACTAATTGACACCTCTACACCATATGCATAGCAAGTTATACCAAGGCTCACCCTTATGAGGGAGTGAATAGTCTTGCACAATTTGCCAGCAATAATCATTCATATTCTACTTATAATAGGTGTACCATGTGAAAAAAGATGTGTTATGTAGAACCTAATGAAATCTAAGTCATAATGAAAGAGCTATATGTCAAACTAGGACTTCAGTGTTGCATTTAAGGCGTGTGTGGCAGGGTCAATTGCTACTAAAATCGTAACTTATGCCTACTTCATCCGAGCTCGTCCTTATGAGCGTAATGAAATAGGCAGTAAAATAGTAACGATCGAGTGATTAGATTTTATGAAGTGACTTGTCCGTTCTTGAGCAAAAATATATCTCCCCCCCCCCCCCCCCCCCACCCCCCCCCCCCCCCCCAACCCACACCACATATAGGTAGATCAAATCATCTAATATGCAGGCAGTACTAAATAGGTCCAAGAAATGGTGCTAAGCTAGCTTTACTCATTATTTTGTGATTGACTTGAAGTCAAAGATTGACTCTTTATATATGGAGGAAAGGCATAAGACCAAAACCTAAATATTCATTAATAGTGTTTAACCAAATTATGCTCTTCCTTCATTCCACCAAATTGGGAACCTTGGTTGGGTAGTATATATTTTGTTTTATAGTTTACAGGAAAAAAGGCATAATGTCCAAGATAATCAGGTTACTGAAGATGAAAAGTGTACTATGTAAATCTAAACGCAATTTGAGAAATTCTTTCACATTCACTACACCATAAGATGGTTAAACTACCCTTCAATAATGACAATTTAAAGATGAAAACTTAAAACCGTTTGCTCAAAAAGCGCTTAGGGTTATATTTCATCTCCGACGTGTGAAATGGGAAATTTTGTAAACGTACGCTAAGAATGAAACGGCCAAATGGGTGGAAATTTGCACAAGGTATATTCAACTGCATACAATATCCATCCTAATTCATTTTGTCCCGTTAAGTATTTATAGACTCCAAAAAAAGAATTGGACAATCCAACCCGCCCGATATTTAGAAGAATTACCCAATTTGAACCGTCACCCAGCCTCTAGATTAAACTAGAACGGTACCCGCGCAATGCGGCGGCGGGTACCGTGTGATTATATTTTGCGTTATTTGGTTACCCGTTTAGTTTGAACAACCAACCGCTTCCTAACAAGCTTCCTAACCAACTTGCTTCCTAACAAATTAATTTTGAAATCTTTCCATAATAAGCAAGAAAAAAGTCGGAATTTTAAGCCTTTCTAATTATAGAATAGTCCCAAATGCATTATAATGTAGTATAGATATAGATATAGATAAACCAAATTCGACATACTGATATGCAACAACAGCATCTAAATTCAACTTGATGTATTCTATATTTTCAAATTGTCCTAAGAAGTAGTAAAAAAAAAGAAAATGTAAATCACATAATACTCATTTCATTTCCCTTGGGATTGCATGTCATTATTAGTTAAGGAAACATGTCACCAAATTACAAAACATACGACTAACTATTCTGATCTCTTCTTAAAGGGCCTAGTGGTATCCGTGAGATTGTGAGTATTCTCCAACCAAGTGGTTGTGGGTTCAGTTGCAACCGGTATAAGTGTTTGGTTTGTATATAATGAAGTGAGATTGTATGTTTGCCGTTAAAAAAAGAAAGGGCACATACATGTGCTTATAAAAACCCTAAAGTGCAAACAGTAAAAACTACTCCTTCATACTTAGTGATACTATTGAATACATACAAAATTTACAAGTAACATTTGGTTATACTTCATTGCTTGTTCGACATTTATGTCTTTCTTTAAAGGAAGAAGAGAATTTCATTCAAATTGGATAAACTAGGAGACTGATACAAATAATTCACATAAAGAGCAAAAACGTGCAGAAAAAAGTTGCAGATGGAATGCAGGAAGAGAACGTCTTGATACGAGTAAAAGATGTTTACACGCATTGAGACGGTTTGGGTTAAAGAAAGATTTCAGCACAGTAGGTTTGGGTTAAAAAAAAAAAAAAAAAAAAAAAAAAAAAAAAAAAAAAAAAAAAAAAAAAAAAACTTGAGATGGTTTGGGTTAAACTGGTCAAATGATAAAAAATAATAAAATGTTCAAAAGAAACGTGTCAAATTGGTTGAAAGTTAGCGACAGTGATGCATACAACTTCATATCTTGATTTCTTAATATAGTTTGTGCAATCATATTAACATTTAACTTATTTATTACATACCCCCTCTAATTGTTTCGCTATGTGCTCTCATAAGTCCTGTATGTCTTATATATCAATCATGTTTTAATTCTTAGTTAAGTAGTATCCACAATTCAAGCTAGCCAAAAAAGGCTTTTAAATTTAAAATTATTAATGAAAAGAAACTATACCTGCAGCACCATGGGCAAAATGACACTTGCTCCCAAACGGGCAATAACCCGTTTGTTCCCACTTGTTACATATCCTTGTTTTCCAATTTGAAGGCTTTAACAAGGAGTTAGATCCAGCTGCATCCGCTCCGCCACCAACAACTATAACAGTACCTCCACTGCCGCTGCCACCACCTCCATTGACTACTCCACCACCACCACTACCAACTCCACCTCCACCACCACCACCACCAGCACCGCCATACCCACCTCCAGAACCAGGACCTAAACTAATCACAACACTCTCACGAGCCTTAGATTGCTCATCATGAAGAAAAGTACAATTATCACCATAAGGACACCCTTCTTCAGTATAAAACTTCTTACAATGCCGCCCCTTATAAGACCTCTGACTATCCACCGTAAAACTAGAAGACCCGAGGGACGGAATTTGAAACTCCTCACGTGGCTCAGACGTAACTCCCCTTTCTTCCTCGTGAGCCGCCACAATTTCTTGCCAATTCGGTGGCGGTCTTCTCAATTCCTCAATACTATGCGCAAAATTACAATTTGTAATATACGGACAAGTACCTGCCCGGAACTTACAACACAGCTTCGTCTTAAAAAACATTTTACCAATCGCCTTTGACCGACTAGTAGCTTGCACATCCCCTCCCTGCCCATTTCTTTTCTTATTTGGCGTCTCACTTCCTGACCTAGTTTGTGATTGCCTCCCATCATAATTAGAATTCGAATTATTATCCACAGACGCCTCCCTATCCCAAACACCATATTCATCCTCGGTCGCCCATACCGGTTGATCCCCCCAATAATCACCTCCACTTTTCGACCCACCCGTCACTATCTGAACCACATTTCCACTTTCTCTACCATAATCCATTTCAAGATTTATTTCCAAAAGTACAACCCTAATTATTTGATAAACTATAACCAGAACTCGATATTTTGATTATTACTAAATTGACAACAAAGTAATTATATCACTAATTATTGATTTTTTCACAACTTTCAGACTCTACAACACTTTTCTATTAAACTAACCTAAATAACAACAAAATCAATCAATTAAAACCAACCCCACATATGATATTACATAAAGATACAAACTTTATCACTTAAACAGATCAAGGTACTAAAATCAAAGAGCTAAGAACAGTTACAAAAATGGAAATTAAGAAATTACCATATGAAAGTGATTATTATGATGGAATTAAACCAAAAAAGATTTGATTTTGCGAAATGGGTTGTGTTAATATAAGGGTTTTAATTGGTAAGTGTGTACTTTCATTTTTTCGGTGTTAGATTGTGGAACTTGAAGTTATGTCATAAAAGAAGACAAGGGCAACCAGTTATGTTCTGAGTTTTGTACTAATGTTATTTGAAACCCTTAAAGATTTGATTTTGTTTACTTTTGTACCTTAAAAAGTTCGGTTCTGGTGTTAGTACAAATATTGACCAAGATTGTTGAACAAGTACTATATTTTGGTCGAATAATAATTTCCTAACGTATTATTAAGATTTGCACTAGTGATTTAATGAGATATATGTGCCCGCGCATTGTTGCGAGTAAGACATCTATTTTCTAACTACGAAAAAAGGTTCCAAATTTTATAACCAAATTATATATGTAAAACGGTTTTTATAATGACTATTATCATCACCTTCACATCAGTGTCAAGTTATCATTCAATACATCTTCATTATCACCACCTTTTATCTTTTATAATTATCACCATTAAAAATACACATTTAATATAAATATACCTCATAAACTACCTACACACACTCGCAAACCAAGAATAATAAAAGAAAAAAAAGAACATGATGATGGTGGTCACCACTATGTGCAAAATTTAATGGTAAAGAGGAGCCTTATTATTATTATTATTATTATTATTATTATTATTATTATTATTTAATGGAAATCACGCGTGAGGGGGGTGATAATGGTGAAGGGTCACCCCATAAGAACCAATCAAAAGGTGTGAGTTTTGTGTGGGCGATTGACGGCGACAATCTTGTTCCCCAATCTCCACTCTTGTGTCTTTATCATTGATCCAACCTCCTTGGTTGTTTCTCTGTTCCTTCATCTTCTGTGTGTTAATTATTTTATTCTTTCTTCTCCACCTTTGTTTTAGGGTTTTGGTTTTTGGATTCGCTGTTTTTCATTGGTTGCTGGTAGGGTTTGAAACACATGTCGTACTTGGCGTTTTAGGTTTTGAAACGCCTGTTTTGGTTAAGCGTATCTTCTTCGTACTTGGCGTTTTGGGTTTTCCCGCGTTTTAGTTCCGCGTTAGGGTTCTGCATGGTGGCATTTTGGGTTTTGAAAAGGCTGTATAGCGTGTTGATGCAAATAATGTCTAAAAACGTTATCCCCATCTTTCGATACCTTTACGTTTTAATGATAACAAATTGTGAAAATATTTTACGTCAAAATTAACGAAAACAAGTTTTTAATCGAAATATCCGATTTCTACGCAAATCACTCTAGGTATGAACAAACAAAGTAATTACTTGACAAATGATCTAAGAAAGGAATTTGTGTTTTAAACTCTAAAATTGTGAGGTTACAAAACATTCTTTTCAAAAATACATCTTATATATTATTTTTGAATTTTAAAGAAATGTTTTATTTAGGAAAATGATTTCAAAAATGGTTAACAGCTATTTTCCCCCTAATTAGCTCCAAACTTTCCCAAATAAACTTTCACCACTAAAAATAAAAAAGGGAGTGTTTTTGTCTAGCACGGTACCACTAAATTTAGTGGTACCATGTGCTATTTAGTGGTACCGTCCCCCCATAACGGTCAAATTTTCATTTCCTATAAATACCACCTTACTTCTCAGTTTTTGACCATCCTTTTTCACACTAAACTTTCTGCATTCCATCCTCCTTTTCTAGATATACTTATTAGATCATTAGTTAGTTTCTTTTAAAGAGTGATTCTTTCATCCAACCAAAGATTACCTACATTCCTCTACTTGTCAAGAGAAGAACACAAGGTGTCAAGAAGACACAAAGTGTTAGTGTTATTGAGTAGTGCACTTGTATTACCTATTGTTTGCTTGATTGTATCTTGATATACATCAAGTGTTGTAATCTTGTATTTTCTATCTTGTGTGGATCATTGTGATCGTGTTGAGATCTTGGAGATCTCTCGTAGCTAGTGTGTGTGAGCATTGATCAAGTGGATCAAGGTAGATTAAGTTGATTGTGAGGATTGTGTGAGGATCATGTTGATCGTGTGAAAGGTTAGGATCGGGTAGATCGTGTGAGAAGTTTAGATCGTGTGGATCGTGGTAGATTGGTACTAGCTAAGATTAGTACTCGACATCTAGCTTAGTGTCGAAAAATAACGTAAGCGACGTTGTACGGTTTTCTCCGCCTGAAGGGACACTACAAGAAAATGAAGCAAAGGTAACACTCCTAAAGTGTTGTATTATGTCTTTAAAATGTTGCCTTATGCATAATACGACACTTTATCAAGTGCTACTTTATGTAACGTCGCCTTAGGTATATGCAACACTTATATTGGATAATGCGACTCTGTGTGAAAGTGTTGCCCATGTTTTGCAAGTGCAATACTTTAATTTCCAACACTTTTTTAACTAAAACACAACATTTCCTACACTCAAATGCAACACTTGTGTACCCAATTGCAACATATTTTACATCAAATACAACACTCTTAGAATCAAAATACAACACTTTTTGTATCGAGATGCATCACTTTTTCATTTTTCACTACGAATTATGCAACACTTTAACGTGCCATATGTGACACTTTCTGTTGTTTTATACCATGTATATCTATACACTTTATAAATCAATATGTAACACTTTTGTTTTATACAAAACAATACTATATATACATTGATATATTTCATACAACACTAAAAAAAATAATTACAATAACTAATATTGTCGTAGTTTGACAAATTTATCCCATGTAAAATAACTAACATACATTGTCGGGTAATAAGAAAATCTATCTAATTACAACCCTAGAAATCTTTTGACATCTTCTTTGCAAATCTCCACTCACAGCTTGAAGCAGACCAAAACAACGTTGCCTGCTACACATGAAGATGATATGCAATTAGTTTTTGTCTTCATATCATGGAATAAAAAGGCTAGCTACCATATATTCAGTTAATATAATATTAACTCTTATAAATCTACAACACACATATGAATCACTAAACTCTTATAGCATCACCATAAGTAAAAAATTCAACAAAACAAATCAGGAAAATGTATTGTTAAAACATACTATCATGAAGAGTAGATACTGGGTATTTTGTGTTTTCATTATTGTTTATAATCACAGCAACATAAACCATATTGCACTAAATTGAAGAAATGTGTGTGCTTAATATCATGCTTGACACCTTTTGTTTGTGAAAGTTACATACAGTGGGAGGTTAGGTTTGGTTATGTAATATGTTTGTTCATATTTGGGTCAAAACGAGCTCATGTCTAACTATTCGGGTTTGGGTTTGGTGACCTGCTCATTAATACTCTAGTGGTACGTACACATAAGTGGGGATAAGTTAGTTTGCATTTTTGTCGAGCTCAAATACTACATTACTTGGAACTAGATAGTAGTTTCATATCGTCGTAATTGGAGTTATCTATTTCAGCATACATGAAGTGCTGACTGCTGAGTCGTTGATGGGGATAGGGCGTTGTGAAACGATTATTATCTATCACCATGTAATATCATCTAATGTTCCTATTCTCATTGAACAAAATTAATATAACACTAAATTTATAATATAATTGCCTTTCAAACAAATTACTAATTTCATCCGGATAGCGAAATCGATAAATTACTTCAGGATGCCAAATCTAAACTAACACTACATATGAAAGTTACTCATACTATTGCAACATGTAGTATCAAATAAAATATGACTGATGAATTCATACCTTTTACCAAACATGATATCTATTGAAAACAGTCGAGCAACTCCAGGAGGTGATTTTTATGTATGCTTCTGTACCGCATCTTCAACTAACTTGTCTCATTAGTTGTCACTTTCTTTGTGTATAGCTTCTAATTCAGCCATATTGCTTTCATGATCTTCTGCTTGCTCAAGCTTCTTCTATTCAAGATCCTCTTCGATCTCTTGTGCATCTCAACCAACAACTTAAGACTTTCTAGTAACCCATTAGCTCCCCGGGAAACATAAATGATGTCTCGCCACCATTCAACTTCTTTATCAACTTATCAGTCATAGTTCTACCACAAATTCTATGGTAAAAATTATCCAGAAGCACTTCCATATTCTAAATCCTTGAAGTTCTTCATTAGTTCCTTCATTATTGCGCAAGAATGAACAATAAAAATTTACAAGTAACTAATGGTATGATTAAAGGGATATGGAGTCAAAAACAGTACTTAAGCATGGGATAAAGAAACATGGCAAATGAATAAGGGAAATTATACTCTAGGGCTCTAGGCCTTTACTGCTCTAAAAAAATTATAAACCAGTACCTGATGCACCTATCCAGTGTGTTGTCCACAGCGCACAGATATTTTCCCCATAACTAAATATTAATATGTCAGTATTATCTTACATTTATTCTTGAAGTTAACCATGTGTAGCAGCATATAAATGTCCTTCTATCCTTTGGCGTGTTTGCTAAATAAAGTATTGTGGAATGATATGAGAAGCAGAAATAAAGAACAAAACAATTACAAAGTATCATTTCTCATGAACTCTTGCGAAACTTTTTGGACCACGAGTATGGATGTTGTTGCTTAAACATCCCTAGATCTATTGCGATTACACAACGCTTCAGTACTTACATTAATTGAGTGTACATACATCAAAGGACAAAATGATAAACAAATACTAGTAAATAGTTTATCTATCAAATTACTCTCACCATTTTATTGCTCGAAGCCTCCAAGGGCAGGCATCAACAAAGTCAATAAATTCAAGCTACCGTTTTTGTAACCACCCTATGTTCTGATTTAGATGTTAGATGCAAACTTTAATTGGATTGTATAAGAGGTTTAATCACTCTTGACCAATGGCTTGAATGGCTAATTTTTTTGTTGTATAATTGGAAATGCAAAGTCAAAATTGGGTGGTTCTCTTTCTACTACTGAATTTGAATATAATTAAATCCTTAATAATCATGTTACATAAGCACATGAACTACTGAATTCGAATAAACATGTAGAATCATTTATAACCGAATTTTGTTCATGCAATTAAAAGAAATCTGGCAATTTTACCTGTGATGGCGACTAAGACTACGCTCGTTGAGATAGATGCCGCCGGCGAAAGAGAGTTTGCGGTTTTTATTTGAAAGAAAGAGAGTGGATAAATTTGTGGGAATTAGTTGAGAGAATACAGGGGAAAAGGTAGTTTTGCTCTCGGTTATTGCTTATGGTATTATTTACTCAAGTCTATCTCTCCATATAAAGTAAAAATTAAAAATGAATTTTGTTTAAAACTTAAACTAATGTTGTCAAAATCGCGTGTAAACTCGAAGGATCGTACGAGTTTACGTGCTCACTTGCTGAAATCGTGTAGGATAGTCATAGGATCATATCTGAGGTAGGATCGTAAGTAAGATCGTAGGATCGATCGTAATATCGTAAGATCGCCCGTCAACCCGATTTTACCTAGACCCAAATCCGTTTTTTTTTTTTTTTTTTTTTTTTTTTTTTTTTTTTTTTTTTTTTTCCTTCCTAATCTTGTAGGCTTTTAGCCCATCTTTTTTCTTAAGTTCAAAGAAAATAAACAAGTATCAATAAGTCAATAACTCGTGACCTCTCATTTACCCCAAATCAAATTCCAAAAGATAACTATAGAAGTCTTCTTTCCATCTAATCATTTTATTGAAGTACTTGTATTTTAATAGCCAACAAGTAATTTAATAATTATTTTTTCTTCTTGATTTTTATGTATATCTTTTTACTAGTTAGAGTTTATACTTCCCATTTAATAGTTAATTTTAAAATGAGTGTAAGCAATCTTTCTTATTAATTATTAATATGGGGTGCACGACATTTCATATTGGATGTCTAATACCCATTCACGTCATTTTCAAATGGATATTATAGGAATTTATCTTTGGTGTTGAATATAAATGTAAAACAGTTTGACTCGCTTATTCTTTGTTTACAAAATATGATAAATTGGTAGGATCTAGGATCTCGATCCGATCTTACGATCTTGATCTTGTAAAGACAAAAATGATCTTAGGTGGTATCGCGATCTTGACAGCCTTGACTTAAACATCTTAAGGATAAGAAATATTTAATCACCAAAATATTTTTTAAAATATAAATTTTCCACTTAGAGCATCAGGTGCCTCGGAGCCATACAGTTCGTGTATATGATAAAAGTTAGGGGTGTTCACGGGGCGGTTCGGTTCAGTTAGTTGGAAGATTTTAATTATCCACCACGGGGCTGTCAATTCATTTTACAACCCAAAACCGAACCGTACTAGGCGGGTAACTGGACATGCGGGTACCCGAAATGAGAGGTTATCTGTGGTTCGGGTCACGGTCGAGTTAACCATTTAAATCTTTTAATCGAGTTTAACCGTATGAACAATAACATGAACAGGAATTAAAATTTCATTTTAGTAAAGTTATATAACATCATTAAAATCATATTAAAGTTATTTCTTCACAATACTTGCATACAAATAAATATACATAGGCTTTTTCTAATATGTGCCATCATGGCATGGGTTAACACTCATTTATTATCACTAAGATTCTTTTGTAATGCATTATTACAATATTAATTATATTTGACTTCTTTTCTTTTCCAGTATTACCCTTACCTTCTTTATCAAAACAAAGAGACCATGTTATGTATATCATCGTGGACATCATCTGTTTGATTTTTCACATTGTGCTAATTACTTCAAAGATAATCTAAATAATAAACATAACACATTTTATTGATTCAACGTCAATACAAAAGAAGGAACATCAACAATGAAAATATAGTTCTAGTATTTCAAACAAAAAATAGGATTCAAATCTTCACTTTCGATAGTAGACGTCTTTCTCTTCATAGCTAGTTTTCGAGCAATAACGTGACCAACCAAGTTCTCTTTGTCCGGGCATGTACTAATATTGTAACCAACCCGCTTGCATAATCTACAACGCCTTACTTGTTTCGTTGTCATCACTTCTTTAACATTTTTCTCCCGATATTTCTTGGGTCGTCCTTTTGGGTTTGAACTAGGTGGACGCTCAACCAAATCAATCGAGGGTGGAGCAACGTTATTCAAACAAGTTGAATCCTCAATATTTTTATCTTGATGGCCAATAGGGATTTCATCAAGATCAATCGAGGGTGGAGCAACGTTATTCAAGCAAGTTGAAGCCTCAATATTTTTATCTTGATGGCCAATAGGGATTTCATCAAGTTGAAATTCTTGTCGACACTATCGTGGAGACCAATATGTAGAAGGAATTTCAAAGCAATCTTTATGGATAAAAACACTTAAAATATGCCGACATAATATCCCAACAAATTCAAAAGCTTTGCAACTACATTTAGCCACCTTTCCATCCCAAAACACTTTGTGCGACCGGGTTGATGCGTGATGCTTAATATTAAAAGTCATGTCATTTACTTGTTTAACCGAATATTGAATTGCTTTACCGAACTCTTCTTGAAATCTTTTGAATGCAAATGGGGTAAAAAATCGATAACCTTGTTCTTCTAATGGTGAGAGTGACCTCAAACATGAGCCCCTATATTTCACCAACATAACTTGCCACTCCTCGTAAAAATGTCATTAACTTTTCGTAATTTTATACGCATCATAGCCTTGCATTCACATCTTGTCGAATCTCGATTTCTTTGTTTTTTTAAGTAGTCTACCAACTTGACATCAGGCTTTCCTTCACAATGACAAAAGAGATCACGTCTTTTCCTCTCTCCTTTGTTTTCTCCTTTCTTGTTCTCGAACCTTCCTTTTCAAACGGAAAAACCATTCATTCTTGCATACTTTTGATAGAAAGCTAAAGCCTCTTCTTCACTTAAAAAACATTGACCAACAAAAGGTTCAACAACGTATTCTTTCTCGTTGTGGCCTGCTTCGTCAATAGCATCTGCCTCTTGAACCATCAACAAGTTTTCCTCCATAGGTACCTCATTTAAATCAAAATGAAAACCTTCATTCATCTGCAAAAGAGAAAAAAGGAAGAAAATAGATTACAACAGGGGTCATAAACCTATCTAAAAAAACTAGATAACTAATATGTTAAAAATTTATTTACCTTATGCTTTCTTTAACAAAAATCATTGAGATATTCACAATATATAAAGACGAGTTAGAATGTAGGAGGAAGGAAGAAGTAAACAATTGAATTAAGTGGTGGGAAATTACAAAAAAAAAAAAAAAAAAAAAAAAAAAAAAGGAGGGAATAGAACGTACTTAAATGAGGGGGATTCAAATCATTGAATAGAAGCACGTATTCTATGGAGATGATCTATCACTTTTATGACATTCTTAAATTGTACATTAGATAAAATGGGAAGGGTACAACTGGAAGAGAAAAAAAAAAATCACTCGCAGTTAATATGAAATAATTCGTTGAAGAGGAATCTTGAGGTAATAAATGAGTGTTAACCCATGCCATGGTGGCACATAATAGAAAAAGCCATATACATAACATATTAACAAAAGATATTTATTCAACGTTTATATGTTATGATCACATAATCAATTTTCACACATAGATATTAGTAAATGTATACATTATGAGCAAATAATGTCGTAGTAGTGCAATAATATAATCATTAGTTGTACAATTAATTGGATATTTAGTCAAAAACCTTCATGTATATTACACACGGTTCGGTTCGGTTAACAGCATATATCTAAAAATAAAAATTGAAACCGGACAGTCATAAGCGGGTTTTTTCGGTTCAGTTTTTTTCGGTTTCAATTTCTTCGGTTTTGGATTAAGCGGTTCGGCTCGGTTTGTCGTTTTTTCAGCTTTTTTGAACACACATAATAAAAGTTTGCCACACCAGCATTTTTTCTATAACTCAGAACCTATAATTTAACCAAAAAACAGCCTTCCTCCATCACTTGAGTTATAAGATACCCCTAGACCTCACATTTTTAATTTCTTTCATTAATCCGAATAAAAAACTCATTAAACTAAACTATAAATTCCATTAATTGAAATAAAAGATAACAAAAAAAGTACATAATTAAAAATAATAATAATTAAAAAAAACATAAAAATAAAAGTACAAGAACTAAACTAGTTTTGAGGAAAATATTTGACTTGGATTTCCTTTTTGGATGCCTCGATAATACTCGCATCTACCGGACCCATCCCGTCGATGTTGATTACAAGCATCTTCAAGTCCCTGTTCGTGTTTGAGATTTTATTAATTCCACTCTCGCCCTATCCTCGTTTCAAATTTCTTCCATCTTCACCTCACTGTCTAAAGTGAGTTGTTGCAACATTTCCCAAAACATTTCTTTTGAAAAGGAAGTGGCAGATGAGTTTGAAAATTGTTGACTTTTAGATTTTCGCTCTTTGTCCGGTGGACGCAGCAAAGCATCATCTCCAAATAGCTAGGGTTCTTCTCCGATTGGCCGTCCTTGGTTTCTACATGTATGTCGAATTGGGATTCAACCATTTGTGTTTGTCTCTCAAAAAATCCAAGCTTCTTTGTGAGGAAAGCGTGAGAGGCTATGACGCGAGGGTGGGCGTGGGCGCTTTATATGTCAGCGTTATAGGTTGGCGCGAGGGGCAATAACGCCCCATATCGAGCCTTTTAAAGATTCAAAAAGTGTTACCTTAAAACCATTTTTTAACTCCATAATATATATGACAAGTTTTTAAATAATTTCCTTAATAATAAAAACCGTCTAGTAGTTTCCAAACGTGGCCAATATTAGGGATACATGCAGCTTCCTTGTACGGGCATCCAAGAAGAATGATCATGCTGAACAAATCAAAAGGTCATGTGTTTTAACTGTTCTTGTAGTTAGTTTTAGGTTGTAACACTTGCATGGACCCGTGGCTAGGGTTTGTAGTTAATTTTATTCCACATATTAATCAGTTAATATTAATTAATTACATGTAACCTAAATCAGTAATAAAAAAAACCTACACTTTCAACTAGTTCTATACGAGGATTTAGTAGTGAAGTGTTGTTTGCAAAGCAAGCTCTTCAACCTTCAAGGCGGTGTTTTTAACCGTTGTAGTGTAGTAGGGATAGTTTGGGAGGTTGATCATAATGAAATAGTGATGTAAGCTCGTAAAATATGATGAAATAGTATATGAATTACAAGAATATTGTTAGGGCTTAATGTAGATTATATTGGCCAAATGTAAAATAAAATGTTATTTTATATTCAACCTTAAAGTTTTACAAATTTTCTATTTTTTTTTAGTTATTATTTCTTTGCACAACTCACACACCTATTACTTAGGATTATTTTTTATTTGAGTCAATTTTGACCAAACCACATATGATAATGTCTATTTTTTTGGTAACCAGTATTTTTGATTTTACTGCCAACTAATCTACGAGTTTGAACCAAATTGCCACACAAACTAAAGCAAGTAAAGCCCTCTATTTTCAGGAGTTTTTCATGACTGTTTTATAGTTATTTGCACCTAGAGTGAATTGAACTTGAGAAGTCACACATGTTACTGTGATAGTCACACGTCATTTTGCCACTAAACTACTCCCGAGTGTTTTAGTTTTGACTTTTGATCCAACTAAATTATATTTAATGATTTTTTTCCCTCTAAAATGCTTTATTGTTTTTTTTCTTATACTATATGATGATTATACCTAGACATGGTAATTTGAGACCTATTGGTTAAACATAGGTTTAGTTGGATAAATATCTATTAGGGGATAGGTCTAGTTGAGTTTATCTAAATATTATAGATGGACCTAATTGATTATTTAATAGAAAGTGCGATTATATAACAATTATCCAACGGGTCTAGGCATGTCTAACACGTCAAATTTATTTTTAAACTTTTTCCATATTTTTCTCAAAACATAATAAACTATTTCGAAAATGACCAAAACCCATCTAGACCCGGACGGCCAGACGCTTTTCATATTTTTATAAGACCCATCTAGACCCGGACCTGGTTAAACCCAAACCCATCTAAACCCGTGACCCGCACCTCTACGTATACCTTTTTTAATTATAGATATTCAACTAAACGTGTTTAGTTGGTTACACTAAAGTGGTATTACAATAAATTGTGAATATGGAGGGAATATATAGAAAATGTGGCGCCAAAAACTTAGACAACGTTGTTTCTTTTAATTATTAAAATTGAAAATTGTGAGACTGCAAGATATTATAGCGCCATTTATTTTCACATTTCATGAAGAGATGAATATTTAGGTTAGGAATTTATTAGTAAATTACAGAAAAAGGCAAAACAAATATATAAATTTAATTGCATAAGTAAAAGTATATCAAAAACTATCTAATGCTCGCAAATTAGGTTATTCGGGCTTCCATTATATGTCTATGTATGTACCAATTAAAATAATGAAAGTAAACAATTCTCTAAAGTATTTATATACGATGTTGCATACTATCAAAAAATTTGCAACGCTATATGCAAAAATTTGCCCTTACGGGGGTGGCAACCTTGGCTAAGGTTGCCTCATATTTTAAAGCAAACAACCAATCATGGCCCTCCAACTCATTTTTTGCCTAAAGTTCAATTTTAAGTGGCAATCTTGCCTAATGGCAAGCATTAAATGTTACATAATTATATAAACTTGGTACTATCTTGCCTAATTTTTTGCCTAAAGTCAACCTCGTGTTATATGTTGTGCTTAAGGCTTTGTATTTTAAATTATTTTATTACTATAAACTTTGTACTATTGGGTAAAAAATGTACTTTCTTTGAAACAAACTTTTGTCTTAAAGCTAAAAGTCTCTACCACATTATTTGAAGAAAGAATGCTACCTACTTCATCTTCTTCACCATTCTTCTCATGTCCGACGATGTAGTCGGCCATTTTTTTTTTTTTTTTTGTTTTTTTTGGAAACAAGCCCAACGTCCGAATATACATTCAATGCAACGTTCAAAAAATTCTTGGGAATGGCTGAGCCCGATTCGGTGTAACAAACCGCAAAGCCCACAGATCGGTGCTTGCCGCTGCAGTGGCAGTCGAGCATGCCGATCGACAAAGCTCACCGAGGTGCCCAAACCGCAAGGATGCCAGTGCCTTTATGTTTTTATATAGGCAACACAAATTTGAAAGTGTTGCACTAACATGTAAAATTTATAACATTTCAAAATAAAGTGTTGCATCAAGTCTTTAAATGCAACATTTATTTCAAAAATGTTGTGTTAGAAGTAATGTTGTCAAAAAAGCAACACATTTTATAAGTGTTACTTCAAAAGTGTTGGCTTAAGCTCATTTTGTAGTAGTGGGAGGTTGTTGACATAGTCCTTATAACTCTCGAGTTGGGTGCTCGGGGAGTGGAGTAGGGCGAAGAATGGCTTCATGACCGAACCACTATAAATCACTTATCTCGGTTTGATCTTTCCATCTCTATCTCTTTATTTATCTCTATTGCCTATTAGTGTTAGCTTAAGGTTGTGTTCATATTGGTGTTGGTTGATTTCATCTACATATGAATCAAAGTTTTTCACAAAGTAAACTTCTATAACTAGAGCAAAAGTCGGTAAACTATTCACCCCCCCCCCCCTTTTCTAGTTTCCCACAATTGGTACCAGAGCCATGTCATGCAAGTTTTTAAAGTAAATTGTATTTTAAAACTTGAATCGATCAATGGATTTCGACAAATATCAAGAAGGGCAATCTATGCAACGACCACCACTTTTTGAAACCGATTATTTTATATATTGGAAAACAAGATTCGAAACGTATGTGAAATCAAAAGACATTGATCTTTGGCCTGTTATTACCGATGGTGACTTTCAACCTACTGAAAAGGATCCTATTACTAAAAAAGATAAAATTATTCCTTATGATCAACAAAGCGATGATCTTAAAAGAAAACTAGCCAAAAATGATGAGGCGAAAATGGTAATTTATAATGCTTTAACGAAAAAGGAATTTGAAAGAATTTTGATGTGTATACAGCAAAGGATATTTGGAAAACTTTGTTGGTCACCCATCAAGGTAATAATCAAGTCAAAGAGAACAAGATTGATCTTCTTATTCAACAATATGAACAATTTTCCATTCCTGATGATGAAACCATCGATAGTGCTTTTGCTAGATATAATACTATTATTACTAGTCTTAAAGCTCTTGATGAAGGTTACTCTAGCAAGAACTATGTTAGGAAATTTCTTAGGGCTCTACATCCCAAATGGAGAGCAAAGGTCACCACCATTAAAGAATTAAAGAACTTGGAGACATTGTCACTTGATGAACTTATAGGAAACTTGAAAGTTCATGAAATGATAATCAAGAAAGATTCTGATATTGTTAGAAGTAAAGGAGAAAGAGTTAGATCTCTAGCTTTGAAAGCCAAGAAGGAATCTAGTGATGAGGAGAGCTCGATTTCCGACAGTGAAGACGAAGAGTATGCCTTAGCGGTTAGAGACTTTAAGAAGTTCTTTAGAAGAAGAGGTAGATTCGTGAGACAACTTCATGATGAGAAGAAGTCCTCCTCAAAGAACCGGGATGACAAAAATGGAAAGAGTGATAGAAAGTGTTTTAGATACGGAGATCCAAGTCACTTTATTAGTGAATGTCCTAAACCACCGAGAACCAACAACCAAAGAGCGCTTGTAGGAGGCTCTTGGAGTGATGGTGGTGAAGAAGAAAAGGAAGAGAAGCCCAACAACGAAACTTGTCTCATGGCTCAAGCTTCTAATGAGGTACATTCCGACTCATCCTATTATAGTGATGATAATTCATCAATAGATGATAATATACTATATGATGAATATAACAAATTATGTAAGGTAAGTACTAAAATCATAACTAGAAACAAAACATTAAAAGCAACCTTGCTTGAACTTGAAGTACAAGTCTTAGAACTAAAAAGACTTGAGAAAAATAAGCAAATAGATGTTGATTGTAAATCATGTATAGATCTTCAAATAGAAAACGAAGAACTCAAAGAAAATGCCATTAAGACCATTAACTTTGAGAAAGGAACACAGGCACTTAATGACATGCTTGAAAACATTAGGTTTGGTGAAGATGCCGAAGTAGGGTTATGATTCGACCCAAATAAGGCATCTACGAGTGAAACTAAACAAGTAAAATTTGTAAAATCTGGTGAAACCGATTTAGCAGACAACGACACTATTGAAGTTGCAGACGGCTCCACTAATTTTAGTGGAACTGTTGTACCGTCACCTGCTAAAGTCAGAACAGGGTCAATCCTAAAAAATAATCTAAGTCCTAAACCAAGTCACATAATAGTTAATAATATTGAAATACCGGTGGCTAGTAAAAAGGAAGTAAAAAGGTTTTATAAACCCGTGTCAACCTCCGTGGATGGATCTAAAAAACATGATACTAGATCAAAGACTCCTCCACCAAGATAAACAAATGTTCCTAAATCTCAGCCTAGAATACCTCTACCAAGAGGTAACTTTAGAAGACAAAGTTATCCGAGTAACTATCCCCTCACTTGGAACAACTTTCAACAACAAAGTTACTTACCATGGGAAATTTGTCTTTCATCTCAATATCCAAACCAAATGTATGAGATGTTTGGCACTAACAACTTTGGACCTATGAAATACTAGGGACCGTTTGTTTGAGTTTTTCATGATTTAGAATAGATATGCTTGGAATTTAACTTATAAACATAAAGTTACATGATTGTGCGGGTTCACTGCCCTTAGGTTTGCGACTTGTAGTACCTAAGTTATGGCCTGTGAGTTTTGGACCCTTAGGTTTGCCCCTTAGAAGCTTATGGAATAACCTTGGAAGGATTTGGTTTAGGTTTCTTCCATTAGGAACGTTAGTTATGACCAGTGAGGATTGGGTAGATTATATGATAAGACGTTGTCTAGTTATCTTGCTTCCACATCACTCTGATCTATGCCTCTGCTTTTAGTTAAGCCCTATAAGATCATTCGTTCTAGAGATTTAGAAGACTTATTAGGATTCACGACATGTGTTTAGGATGCCTTTAGACTTCGTAGTGTGCCTTATAGGTTCTTTCTCTGGAGTTATCCTTTTGAACTTTGATT
Source organism: Artemisia argyi (assembly GCA_030686995.1). Classification (NCBI taxonomy): domain Eukaryota; kingdom Viridiplantae; phylum Streptophyta; class Magnoliopsida; order Asterales; family Asteraceae; genus Artemisia; species Artemisia argyi. Next base: position 60,409,105 of record CM060694.1, read on the forward strand.
CTTAATTCATTTGACATTTGTTTAGATGCCTTCCGCTCGTTCGGAGATTCGTGTATGTATGAATCCTACGTGTTCGACACATTATATGACTTCTCCTTGCTTTTGATTCTTTCTTCATTGTTGATTTTGACCTTACCTGTTCTACCCCTATGATCATTTTGTGACTTTTCATCGTGTATATTCGATTTTTCTGATGCGTTCTGGAGATATTTGGAGACGATTTTGTTGTGCTAATCTATTTACGTTAGAGATGTTCGATTCGATGTTATTCTGGATTTGGATTTGTTGCATGAGTATTATGATGATGACGACCGTCATTTTATGTTTGTCACCTTTGACGTTTTGTGAAGTTCATGATTCTTAACCTGATAATATTGTTTATGAACACCTTATTCTGAAACTCGTGCGTTGATTTCCCCACTGCCATGAAGATACTTCTTCGATAAAACTCGTCTCGAGAGTTATTCAATTTGTTTGGAATGTTCGCTGTGTATCTTTTTGTGTTTTTGTTTTATTCGTGGAGGAGAATGATGATGGTATTTATTGTTGTAAGCTGGATCGTGTTTTATTTTGTGAGAGGAACGGAATACTCTTAGTAATTCTTTTCGTACTTGTGTGTGTGATGCCAATTGTATTGGTTACCTTTCCGACTATTCCTATGGATTTGGTTGATCTTACCTTTCATGTCTACTTGGACAATTTGTCATAGTATGTCATTTTGGTATATTTAGAGACGATAGAGAAACACGAGGATCATCTTCGTATTTTGTGTTGATGTTTTTACTTCACAATAAGGTCTAGGTGATGTTTTCGAAGGATGAAGAATGAGAGAATAAGTTTGAGAAGGTTAGGAGAGATTTTGTTATTTCCCAGGAGGAGGGAGATTTAGCTATGTTCTTATGCAACACGGAAGGATTTCTGGTCATGCACCTATACACCTAGAACCGTAGGAGGTGAACGATCCGACGCATGAAGAGTGGCAGGCATGAAGAAGCTGAGGAGCAAAACGGTAGAAGATTAGCTATGTTAGAAGATAGAAAGAAGCAGTTTGAAGTGAAGCACATGGTTCTATCAACTCTATTCATCTTAGTTGTACTAATATGTATAGAATCTTGAGGCAGGAGCTGGACAGGATGGTATGAAGATGGTGGTGAGTACATCGGTGATTCCCACGCATAGGAGGAAAGACAAACAAGTGGAGTTGCAGTGGAGCATTGACTTGGACGGCTTGCTTAGAAGATCGGCAGAAATTTCTTTCGACAGGAAATTATTCAAGTTACATGGCGCACCTGCAGTGATCGTGACAAAGAATCGCGTTTTGTCTCACACTTCCAGAAGAGGTATAGAAGAGTTAGACCTCTTGGCATTTGAGAAAGTTTTGGTTCATAACGCGTTAGATCTGAATTCGTTCTTATCCGTACGCTTATTTTACCTATTCTGTTATGCCTTCTGATACATTTTGATACTCTGATTTATGATTTAGAACGACAGTACGAATATGTTACCCATCTCCTTATGAGACTCTTGGTATGTTTGATGATTCGACTTGTGCTTCTATGACTTTAGCAAGTTCCTTTATCCATTCAGAATTTGGTAGGAGTTGATGAAGATTTGTAGCTTAGTACTATCTCCATGTTTGCTTGTAGGTTTATGCGCTTCGTAGAATTTTATCTGTTATCTATCATCTGCTACACATTTGCTTCGCATCCGATTGGATTAGATTTGTTATGATTATGTTCTATTGGATCGAGTCATGAGAAACTATGTCATTGTGAAGATTCTTTTGGAAGAACCTCCCTGAGCGTGAGGATATTTGTGATCTTTTGAGATTCGCTATGACTCCGTCTAACTTTTGCAACTTCAATTTCGTAGACGAAATTTTCTTTTTAGAGGGGAAGAATTATAACGACCTGAAAATTCGGTTTAACTATTACGAATAATCCGAAATCCATAATATGAAAACTATACGTTACATTTGAAAATTTGAAATATATCTAGAACCGAATTACATACGTAAAATTAAATTACGATTACGATAAGTTCTATGTCACTAAAAATACTTGTGGGCCAAAATTCTTTAGCACAACAAACCCAATACATTTTTTCGAATGGGCTTCCCCTACCCCAACCCATAGTCGGCCATATTGAAGCGCAATTCCACCCCTATATTTTTTATACGGTTAATATTTTTCACAACAACAAAAATATACGACACATCAAAAACCCTGGAACAAAAATAGCGGCTTTCTTTCTTCTGGTTCTCCATTCAACACTTCAATACCAAGAATCAAGACCCCTTCTTGCTGTTTGATCCTTGGTGTACACAGGAGGATGGTGTTTGCACGGTTTGTATTTCATTGTGGTGTTCAGTGCTCTCCTAAATCGACTAGGGTATTTCCCTTTTTCTCCTTATCATTTTCCTTCGAATCTCATACGATCTAGACATTTATATATAATGTTTACTTGAATATTGGATCGCTATATATATGTATGTTATGTTATACGAAAATCTCCACATGAAACGTTAATATGAAACCTTGTAAAATATTTCGACCCATGTTTCTTTTAAATCTGTCTCGACCCACTCTTTTATTCCAACTTTGTTTTCCTTCGACCAAGCCCTAGATTGACACATTTATTAACACGTTAATGACACATTAAATGAGGTATAAAATCTGGAAACCTTAGGGTAATTGAACAAGGATCAAGTTAGGTTTAACGAGGGTTATGTTATGGGTTAGTGTTGTGATTTTATGTGAGTCTTGTCGCCTTGTTTTGTCTAATAAACTATGACACGGAGTGTGTGTGTTGTGTGTTGGCTAAAGGGATTGATAACATGTGTAACCTAAGTCTTAAACGTGTATATGAACTTGTGTATTAATCGGGACTAAAAGGGAATAAGGATTAGGACTTGTTTCTGTCTAAACTGCATGCTGTCCAGAAATTTGGTCGAATTCAAGTGAGTCCAAATTGATGATACCAATAGGTTTTGTTTGATTTTTGAGTCTAAACATAAGCTCAATCAGTGTACTTTCTGGAAATATAAGATTCGTGGTCAATGGAGGTCGGGAAGATAGTCTTTTGATTTTTACAAGATTAAATGTCAAAATTGTGTTTCGGATGTCTAGAAACCAGTAGGGGTTTTTGATTTTTAATTTCCAAAACATGAGGATTTAGAAGGTCTTCTTTCACAGGGGTTAAACATAGGTTAAGTGTGACTTCCTGGAATTTTTGTGGATTTTTTTGAAGTGTCTAAATGGGTTTGTTAAAGGCATACTTTATGAGTCTTTCTGCAGTTAATTTTCTGGGTAGGTTTAGGAAAATGATTTTTGAAAACATATTTTCATTTGGTAATAAATTCTAGGAAAATTATTGAGAGCTCTTAAGACATATAGGTACATCTGTGAATTTTTATAGCTTCTCAGTAAGTGCCAAAGTGTGGGTTGAAAATTCGTAAAGTAAAGGCAAAAGTATACTAAAATCAGAAAACTTGTTAAGAAGCTTAGGTCTTTGTGAATTAATGGCCATTTAATATGTTTGAACCCTAAAATGCACTCGAACATTAATTAAGATATAATTGGTCATATGTAACATAATTTCAATAATGAGACCCTAATCACATTAATGAATAGTGATAAGTAATTGAGAATTCATTATGACGTTAAATGAACTAATAAGTACCATATGAACCCTAACTCGTGTAGATTCGTTGAAGAAGGAGTGTTTCCTTATGCTTACGTATGTTATGATTTCGATGGCGATTGAGGTACAGATATTCTACCCTTTTTCAGTAAGGGTGCTTTCACTCTCATGACTTGATTTTGATCTTTGATCCGTATCTTGATAAGATTCCCTAAGCCATTGCTATGTTCCCTTATGCTTTGATTCATTCTTTATTATTCCTTTGATATGATCCTTGATATGATCCATTTGATATATGATTCACATTCATTCGATACTCCTCTGATTATGATTATGCTATGCTATGATTCGGATATGTTGCTATGATTATATGTATGTATGCTTCTTATGCCTGAGTTTTCCAACTAGTCATGGAGGTACCATGGCCGTGTCATCGAGGCACCGATGGCATGACACTTTCTATGGATGTGTGATTGATCCACGACGTCCCCACTTTGTATAATATGATTTATGTGTGGTTTTGCAACCTTGCAAAAGGTTTTACCTCTCAAGGGATCTTGAGAAGCTTGCAATCCCCACCAGGCAATGTACCTAACCGTTGTAGTATAGTATAGTGACAAGTACCGGGAGATTGATCGTTCAACTCAAAGAATAGTGTTCGCTAGGGTTAAAACTCGATTAAACTAGGTCTAGAGGTGAGGGATGATTCTTTTTGTATTTTTATATTTTATAGAAAGCAAGTAAAAATCTCGGGTTTTGAAGGAGTGGGCGGAATTAGTTGCTAATCAAATAACCCAATTAACTACAAATGCAAACAAAATAAAATAAAATGAACTTAAAGTAAATGTGGCGAAAACAATAATAAGAGAAAATGTGTTTACTTAGATTTCACTACTCTCTAGCTATCTTTTACCGGTTTATTAGTTTGTTACAATTGCATGGATGACGGGTTATATTCCTTAATACCATTCGTAGGGCCGTGTACGATCTTCCCTAATTCTATAAGCTTCTACCTCTTCCTATGTCGAGCCGACTACTAGCTCCTAACATGGCCTCATTAGTAGTTACCTATGCATTAAATATAACCAAATTATCGTAGTACACCTTCGATCATGTTTCTTAAGACATTCAAGCAAGTTACCAATTGGAAGTCTGCTAGTTTTCTTAAGCCTAACATCGAAATCATTCATCCACAACAGTTATAAACAAACAACCAACCAATAATCAATATCTAAGTTTCATTACATCTAAGCAAACACAAAGAAAACCTAGCCTAGCATGTTAAAGAGAAGACAAGCATAAGATATAATTAAACAACACATAGACATATTGAATGATTGTTGGAAAACTTATCTTCAATTAAGCATGGATGAAACAAGGGTTTGAAACCCTCAAAAATACAGTAAAATTCGTCTAGGGTTTTTCTCCTCTCAAAGTTGCCCACAATGAATGAAAAATCAAAAACTATATATAGATAATTGAGTCTGACGGCGTCAAGAGTAAGGTCTGACGGCGTCAACTTGCCGCCATAATTATAATCGTATTGCCTAGATCCACTTCTGACGTTGTCATGTGTAAACTTGGTCTTGGCCGTCACATGCAAATTACTCTTGACAGCCTTGGTGACGCCGTCATGTACAATTCTTCCAAAACCTCTATGGCGCGTCACGTGTAACTTGATTTATCCACCTCTTTGTCAAAGGGTGACGACGTCACTTGCATATCCTGACGCCGTCAGGTACAATTTCCAGCATGAATTTGAGACTTTGTCGTTTCCTTCACTTTTTCGCTCCAAAAACGTCCAAAATGCTTCCTTTTCTAAATTTCCTCTCAAAAGTACCTAAAATGACAAAAGGAACAATTTAGGGCAATATTTGATCAAATAATCTCGACTTTTGGCTTAAATGACCCCCCAAAAACGGTACACTTTTCGTCTCATCAAATACCCTTACACCTGAGATTTGCTTGTCCTCAAGCAAATGCGCTTTTATTCTAATCAAAATACAAGCTAGCGGTCATTTAACACTAATGTAAAAATAATTGCAACAAATAATCGTTCCGCTTCAACCAAAACAAGCACGGAAATGATACACTAGTACCTCACAAATAGTGTTTAGATACTCTCATCTCTCAGGTGTAATAAAGTATATATCACAATATGGAAATGGAAAACATCTCTCACTACCTGTCATAGCAAATAGATTACCATAGGCTTGGGAAAGGATCAAACCTCCACCACTTGGCGTAAGCACCTAGGATAAACTATCAAAGAGGTCTTTTAAAGGGTTATAACGTGAGGTGTAGGGATATGATAAACGTGTTTTTGTTGGATAAAGGCAATCTTTACTGGTGGCGAGTTAATCATCTTGGTCAATTACATGTACAGGGTGGCGTTGCTAAGCCAAGACTTGACACGACTTAAGCTAATCAAAAACTGACAAAACATAAAATAAACATAAAAGGAAATGGGATGGTAGTCCGTATGTTTTTTTTTTTCTTTTTCTATATATTTTTTTCTTTTTCTTGATTTTTCGAATTTTCTTTGCATACACTCTTGCCCTACCATCCAAAATAATATAACATAGGGAATTCACATTCCCCTTACACTTGAACTTTTACATACTTTACAATCAATTATTCTAATGACTCGAATTAAGATAATCAAAACACTTGAGTACTTTTTAAATATTAACGCGCATATGGGGGTAATATATGATGTTCTTCCCCAATACTCCATAACAATAGTACTTTACCCAATCATCCCAATCGTCCCAAAACAATATGTACAAGATATAACTCGACTTAGCAACCTTGTAATCAATTAGACAATTAACTAAGGGTTTAAACATGTAACAATAATGCACTAAAGACGAGTGCATACAAGGAAGGCTAAGGCGATTTGGTTGTACATTTAGGGTGGATTGTAAACAAATTCTTCCTTTAAGTAAAATGCTTAAAGTTAGAAACGAAAAAGATAGGCTCGGAGGGGTGTACTAGGGGTATCATGTACTAAAAATGAGTACATCGCAAAGGTGTGGGAAAAATTAATTGACTTTACTAGTCAAGTAATTATGACTTCATTGGTCAAGTAATTATGATACGGGTTTAACACAAGTGTTATCCTAATGCCTCTTATCATGTAGTAAATCCTACTACGCGAATGTAGTCTCACTATCGGTCTCGGGATGTATTACTAACGAAAGTTCTAGAATCTAAGTACTAACTGTACACTCATAAGCATCTTTTCCTAACAAATCTAGGGGCGAACCTCACATATTTGGGGTGGAAAATTTTGAGTGGTACGGTTTTTTGTGCTAGTCATACAACTCCTATCCATGAGACGCTCATTAAGGCTAAAGCTTCACTCCTAAATGTTGTAAAAAAATTTAAATTTGGTGCTAAAATTGCCCTAAAAAGTATTTCTCTTAGGGGCTGTTTGATTGCGACTTAATTGACTTAATATGAAAAAAAACTAAATTAATTGAGTCATATGAAAACTCTTTGCTTGTGACTTAATAGAAAAAGATGACTTAAAACATTAAGTAATAAAACTGATGTTGTCTGCATTAAGTCATCTGTTAATTAACATGACTTAATGAAAAAATTAAACAAACAGACCCTTAGTTTTATTACACACCAACTATTGAACAAACAAACTCAAGTGCAATTGTATTCTCTAAGGTATCATCATTTACCCTCCCCTTACACTTAGGTTGAACATTGTCCCTAATGTTCAATGAAAAGGATGTAAAAGTAATGAAGGTAAAAGAATGAAAGAAATACTCCCCTGATTCGTTCGGTGTGGATAAATGGATAACATGGTTAAATCCTCCTCCAAGAAAATGAACGTTGAAAGCTTCCATCCAGAAATATAAATCATCTTCTTGTCCAATATAACTTGTTAAACCTGAGAAAACAATCATGGTAAACCTCGCGTAAAATCGACGACAATATATATATATATATATATATATATATATATATATATATATATATATATATATATATATATATATATATATATATATATATATATATATATAAGGATATAATGCTTGTGGAATGAATGTTTGCAGATTTCCTGGAGTTTATAAAACTAAAGAATTAACCAAAACTTTAAGACTCCGGTAGAAAAACAAAACTTGCAAAATTTTTCAGAATTTTACACCTGACGTCGTCAGAGTGTTCTGACATAAATCTTATGTTAAGTTTCCGGAATATTTCTGGAAAAAATCACGCCTTAATTCCTGGAATTCCTGCAAAACATGATTATGACTCGATACAAGCATTTGACTCAAACAAATATTAATATACATGTTCATTTAATATTGTTGTGGTCCATGTTCAAGCTCTTTCTTAGAAACAAATTTAGATTTCCCTTACACTTATCGTTTGGAAATACCTTTTTATGAAGTTAAGACAAACAACAAGGTAAAGTGTTTTCACAATTTATTATGAAACATGATCCACAAACAATAAAAATAAAGCATGCATACGGAAACAAATAAGATCAAACAAACAATAAAACAAATAAAACAAATAAAACTTGGGTTGCCTCCCAAGAAGCGCTTTTCTTTATTTACGAGTCTTGTAGCTAGACTCAATGTCATGGGTTATTATGTGACCTCGTCATTGGTCACGGTTCCTAGGTCATCCTCAATTTTAGTTTTGTATTCCGGACCTAGTTGCAAGCATTCCTTGTAAAAACCAAATATTCTATTCATAACATAGTCTACTCCTCTACGTCTATCCTCATCATTCCTATAGTAGACCGCTTGCTTATGTTCCTTTTCGATGTTTGATAAAAGATGAAATTGTTCAATCTTATAGGGCATTTGGTAAGCTATCTCATGGTTCTCATCCTTGAACCTAACTATCCCTAGAGATTGGTCATAATTCATCTTAGAAGTCTCAACAAACGGTTTTCCGAACACTACTTGACTTAGGCAACCATCTATTACCGGACGAATATCTTCTACAATCACAAAGTCGGTAACATAAGTGAAGTTTCCTACAAAGACGTGCAATCCTTTCACTCTTCCTACAAAGTTACTCATCCAACCCGTGTTGGGAATCATCCTATGTCCAAGTTGCTTCTTCATTACCCAATTGTAATGGGTCCTAGTCATAATGTTTATGGGAGATCTAAGATCGATGTAGGCTTTCCACACATGCACATGCCCAATGTTGCATGGTATGTTGATGTTAGAGGGATCACCTGCTTTGATGATTGGTGAACCAAGGAAGTATGGTGTTTCGGAGTCATTGAATTGGTCCTTATGGTATTCTCGTTCTTCCTTGGTAGGTAACCTATCAAAGTATTCCTCTACATTTTCTACTTCCTCAACTTTCTCTTCCTTTTTATCCTCAACTTCCTTAATTTCATCCATATCACTTTCTTCCCTATTATTATCGACTGGCTTAATAGTGACTACTTTGACAAAGTGGACGTGCTTAGATGATGAGGGGTCCTTTATTTGGGTTCCGCTACTAGTGTCCCTAGTGTCCTTCTTAGGTGTAGTTAGCACTTGGTTGTTGAGGGCTTTCAACAAGTTGTCGATTTTATTGGTCATCTACGCTTGTTGTTGATTGAATTCGGATTCAAATTTAGCTATGCAGGCTTCTTGAGATGCCATAACTTTAGACATCAATCCTTCAAGATTATTGGTACTACCATAGTTGTTGGAAGATTGTTGTTGAAAGTATGGTTAGGGGGTGGACCATTTGGTTGATAACGATTAGGTGGAGTGGAAGAATTGTTTTGGGGCATGTTTTGGTTTTGGTTTTGTTTCCACCTAAGGTTTGGGTGATTTTTCCAAGAGGGGTTGCATGAATCACCGTAAGGGTTTTGCTCGGGTTTGAAAGTGTCCCACTTGTCTCCCGTTCCATCGGTACGCGAGGATGCGTAATCCACAAAAGCTTGTTCGGGGAGTTTCATGCAATCACGAGTGTCGTGGGGACCACTACATAATTCACATGAAGAAGTGATCTTGTTCACTTGGCTTGGAGGTTTAGGAGCTTCGTAGGATTTCATGACAAAACTTGACTTGGTCTTCAAGTTCCATGATCCTACGGTCGGGAGTGCTTGAATTGTTCGAAGGAAAAGATATTGCCTTGACCGTTGATTGGTGCAAAAGCAGTCAACTAAAGTCAACCACAGATGTGGTCCATATAGTCAAACTACCTAGACCAATGCTTCCGGGTAATATAGGGTGTCACCAGGTCGTTATGTCCCGACGAGGTGTGAATTGTGCTTTAGCGTGCTTGTGATCGGGTGATTTTTCACAGGAAAGGGTTGTGATGAGAATTATGAAATGAAATAGCTTAGGAAAGCTATATGATTGATTACGCGAATTTAGATTAAGAGGAAACGAGCTAAATCCTAAAAACGTACGTTTTAATTACAAACGTGTACGTACGTAATAAAAAGTAAAACTAATTAACTAAAAAGGCTAAGCGTGTGAAATTAATGTTTTTACAATCCTAACAAATAAAGAAAATTTTTAGAAAAAGAAAAATTGTTTTTACACTATTTAATTATTTATTATTAATTAATTACTAATTACTTATTAATTAACTAATTATATTGATTTAAATTATTAAAAATACTAAAAAGACTTAGATAATTAAGAAATTGTTTATAAATCTAATTAACCATCACAGGAATCTAAAAAATTATAAAAAGTTGGTTTTATGTATTTTTAAACTAATTTACTAATTATGATTCTAATTATTAATTAATTACCAATTAAACTAATTATATTCTAAAAAATAGAAAATGAACAGTAGAAATTCTAGAAAAATTCCTAAAAATGTTTTAACTTATATAAAAGCTAGGAAACTTATAAAAACTAGGTGTTAGTTAATGAAATCTAATTTTACTATTTAATATTTTAATATGGATTAATAATTAATAAATCTAGTATTAAATCTAATAATTACTAAATGACAAGATAAAATTCTGAAAAATTTTCTAAAAATACTTTAATATAAAGGAAAATTAATAAAAATATAAAAATGTAAGAGTGCTTATAAATAAGCTAAAAAGAAAATTAAAAAGTTAAATTAAATTAAATAGAAACTATCACTTATAATTAAATTGGCTTTTTCTGTTTTTCTTTTTATAAAACTATTTAAATACTTAAAATATGAAACTTTTGTAAAAACAACTAGCTTGGAGCTCAAAAATAAGCACTATAAGTGCTTATTAGTTTGACAGTTTGACTTTCTTTGACCAAGCCAAGAAATAAGCTTGAATGAGCTTATGTGGGGTCCATAAGGGTGGATTCTGATTCAAATAAGTTGTTTGGACATGATTAAGCAAGAACATAACAAATAAGCTCTTAGGATATGCCAAGAAGCCAAAATAAGCACTTTATTTTTTACTTGTACATTGAAAAATAGGACAGAGTTTAGGGGAGAATTCAGGTGGGTCCCAGGGAGCTTAAGCTTAAAAGCTTGCTCAAACTAGGAAGGTGTCCAGGAGGGGGGTTGAAAGAACCCAATTGGGGCCTGTGGGACCCACTGAGTTGGTCAGGAGCAACCACCAAAGTGGTGGTGGTGGCTGCAGTTGTCTGTGCACAGGGGAGCTTCTTCCCCTGCAGGTGACTTTGAGAGTCTGTGGGGCCTTCAGGAAAATTCATAAAAATGTAAGGATGATGGAATTCAGTAGTTCAGCTGGTATACTTTCACATGTAAAAAGCACAAGTTTTAGATCTACCCACAAAATTCCAAACAATTCTTGCAAAAAATGAGATTTCTGAATAATTGAAATTTTGACTTTTTGATATGAACTTCCTCAGTTGACTTTTATGAGATTTCTTTGATCCCTAATGACTTAAATTGATGTATTAGGGTATAATGACTCTAAATTAAACAAATACAACAACTTAGTAACTTGTATGCATGATTATGGATTCCACAATACATGACAATTAACTGAAATGAAGCATCAAAGAGAATTTTGACTTTTTATATAGTAGCAACCAAATAAATGACTGAACTAACTCTAATAACCCTAATGCCAACTAAAGGGACCCAAAATTCAGAAAAACATCCACAAGAGCACACAGATACAGTCCAAGCCAAACAACCCTATATAAGCCTCTTAACACTATGATTTATAAATTTTACCTTAAACCTACTAATTTTAAAGATGAAACAGATTAAATAGATTATATTGAAGCTAATAGAACAAACAAAAGCAACATAGATCCTCTAGAACCAGATATGTCAGTTTAGGCTAATAACATGCCATCAAACAAAGAGCTATGAACTCAAGCATTCAAGATCCAATAATAATAACTCTTATATATAAAACAAGCAGAGACAAAAACAAATGGCTAACAACTAATACTAGACTAACAGGTAATAACTACTTAACAATAAAGTGTAATAAAAATACTAAAAAAAAAAGAAATGAGAGCTTACAATAACCTTCCCCTCATCTCAAACAGGGGGAATTCACTAAGCAAGCCTATCTTTTGATAGGCCAAAAGCTTCCCTTTCTCCTTTGGACTACCACTTAACCAGAAATCACTCAGAACACCTCAGGTTGACTTTCGTTGACCAGAGTATATTTTTTGTAATTTTGATTGGTTTATAGAACTAAGCTTTTAAATTGATACAGAAGTTTATTAGGCTCTTTAACTTAACTATTGTGACTACATTAGCTTATAATGAGCTTGTGATAACTAATAACTTGTAATAATAATTTGAGTGACTTATTAAAATTGAAACAGGAAGTAAATTTAAACAGATACTTGCATTAATTTGATAAAAGGAGTACAACATAAGTGAATTACAACATAATTTAAACTAATACTAGTGTAGGATGCCTTCAAGACTTACACAGATTACATATATATACTCAATAATCTCATCTCTCTCCTCTTTCTCTGAATTATTGCCATTTTTGACTTCTTTGCATCTTCCTGAATAAATCCCACCCATTGGATTGGGTGGGGGTAATCTTGACCTTCAATTAGACTTTTGGCGCCATTTTTGTCATTTTGTCAGGCTGGGGTTGAGTGAGGGCAAGGGTGAGGTAATTAAAACTTCTTGGAGCCTTGTTGATAGTCAAGGGACAGATAATGGGTTGCTGAGGTGGAGGAGGAGGGAGAAGGAGTGTTGGTTGGGTTTTTTGCAGGTTCACGTGGGAGGGGAGGTCAAAGGAGGGTTGACAGTTGGGTGTGATTATTTAAAACGGGGGGAGTTATATATTTTGGAGGGGATGGGCCTGGTGATGCAGTTGGGCCATGGTGGGAGTGGGCTGGATGGGAAATGGAATGGGATTGGGCTTGGGTTGGTTTGGTATTGGATTTGTTTTAGGTATTAAGGGTCCGGTTTGGTTTATTAGTACAAGGACCCTTTTTGTAACTTTTGGATTTTGTAGGGACTGACATGTAATTTCTCAATAGTTATCACAAGGACCAATTATGCCATTTAAGAATAGTACAAAGGGTGTTTTTGATATTTTTCCAATTTTAAAACCCAGGGACCATTTTTGACATTTTTCAAACTTGAGGGACCAAAGTTGTCATTTTGCAATTTTTGACCTTAAAGGATTTCTTTTGACAACTTGTGAATCCCAAAGGACCTCTGATGGTATCTTACATGTTTTGATTTACCAGGGACTAGTTTTGACAATTTTGAAAGTTTAGGGACTTAAACTGCATATTTTGCAAACTTGACTCGTTTTTTTATCAGTTTTCAATCCTTTTGCATTAAAACACAATCCAGGGATATTTTATGTATTTTAAGGCATTCCTGTGTGTTTTCAGATTTTTTTGTAGTCTAAATGTGACAGAAATGATGAGTATTTACACACTCATCAACCGTTTTGTTCAAATCATGGGGATCATTCCAACTTTCATTGTCATAGAGAGTAAGATCTTCTATGAGTTCCCATGATTCTTCCGCACTTAGATCACGAAGCTTGCCACCGGCCGATTGGTCAATGGTTCGCCTTGTGGAGAGGTCGATATGATCATAGAAAATTTGGACTTGGAGCCAAAGATCTATGCCATGATGAGGGACTTTTTGGAGTAAGTTGATGAGTGTGTAAATACTCATAATTTTTGTCCAATCTGAACTGCAAAAACATTTAAAAAACACTCAGAAATGTCTCAAAATACAGAAAATATCACTGGATGGTGTTTTATATGTTTTAGATGTAAAATGATTGAAAACAGATGAAAAACGAATAAAGTTTGCATAATTGGCAGTTTCAGTCCCTCAACTTTCAAAACTTGACAAAATCAGTCCCTAAGCATTTACTTTGGAAGAAAAGTCAACCAAAGTCATTTGAAAGTCAAAATTTATAAAAAATGGTCTTTGGGTGAAAAGTTTCAAAAATTTACAAGTTTGGTCCCTCAACTTTCACATTTGGCAGAAATAGTCCCTGGGTGTAAATTTTGGAGAATATTCAACAATGGTCCTTTGGTTATTGAGACTTAGCAAGAATGACCACTTGGAATACTTTGGAAGACTTACACATCAGGCCCCTCAAGTTTCGGGTTATTTCACTTTTGGTCCGTATGGTGTTTTACTAGCAAAACAAACGGACCCCTTTGTTATTAATAAACCCAAATCCAGTCCACCCTTAATCCTCATCCACCTCCAAGCCCAAAACCAAAACTAGCCCAATCCAGCCCCTTTGATATTAAACTAGGGTCAAACCCCACCAATACCACATTCCCCTTCCCTCTCACACTACAAATACCACCCCTGGTATTCATCCCCTCCATACCCACTTGTCTACCACCCAAACCATCACATCCCACCACTCTAACCTAACATCACCTCCACATTTAATGCACCACCCCCTGTTGAAGAAACAGTCCAAATGGCATTATTTTATTTTGGCGCCAAAAAGATTTAAAGGTCAGGATCATCACAAGCTCATCCAAGGGTCAAAATTACAAGTGGGAAATGCTCAGAAGGTCCCACTAAGCCCTAAAGTGGCCTATAAGAAGAAGAAGATGCAAAGGAGAAGCTGTGTAATTTATTAGTGTAAAATTAGTGTCGAATTAGTAGTTTTCAAAATCTCAGTGTAATTTTTAGCTTCTAAAATTGTAATTTTAGTAGTCTCAGTGTAATTTGAACCTTTCTCAATCAATGAATTAAAGTTTCCAAGTTCAATTCAGTTTATGCCAATTTTTCTCTAAAATTTCTTGATTTCTGATTTGTTGTTTGTAGTTGTTGACATGGACTGATTAGCTCATGTAAGCTCCTTATAAAGCTTCTCAAAGCTTTTAGAAACATTAAAAACCAGTTTAGTAGAAAAAAAATCAAAAATACAAAAAAATAGAAAAATTCAGTGAAAAATAAAAAATTGTTGAAGATGATGAAGAAAGCTGGAGCAGGGTAAATTGTGGATGGCCTTGGGTTAGCGGTTTTGTGGAAAACCTATAGGAGTGTTCTATTGGTTTTGGTTCAGGGTGCATAGCTAGGAAGGCTTTGTAAGCAATTTCTTTCCAAATCTGAGTTTGTTGTTATTTGTGCTCATTGCTTGCTTCTCTGTGCTTATTTTGGTCTGTTATTGCTTATTAGATATAGTTCAGCTCATACATTAGACTTCAGTACTACTTTATTCAAGTTTCATTCTTATTACAAAGTTTAGGTAGTGTTTGGTATAGACTGTTTGAGTGTGCATTTGTTGTGTTCGTTGACCAAAACCTGTTCCAACATCTTTCTTAATACCAAAATAGTCCAAGGTAACCAAGTCTTAGGTGGTTGTAAGCTTTCATAGTCAAAAGTAACTTTGAATCACTCCTAGTGGTTCACTGAGAAGGAATTAAAGTAGTACAAGCCTCATATCAACTCACAAGTAGGTACTTTAGCATAATTTAGTTTTAGTATAGCTTATTAACTTATTTTCAGTCCATACACCTTGATCAAAACTCATTTTAGTCAAACTAGGTTCAAATCAAAAAGTCAAAATTTCAAAGTGCTTTCAGAAATCCAAAAGTTCAAAGATTTTTCATGATTTTTGTGTTTAGTTTCAAAACCAAATCTTTTTACAGGTTGAAGTCCTTCATCTGATCTTGCAAAATCCATAGGTGGTTTATTTTTTAGAATTTTTTAAAGAGCTTATTTGGGTCTGTGAAAAGACCTGCAGGGCAAGGTACTGCCCTGCACCAGGGTACTTGTGATTTTTGGTCAAATTTCATTTCCCCCTCCTGGGTGCATTTGAAAACTTTAGAACTTGATTTTTATCTTTTCAGAAAGCCAATGTGCCTTTCTAGATTTCAATTTATTTTGGATCTTAGTCTTCATTTGAATAGCTTATTTTGGCTTTGAAAGTTGCTTATTTCATCCCTCTGTACTGAGCACTCAGTATAAAACCACAATTTTTCATAAGTCCATATCTTTTTCAATAGTAGGCCTCACCCTGAGCTTTTTCACTTTTTGGAAACCCCAATAAGCCAACTTGTCATTTCTAAGCTTATTTGGTACTTGTGAGCTTATTTAGACCTTGGAATCAGTGCATGTAACTTGTTTATTTCACCAAGTAATCTAAGACTTAAGTGTGTTTTGGCTTATTTTCAAGTTATCATATCTGGCTTATTAGTGAGAGTTAGAACCTTCTTTTTGGCTTATTTGAAAGCCCTCTAGCTTATCTTTGATAATTAGGCTTAACTAGGCTTTTATTTAGATCCTTGACCTCTTGTGTGGACCCCACCAAGGCCTGTAACTTGGCTTGTCTCACCCAAGTATTCTGAGACCTCAGCATTTTTGGCTTATTTCAAGTGCTCATTCTGAGCTTATTAGTGGTCAATTGGTTCTGCTTATTGGGTCATTTGATAGGTCTCCAGTCCATCTTAAAGGTTCAAGTGATAGTTTGGACCCCTGACCCCCTAGTGGTCCCCACAAAGGGCTGCAGTTGCCCCTTTTTGGCCTTTGTGGCCTGTCAAATAAGCTAAGTGCTTATTTGTTGATTGTAGCTTATTTCTTGTGATTATTTGGTTCCTTTGTTCTTATTTCTAGTTATCATCATTAGTAGTTGGTTTATTTTGATTTGTGCCACATTAGTATAGCTTTTTAAGTAACAAAATCAAAATCAAAAGTCCTAATAAGCTTTCAAGCTTAATTTGCCAATCACATAAGCTTACCAAGTGCTTATTTTTTATCTATAAAACTTTTGTCTTTTTTAAAGTTGCTTATAATCAGTGTATAAATAGTTGTGAAAAAGAAAATCTCAGAAAAACCAAAAACAAAAAAAGTTATAGCTTCTATTTAAGCCATTTGGCTTATTTTTCAGCTTATTTAAAAAGCAATTTTCATTTTTTTAATTTTTTAGGTTTATAATATATTAAAATAATTTAGGAAAAAATTTCATAATTTTCTAAGTTAATTTAGTATTTATACTAATTAAATTAAGTTTAATTAGTTTTAATCAAAAAAGCCAAATATTAATTTTCCTTCTGCTTATTAATAAGCAAAAATAGTTTTTTATATTTTTCCTTGCTTTTATAATTAATAAAGTATTTTTAGAAAAATTTCCAGAATTTTCACTGTTCATTTAGTATTTTTCATAATTAAATTAGTTTAAATATATTTTAATTAAATAATAAGTAAATAATTAGTAAATTAGTTTAAAAAATAATTTTTTTAAACTTTTTATAATTTTTTAGGATTCCTGTGATGGTTAATTAGTTTTTTAAAAAATTTCATATTTTTCTAAATCATTTTAGTATTTTTCTTAAATTTAAATTAGTTTTATTAATTATTAAATAGTTTAAATTAGTTTTTAATTAATATTAAATAATCAAATAATCAAAAAAATAATTTTCTTTTTAATTTAATTTTCTTTTAATATTAAGTTTATAAAATTTTCATTTCCATCCCCTGTAGTTTTAATTTGTGCAAAATTCACCTTTTTCTCTGTCTGTAAACGTTTCTGATTTTTAATTTGTTTACGTTTGATTATATCTGTAATTCTGTAATTGTTAATACTGTTTCATTATCTAAATACCATGTAATCAGTAGTGTAAATCAATCCAAATCATTATCTGGTTATTTTCCCGATCACTAAATCATTCAAACGTTTCCAAAAATACAATTTTAATCTCGCTGGGACATAACGACCCGGGAATACACTGTGCTTGCACCGAATCATAAATTGATCTCTCCTCTCTCAAATTTGATTTTTTGACCACACCTGGTTTACTGGTTAGTTTGGGAGGAGTCATAAGTCCTTGAAACGAGTCCATGCTTCATAGAGAGTTTCACCTTGACGTTGTTGGAACATCAAGATGTCATTTCTAAGCTTAGTAGTTCTCCCCGGTGGGAAAAATTGAGCACGGAAACGAGTGGTGAGATCATCCCAAGAGGTGATGGATCCCGCGGGTAAACGTTCAAGCCATTGACTATGTAGAACCATAGAGGGGGGGGGGGGGTGAATACGGTTTCTTCGGCTTTTTAGATGTTTAAAAACTTTAAGCCAAAAAGAAAACCAAGTGGTTGTATAATCAATCCAACAACCACTACCACAACCAAAGTATATAAAGCAAGTAAAGAACACAACGATATATACTGGTTCAGGATGGGGGGTTTATACCATCCGTATGTCCAGTTGCGAATCCGTGACTTTGATACTATTCACTAGTATAATCCTTTTGGTGGACTATAAACCGTTACAATTCACTCCACCGATATTCACCAATATCGATGCTCACAAAGAAGGAGTTACTCCCCAATGGTATTCCGCCCTTGGAAACCACCCAAAAGAATCTCACGATTCAACTTTACCTAAGGGTCACCAAGACCACTACCAAAACTTCCACCCGGAAGTATCAAACCCCAACTAGATCCCCAATGATCTAGGCTTGGTTACCAAGACACAAGACTTCCCTTACAAACAATTGAATGAATGAATGAATGTTCAATCAAGTCCTAACCTAACCTAGAGACTCGACTGTAATGGAAAGGGTATAAGAAAGAAGACCCTCGACACAATCAAAAGAGTGGATTAGGTTCTTATGATTCTTCCCTTGCAAATAGATGTGTTCTTCCAAAGATGTTAGTGTGATAAACAAGAACACAAGATTAGAGATTGAGAGATTTGAGAGTTTGAGAGAAAGAATCTAGAGAGAAGGAATAATGGCAAGGGGTGAGGAATACAAGAGGCAAGGGTGGTATTTATAGGCCAAGAACCCAAACTTGGGAAATTTTACCGAGGCCGGCGCGTCACCCGCGCGTCAGCGCGCCAGGCTTCTGTAAATGTTTCCCAAGTGTTGGGTGTTTGGATCTTATAAATACCTATCCTTGCTAAACCCCCAATTGTACTTCACACTAAACCTTAACATTAATCATTCTAAGGTTTACCAACTCAAATAGCCAATTTGGAAATCATTTGTGAAGTGTTTAAAGAGAAAACAAATTACCAAGGGTTTTAAAGTGTAGATAGGGTAATTTGGAAGAGGTAGAAGTGTATCTCCTCACATGGCATAGAAAAGAGAGAAAGAATATGCCAAGGAATATTCCAATGCTTGGGGGGGGGGGAGAATGAGATGGAGGGTTGAGATGAAATGGTTTGAATTGGATGGCTAGGATCAAAGGGAGCCTCCCTTGGTTTTCAAACAATTTGGCATGTGTGGAATGTGGATGGTTGAGATGAGTTCACTTGAAATGAATGGTTAAGATCAAACATGCTTAGGTTAGGGTTGAGGAGGGTATTCCAAGGAATATGCTTTGCTTGGGGGGAAAGGGTGAATGGAGGGTTGAGATTAGTTTGTTTGAAATGGATGGATGAGATCAAAGGGAGCCTCCTTTGCTTGGAGGGAAAGGTTGGATCAATGGTTGGGATTGTTTTGGTTTGAATTCAACGGCTAGGATCAAACACATGTGGTGGTATAGGGAAGAGGGATTGGATGAATGGTTGAGATGTATTTGATTTGAATTCAATGGTTAAGATGGGAGGAGCCTTATTAGGGTTTCAAATAATTCCCCATGTGTTATAAATGAAGGGATGAGATGTGTTGTAAGGGAATAGATGGTTTAGATGTAGTGTGTAAGGGAATATGTAAGAGTGTAAGAGATTGTGTAAGAGAATATTTGATTTGGATATGATTAGATATGATTGGTTTTGTCTTTTGTATAAATGGGATTAAGAGAAGATTAAGACATAATCTAATTGTCATTAAGAAGAAAAGGTTTAGACAATTAAGATTATAAGTTGAGGAAATCATAGGTTACTTATAAGTTCAAGTAACACAACGTCGAGAATCCATAGTTTCATATCTCGTGACTTTCCACGACTCGACGTTCTCAACTAATACCTTGGTTCAAACAAGTTAAGTGCTTTGCCTTGATGTAAAGCATAACCCAAGTGAGAAAGGATGCGTTTACGCAAAGTGACCTTTGACTTAGTTTGACCAATAAGGGAGTAAACCCGTTACGTAATTAGAGAAAACGTAAGCACGGGATATGAGCATATGGATGCTTCAACACGATGTTATGTGAAATATACAAGCTCCCTAAGTTTAGAAAAGCCTTAGCTAGAGGCGATAGTGAGAAAACATGAGTTGGCATTTTCCCATGAATGGGTGTTTTAAAAATAGGATCTCTCAAGTCTCAAAACTCATTTCGAGTGTTCTTAATTAAGCACATAACATATTTATACCTGTATTGAAAGATCCACATTTGTTGGGTAAGGGGAAAGCCGACTTTCAAAATTCGCCCGGAACCATACAGACTCCTGGCGCGTCACCCGCGCGTTGACTCGCTGATACGTGGGAATCGCACCAGGATTTACCTCTCGAGGGATCTCGAGAAGCTTACAACCCCCACCAGTAGTATAGTATAGTGACAAGTACCGGGGGATTGATCGTTCAACTCAGGAATAGTGTCGTTAGGATTGAAAATTAATCTAACTAGGTCTAAAGGTGAAGGATGATTCTTTTTGTGTTTTTATATTTTATGAAAAGCAAGTAAAATTTTCGGGTATTGGAAGGAGGGGCGGAATTAGTTGCTAATCAACTAACCCAAAAGCTACTAATTAAACTAACTAACATGAAAAGTAAACTAGGGTTCTACAAGGTAAGTGAAGCATGTCTACCCATGATATGTTACTCCTTGCTAGCTATCCAATTCTACCTATTGAATTGTCACACCTTGTTTTAATTGACGGGTTGCATTCCTTAATACTAGTCGTAGGGCCATGTACAATATTCTCTAACTCTATAGGATCCTACTTCACTCCTATGTCGAGCCGTTAGAAGCTCATAACATGGGATCATTAGAATTCTCCTACGCCTTAAATATAACAAAGAATCATAGTACACCTCCGATCATGTTTCTTAAGACGTTCAAGAATGTTACCAATGGAAGTCTGCCAGTTTTCTTAAGGCTAACATCGAATACAATCAACCAAACAAGAGACAATAGGAATCAAGAATTATAAGCTAAATCAACTAGACCAATCGAAGTGTCACACCCTAATTGATGAAGATAGACACAACATCAACAAGGAATCAATAGGATCTAATCAATTATATACAAGTTTCACATAATGATAAGTAGACACAAGGTGAATTAGCAAAACATCATCAAAGAAGAGCAAGCAACAATGATAATGGAAAACATAATTAAGATAGAATCAACAAACCAATACATGATGTTTATGGAGTGATTGAAACCCTCTAAGTTGCTGGAAACTACCTAAACCCAGGAATCGACCTTAGGGTTTAGGGCTTACAAAAAGTGAAGTTATGATGTTATATTTATAGGCAATGTTTTTGTCGGCAAGGCTTGACGGCGTCACCCCATAAATAGTGACGGCGTCATGACCAAGTTTTCTTAACCAAATTGTAAATCTCTTCGTTCTCTTTGCGTGGGCTTTTGAATCATCTAAATCCGAGTTCGTATGCAAAAGTTATGACCAAAACAATGTCAGCTACTCCACGTGCAAGTTGTGATTGTCTCGATCATCTTGTGACAGTTTCACTAAGGATTCTTCTTGTGTAAGCCTTATTCCTGACGTCGTCACTCTAAATCATCTGACGTCGTCAGGTTAAATCCTGACGTCATCGTGTGTAAATTTACTCTGGGCCGTCACTAACACTTAGACCATGACGGCCTATGGTGACGCCGTCATGTCCTTAGTACAAAATTCTCTGGACCGTCACGTGTATTGTTCACATCTACCTCTTTTGTTACTGAATGACGGCGTCATTAAGGAACTTGTGACGCCGTCAGGTACTGTTCCCAGCAAGGTAAATTAAGACTTTGCCGTTTTCTTCACTTTTATGCTCCAAAAACGTCCAAAATGCTTCATTTTCCAGATTTCACTCCAAAATACCTAAAATGACAAAAGGAACGATTTAGTGCATTATTTGATCAAATAAATTAAAATCCGGGCGAAAATGACCCCCTAAAAACGGTTCATTTTTCGCCTCATTATACACCCTTACACTTGAGATTTTACTTGTCCTCAAGCAAATGCGCTTTTATTCTAATCAAAATACAAGTTAGGGGTCATTTAACACTAATATAAAAGTAATTACAACAAATAATCGTTCCACTAAAGACCAAAGACAAGCACGGAGGTCATATACTAGCACCTCACAAATAGTGTTTAGATACTCACATCTCTCGGGTGTAATAAAGTATATATCACAATATAGAAATGGAAAACATCTCTCACTACATGTCATAGCAAAATAGATTACCATAAGCTTGTGAAATGATCAAACCTCCACCACTTGGCGTAAGCACCTAGGATAAACTATCAAAGAGGTCTTTCAAAGGGTTATAATGTTAGGTGTAGGGATATGGAATACACGATTTTGTTGGATAAAGGCAATATTTACTGGTGGCGAGTTAATTATCTTGGTTAATTACATGTACAATATGGCGTTGCTAAGCCAAGACTAGACTCGACTTAAGCTAATAAATCAAAAATAACAAAAACATAAAACAAACATAGAATGAAACGGGATGGAAGTCCGTATGTTTTTTCTCTTTTAATTTTTTTTTAAATCTTTTTTTTTTTTTTTTTTTTTTTTTTTTTTTTTTTTTTTTTTGCATACACTCTTACCCTACCATCCAAAATAATACATCATAGGGAATGTACATTCCCCTTACACTTGAATTTTTACATACTTACAATAAACTAATCTAATGACTCGAATCAAGATAATCAAAACACTTGGAGTACTTTTATGATTAACGCACATATGGGGGTAATATATGATGTTCTTCCCCATTACTCCATAACACAAGTACTTTACCCATGAGTCCCAATCGTCCCAAAACAATATGTACAAGATATGACTCGACTTAGCAACCATGTAATCAATTAGATAATTAACTAAGGGTTTAAACATGTAACAATAATGCACTAAAGATGAGTGCATACACGGAAGGCTAAAGCGATTTGGGTGTACATTTAAGTGGGTTGTAACAAATTCTTCCTTTAAGTAAGATGCTTAAAGTTAGAAACGAAAAGATAGGCTCGGAGGGGTGTACTAGGGGTTTCGTGTACTAAAAATGAGTACAACGCTAAGGTATGGGAAAAATTAGTTGACTTTACTAGCCAAGTAATATGACTTAAATGGTCAAGTAATTATGATACGGGTTTAAACACAAGGGTGATCCTAATGCCTTTTATCATATAGTAAATCCTACCACACGAATGTAGTCTCACTAGCGGTCTCGGGATGCATCACTAACGCAAGTTCTAGAATCTAAATGCTACCGGTACACTTACAAGCACTAATAATGAATGCTTTTCCTATCAAATCTAAAGGCGAACCTCACATATTTGGGTGGAAATTTTTCTGAATGGTACGGTTTTGTGCTAGTCATACGACTCCTATCCATGAGACGCTTGCTAAGGCTAAAGTTTCACTCCTAAATGTTGTAAAAAATTTTAAATTTGACGCTAAAATTACACTAACAAGTATTTCTCTTAGTTTTATTACACACCTACCATCAAACAAACAAACTCAAGTGCAATTGTATCCTATAAGGTATCATCATTTACCCTCCCCTTACACTTAGGATGAACATTGTCCCCAATGTTCAATTAAAGAATGTAAAAGTGAAATAGGTAAAAGAATGAAAGCAAATACTCCCCTAATTCGTTCGGTGTGGATAGTGTGGTAACAAGGTTAGATCTTCCTCCAAGAAAATGAACATTCAAAGCTTCCCTTCCAGAAATATAAATCATCTTCTTGTCCAACATAACCTGTTAAACCTGAGAAAACAAACACAAAAACCCAAAGCATCAAACCGAACAAAAGAAACTCACAACTAGATGTAATTCCAGACTTAGGAATAAAAACAAAAAAATTAAAGATATAATGCTTGTGGAATGAATGTTTGCAGATTTCCTGGAGTTTATAAAACTAAAGAATCAACAAAAACTTTAAGAGTCCGGTATAAATAAAACTCGTAAAATTTTTCAGAATTTTTGTACCTGACGCCGTCATGTTATAACTCCTGACGCCGTCAGAATGTTCCTGCAAAAATCTCATGTTAAGTTTCCGGCAAATTTTTGGAAAAACTTATGTCCTACTTCCTGGAAAATCCTGCAAAACATCATTATGCCTCGATACAAGCATTTGACTCAAACAATTACTAATATACACGTTCATTTAATATTCTTGTGGATCATGCTCAATTTCGTTCTTATAAACAAATTTGGGTCTCCCCTTACACTTAGCTAATGCAAAATACCTTTATATGTAATTAAGACGAAGTTAAAAACAAAATAAAACATTTTCACAATTTACTTTGAAACACGAGCCACAAACAACAAAAATAAAGCATGCATACAGAAACAAATAGAATCAAATAAACAAACAAATAAATAAATAAAGTTTGAGTTGCCTCCCAATAAGCGCTTGTTTTTGTTCGAGTCACGAGCCTGACTCTACCCTTATTTAACGGAAATAGGGGAGATTTTCCCTACACTTTGAATTAAGTGCTGGTGGAAGTAGCGATACACACCCTTAGGGTGGAAATATGCCACGTGAGGTGAAGGGGGTGAGTGAATGGCTTCCTTCATCCTAAAACTACCTGGATAATAATGGTTGATGGGTGGTTCGGTTCCTCTTTTATCTCCTAGAAATATATCTAAGGATGGAAAGTTGTGTAAAGATTGAGGTTCCGACTCATCAACACTAGGAAATTCCCTGGAACTAAGGGTAAGGTTATCACTATAAGTATTCAAACCTATATCCTCTAGTGGTGCCTGGTCCAAGGGTTCTACCTCCATCGGAATTCCTAAAGTTTCTTCTACTTCTTCCGGGTAAGTCACGGGCAGTGTGTGTGCCTCAAATGATGGTTGAGTATTTTGTGGGCTTATGTTATTGACCTCATCATTCCATGTGTCAAGATCACCTATATCCTCATCATGTGTTTTGGTAGCATCTATCCTAAGCATTCTCCTAAGTATCTCACGTGCTTCTCTAGGCATCTCAACTTCTATGTCCGAATCATAAGGATCTCCCTCATTAATCTTATATTCAATTTGCCTAAAGGATTCATCATGTGTTCCTTGAGATTCAAAGTCATTGGTCATAAAACCTAGGTCTTTTTTATCAATGTGATCATGCTCTGCTAAATCCTCCTCAATTGTCTTCTTAGGTAGTGATAACAGCAAACCTAGTGCTTCATCCAACTTATGGTTTGTTGCAACGGCTCTCTCCATAATTCCTTGGCAAACTAGGTCGCATTTCCTATTGGCCTCACTAAAACGAGATCTTAAACATGGAAGTTTTCCATAAGAATCTATCCTAGGTAAAGGCTCATATGATTAATAGGTGTCTCGAAATGAGGTATTTTGAAATCTTTGGTGTTCTAGCCACTCAACCATCTTGCAGTCTTAGAAGTCGAAGTGAAAAGTCCATTTGAAGCAAATTACAAACAAATCACGAAGAAAAGATAGACTACGAGAAAGCTACAAAATAAAAAGAAAAAAAAAATCTCACTTGATAGGAATCTATTGAGTAGACCTAATCAAAATAAATTTCAACCTAAACAATAACTATTCCCCGGGCTGCGGCGCCAAAAACTTGATACGTGGGAAATGCACCAGGCTTTACCTCTCGAGGGATCTCGAGAAGCTTACAACCCCCACCAGGCAGTGTACCTGATCGTTGTAGTATAGTATAGTGACAAGTACCGGGGGATTGATCGTTCAACTCAGGAATAGTGTCGTTAGGATTGAAAATTAATCTAACTAGGTCTAAAGGTGAAGGATGATTCTTTTGGTGTTTTTATATTTTATGAAAAACAAGTAAAATTCTCGGGTATTGGAAGGAGGAGCGGAATTAGTTGCTAATCAACTAACCCAAAAGCTACTAATTAAACTAATTAACAAGAAAAGTAAACTAGGGTTCTACAAGGTAAGTGAAGCATGTCTACCCATGATATGTTACTCCTTGCTAGCTATCCAATTCTACCTATTGAATTGTCACACCTTGTTTTAATTGACGGGTTGCATTCCTTAATACTAGTCGTAGGGCCGTGTACAATATTCCCTAACTCTATAGGATCCTACGTCACTCCTATGTCGAGCCGTTAGAAGCTCCTAACATGGGATCATTAGAATTCTCCTACGCATTAAATACAACCAAATATCATAGTACACCTCCGATCATGTTTCTTAAGATGTTCAAGCATGTTACCAATGTAAGTCTGCCATTTTTCTTAAGCCTAACATCGAATACAATCAACCATACAAGAGACAATAGGGATCAAGAATTATAAGCTAAATCAACTAGACCTATCGAAGTGTCACACCCTAATTGATGAATATAGACACAACATCAACAAGGAATCAATAGGATCTAATCAATTATATACAAGTTTCACACAATGATAAGTAGACACAGGGTGAATTAGCAAAACATCATAAAAGAAGAGCAAACAACAATGATAATGGAAAACATAATTAAGATAGAATCAAAAAACCAATACATGATGTTTATGGAGTGATTGAAACCCTCTAAGTTGCTGGAAAAACACCTACCTAAACCCAGGAATCGACCTTAGGGTTTAGGGCTTACAAAAAGTGAAGTTATGATGTTATATTTATAGGCAATGTTTTTGTCGGCAAGGCTTGACGGCGTCACCCCATAAATAGTGACGGCGTCATGACCAAGTTTTCTTAACCAAATTGTAAATCTCTTCGTTCTCTTTGCGTGGGCTTTTGAATCATCTAAATCCGAGTTCGTATGCAAAAGTTATGACCAAAACAATGTCAGCTACTCCACGCGCAAGTTGTGATTGTATCGATCATCTTGTGACGGTTTCACTAAGGTTTCTTCTTGTGTAAGCCTTATTCCTGACGTCGTCACTTTAAATCATCTGATGTCGTCAGGTTAAATCCTGACGCCGTCGTGTGTAAATTTACTTTGGGCCGTCACTAACACTTAGACCATGACGGCCTATGGTGACGCCGTCATGTCCTTAGTACAAAACTCTCTGGACCGTCACATGTATTGTCCACATCCACCTCTTTTTTTACTGAATGACGGTGTCATTAAGGAACTTGTGACGCCGTCAGGTACTGTTCCCAGTAAGGAAAATTAAGACTTTGTTGTTTTCTTCACTTTTATGCTCCAAAAACGTCCAAAATGCTTCATTTTCCAGATTTCACTCCAAAAGTACCTAAAATGACAAAAGGAACGATTTAGGGCATTATTTGATCAAATAAATTAAAATCCGGGCTAAAATGACCCCCTAAAAACGGTTCATTTTTTGCCTCATCACGCGCGGGCAGCGCGCCAGGTGCAAACATTGGCTCCGGCGATTTTGAGATAACGTTTGTTATTTTATGCGTTTTGATGGTTTGTTTGTCATCATTAAAACATAAAGAGATCTTGATCATGTTGCCTCAACAGACTAGCTTGGTCACATAGAGAGAATTGAAAGAGACGCAATCGGGTCATCTCTCGAGTTTCAACATCAAGGTCTATGGAATCTACGATTTTGAGAAAATCATTGAGATGTTGATTAAGATCTTCGGAACGAAGTCCATAAAATGCACATCCGCTTTGCACCAACCGGATGGTGTCGGATCGCAAGGGAGACAAATTGGCTCCTTAAGTGAGCTCAATGGTGTTTCTGTAGCCTTGGTTGCTAGAACAGGAGTACTCTCCTAAAGTTCGGGGTCTAGGAGGTTGGTTTGGTTGTGGTGGGTTTTGTGGATGGTTTTGTTGTGGTGGGTTGATGGGATCAAAGAGATTACCACCTTCCATGATGGCGGATGGCAATGGTTACGAACAAAGGAAGCAAAGAAAAAGATAGACTAAAGAAACCTATAAAAATAAAAATAAAGATCTTCCTAGAGAGGAATCTAGCAAGTAGACCTAATAAAAAGAAATTTCAACCTAGACAATAACTATTTCCCCGGCAACGGCGCCAAAAACTTGATGCGTGGTTTTACAACCTTACAAAAGGTTTTACCTCTCAAGGGATCTTGAGAAGCTTGCAATCCCCACCAGGAAGTGTACCTGACCGTTGTAGTATAGTATAGTGACAAGTACCGGGAGATTGATCGTTCAACTCAAAGAATAGTGTTCGCTAGGGTTAAAACTCGATTAAACTAGTTCTAGAGGTGAGGGATGATTCTTTTTGTATTTTTATATTTTATAGAAAGCAAGTAAAAATCTAGGGTTTTGAAGGAGTGGCGGAATTAGTTGCTAATCAACTAACCCAATTAACTACAAATGCAAACAAAATAAAATAAAATGAACTTGAAGTAAATGTGGCGAAAATAATAATAAGAGAAAATGTGTTTACTTAGATTTCACTACTCCCTAGCTATCTTTTACCGGTTTATTAGTTTGTTACAATTGCATGGATGATGGGTTATATTCCTTAATACCATTCGTAGGGCCGTGTACGATCTTCCATAACTCTATAAGCTTCTACCTCTTCCTATGTCGAGCCGACTACTAGCTCCTAACATGGCCTCATTAGTAGTTACCAATGGATTAAATATAACCAAATTATCGTAGTACACCTCCGATCATGTTTCTTAAGACGTTCAAGCAAGTTACCAATTAGAAGTCTGCCAGTTTTCTTAAGCCTAATATCGAAATCATTCATCCACAACAATTATAAACAAACAACC
This sequence comes from Artemisia argyi, assembly GCA_030686995.1. Lineage (NCBI taxonomy): Eukaryota > Viridiplantae > Streptophyta > Magnoliopsida > Asterales > Asteraceae > Artemisia > Artemisia argyi. Next base: position 60,437,840 of record CM060694.1, read on the forward strand.
AACCAATAATCAATATCTAAGTTTCATTACATCTAAGCAAACACAAAGAAAACCTAGCCTAGCATGTTAAAGAGAAGACAAGCATAAGATATAATCAAACAACACATAGACATATTGAATGATTGTTGGAAAACTTATCTTCAATTAAGCATGGATTAAACGAGGGTTTGAAACCCTAAAAAACACAGTAAAATTCGTCTAGGATTTTTCTCCTCTCAAAGTTGCCCACAATGAATGAAAAATCAAAAACTATATATAGATAATTGAGTCTGATGGCATCAGGAGTAAGGTCTGACGCCATCAACTCGCCGCCATAATTATAATCGTATTGCCTAGATCCACTTCTAACGTCGTCATGTGTAAACTTGGTTGTGGCCGTCACATGAAATTACTCTTGACGGCCTTGGTGACGCCGTCATGTACAATTCTTCCAAAACCTCTCTGGCGCGTCACGTATAACTTGATTTATCCACCTCTTTGTCAAAGGGTGACAGCGTCACATGCATATCTTGACGCCGTCAGGTACAATTTCCAGCATGAATTTGAGACTTTGTCGTTTTCTTCACTTTTTTCGCTCCAAAAATATCCAAAATGCTTCCTTTTCTAAATTTCCTCTCAAAAGTACCTAAAATGACAAAAGGAACGATTTAGGGCAATATTTGATCAAATAATCTCGACTTTGGGCTTAAATGAGTCCCCAAAAGTGGTACAATTTTTGTCTCATCAATGATTATGATTATGAGGTCTCCTGGCCATTTATGATATGTGTATACCTGTCCTGCGAGCAGGGTGCATGTATGTATGTATGGGGGGGGGGGGCGTATGGATGCATCCTAGCACTTATGTTTATGTATGATTGTGATATGGTGATATGTATGGTGAACTGAGTATGTGCTCTATACTTCTTCACGTTTGGGAGCTAGCTACTCCATGTGGTACCAAGAGGTCTCCCCTCTCCGTATCCTTTGATATGTGATTATGGATTATGTATGTATGTATGTATGTATGTATGTATGTATGTATGTATGTATGTATGTATGTATGTATGTATGAGATTTGTCAAGGAGCTTGGCAGGTTGGCTCGTGGCTTTCCTATGATTCGTTTGTCTATTCAAGTACCATGTTTAGACGCTTCTTTGTTGATACGTGCTCATTACCTTTCCCTTATGATTATGCTGATGTGATATATCTTTGATACTTTGTTTCCCTTTGACTTATGATATTCGTTCAATATATGTTAATCTTTTATGCATTTGATAGATGATATTCCTTTCAGCAGAAGCTTATGATGTCCTGTTTCTCATACTTATATACGTTTCATTTATCTCTTTGCTTTGTTAAATATCTTTTCACTAGGATTTTTAAGCTCAGCCGCATTTCCTTTCCTGCGGCAGGTTTAGGTTGGAATCTGGGTTTGGGTGAAGAATGCATAGGAGCGTTAGTGGGCTACCCCGATGATTAGAAGTCCATTTACATCTGGATTAGATTTGGATTTTGGGATTTCGGCTAGATTTTGTTTGGATGATGTACTTCATCTTGTATTGAATTAGTATTTCTTTTGTACCCTTGGAATACCTTTGTAACTTTATGTTTATAAGTCTTCCGCTTGCGTTGTATGCTTTGATATTTGGCGACGATTTTAGAATAGAAATACTGGGGACCGTTTGTTTGATTTTTTCATGATTGATCGGGTTCATTGCCCTTTTGTGGGTCTCAGTGGTTGTCTTGTTGGTGGTGGAATTTTGCTTATCAAAACCTCATTGATCACTCATTTTCGGGATCATCATTTCAATACGGATACACAAGTTATCACTAAACATTCTTGGGCTACGAATCTTGCTATTTTTGAGGTGGCTGAAGTTATGTTTACACATATGGGTATGTGGCTATATGCCGTTTGTTTCAATATTCATACTCTTCGTTCTAAGTGTCGGCATGGGAAGGGTTCAGATTTTGTGCCACCCCTTGATTATTGTCATGGTGTTGTTAGATTTGTGTTGTATGACCTCACCAAAACCAAAGTTCCCTCTTCTTCTGTACAACTTGATCATGTTAGGGATTTGGTGTAGACAGGCATGATGGTTTCACTTTGCCTCTCCTTGACAGTTTGCTTTCTAAAGGGCTTTACACTGTTAAATCCATCTCTCCCAAGTGTCATTTGGGGTTCCCTCGAGTCTTGAAAGGAGCACTTGATAAGGTGATTTGCACCCCTGATGACATGTCTTGCTGGGTTAGTTTGTTAGTCCTGCCTCTTTATCTCCTTAAAACCTTTTACCCGAGTAGTAATCTTGAGTGTAAGTCTACTATTAAGCGTCAACGCAGGAAGAGAGTATTGTTAATGTCATTCGATCTTGAGGTATGCCTAGGGGTAGTTTGTGACTTGAAAGGGAGGCTTTATGATAAGTGGGAATCGCACCAGGCTTTACCTCTCGAGGGATCCCGAGAAGCTTACAACCCCCACTAGGCAGTGTACCTGATCGTTGTAGTATAGTATAGTGACAAGTACCGGAGGGTTGATCGTTGAACTCAGGAATAGTGTCGCCAGGATTAGAAAGCCTAAAAACTAGGTCTAGAGGTGAGGAATGATTATTTTTGTATTTTATAAAAGCAATTAAAATCTCGGTTTTTGGAAGAGTGGGAGGAATTAGTTGCTAGTCAACTAACCCAATAACTAAAGATGCAATCAAAATAAAATAACAGAAATGAAAATAAATCTAATTATACTAGTGTGGTGTAAACAATGATAGGGAAAGTTGTGTTTACTTAGGTTTCATTACTCCCTAGATATCTTTCACAGGTTGATAATTTGTTACAATTGCATGGATGACGGGTCGTATTCCTTAATACTAGTCGTAGGGCCGTGTACAATATTCCCTAACTCTATAGGATCCTACTTCACTCCTATGTTGAGCCGTTAGAAGCTCCTAACATGAGATCATTAGAATTCTCTTACGTATTAAATACAACCAAAACATCATAGTACACCTCTAATCATATTTCTTAAGACGTTCAAGCATGTTACCAATGGAAGTCTGCCAGTTTTCTTAAGCCTAACATCGAATATAATTGACTCCTCCCAAACCAACCAGTCAACCGTGTGCAGCTGATAGGCCCACCTGGGAGAAAGTGCAAGTTAATATTGACCGTGGAAGTACAAGGAAATCCCCGGGTCGTTAAATCCCAACGAGATTGAAATTGTATTTGTAAACGATTAGGAAAGTGAGTGGTACTGAGGACAGTAACAGAAATGATTTGAGGGTTGATTATACTAATGATTGCTTGATATTTGGGTAATATGAAAATATATAAACAATAACAGAGATACAAGTAAAAGCACAAATAAGAAAATCAGATAACAGACAGAAACAAGTGGTATTTTAACAAGTTACAAACTACAAGGGGTAAAAATGAAACTTTTGAAAACTTAATATTAAAGAAAATGGAAAATGAAATTGAAATTACGAAAATGATTATTATAATACTTAATTACTATTTAATTAATTAAAACTATTAAAATCTAATTTAAACCTAAGTTAAATTAACTAAAAATGACAAGTATTACAAATTAACCTAAAAACTTACACAAATAATTTCTAAACCTAAATAAGAACTTGAAGAAAGTATAAAAAATGAAAACAAATATTTTTGTCTTTTTATGAGTATTTTATTAATTAAAAACTATTTGATTTAATTAATCTAATTAAACTATTTTAAATTACTATTAATACTAAATTACCTTAGAAAATTATGACAAAATTTATAAAACTATTTAATCACTACATGAATACTACAAAATTATAAAAAGTTGCTAAAAATTATATTTAAGCTAATTGACTAATTAATTACTTATTAATTAATTTAAAGCTAATTTAATTTAATTAAATTAGAAAATTAGAAAATGGACAGTGGAAATTATGAAATTATTTTCTAAAAGTCTTAACTACTTTATAAAACTTAGGAAAAATATAAAATTCTACTTTTGTTAATTAAAATTAAAGAAATCTATTTAATTACTAATATTACCTATTTAATTATTTAAACTAGTTTTAAATCTAATAAATAGTAAACTGCTTAGGAAAATTCTAAGAAAATTATTTTAACTACTTAAAGGTACTAGGTAATTTATAAAATTATAAAATTGGACAAGTGCTTATTAATAAGCTGATATGAAAATTAATTAGATTATTTCTATTAAATAGAAGCTATCACTATAATTAAAGTTTGCTTTTTCTGGTTTTTCTTTTATAAAACTACTAAAATACTTAAATAATGAAACTTTAACAAAGACAACTACTTTAGAACCTCAAAATAAACACTGTAAGTGCTTATTAGCTTATACAGTTGACTATTGTTGACTAGATTAAGAAATAAGCTAAATTGGGTTATGTGGGGTCCACACTGGTTAAGTAAGGTTTACCTAAGTTACTTGAACTAGTTTGAGTAAGTTTTAAACAAATAAGCAGTAAGAATAAGCTACAAGACCTCAATAAGCAATTCCAAACCTACTTTCTGAGACAGAAATGGGACAAAGTTTAGAGCTGATTCTAGGTGGGGTCCACTGGTCTAATGGTCAAACTAAGAGTCAACTAATGAACCTGGGTAGGAGGGGGGTTGTAAGAACCAAGAATGATACACTAAGACCTACTGAGATGGCCACAATCAACCACCAAAGTGGTGGTGGTGGAATGGTATTCTGTGTAGCAGGGGAATACTTCTTCCCTGCAGTTGTGTTCCAAGGAGTGTGGGGTCCACAAGAGTAAAAGGGGGTTCAAACTAAACCTAGGGGTTCAAAGTTTACTTGATAAGCTACAAGTTGAGCCAATACGCTACCCTTATGGTTCACTAATAAGCTCTGTGTGAGCCTTTGAAATAGTGGTCATATACTGAGTTATCAGTATGGCTTGTTTTTAAAAGGTCACAAATTGGATCCTAAAAGCTATGCTACAATAAGCTAAAGGCTAGACTAAACGTAGATATGAAAAGCTGAGGTATTAAGCTACAATTAAGCTGAAACCTAGGGTGTGGGGCCCACTGAAGTAACCACAAATCACCACCAAAGTTGGGTGGGTGAAATGGGATCTGAGTGCACAGGGCACTGGTTTGCCCTGCAGGGTACTTTCAGCTCTTGCACAAGCTTGAGAAAAATTCTTAAAAATTAAATAAGCTTATATTCCTAGAGTTTAGGTGGTAGATTATAAGCACAAGAAATTTCAAACTCTAAATTAGTTTCCTAAATTCTAGAAAAATCTCCCAAGTTTTGAGAAATCTGAGAACAACACAATTTGACTTTATGTGAACTTGAGTTAGTTTGACTTATGTGAACTTTGAGCTTAATCTACTTACTGAATATGTTATAATAAGTTATAATAAGACTTAATTAAGCTATTCTAACAACTTATGAATAGATATGATGAGTTTTGGACTCAAATTCCACCACAGTTAACTGTGTTGAAGAAGTACTTATGATTTTGACTTTTACCTAATTAAGACTTTGGTATTTTTGTTTTTCTGAGCTAGTATTACACTATATGACTTAAAGCAAGCAAAAAGAACAACTTAAACCACTTTGAACTCAGATGAACAACCTGATCCAAACACACCTTATACTAGACTATTTTGAGATTTAAGTAGCTAATGGCTATAAGAGCTTATCCTACTGATCCAACATGACTTATTATGTTATATTAAATATAATCAAGCACTTAGAAATAGAAATTAACCACAGATACACAAGATTACTTATTATACTAATTTGACTGTAAAACTTTTATATTTTAGCAACTAGAATTTCCAACAAACAAGGTACTAATCTAATGTTATATTATCACTATATAAGACTGAATAAGCATTTAACAACTAAGAAAAACAAGCAATGAACAAAGCTACAATACAAAGATAGTTATGAGATTTTTGGAACTTACAAAATTGCTTTCCTGTTCAAACCATGAACCAAGGACAACCTATTTCCTCCCTGAGGATCTAAACCCAACTCCAAGCTTTTTTATTGCTTCCAAATCTCTTCTGAAACCCAGAAATCAAAACCAAGTGCCACAGTTGACTTTCTTTGACCAATTTGATATTTATGGAATTTTTTATCTTAGATTCATTAGTAGGTTACTAAAAGCTTTATTGAGCTTATGGGAGCTTATATGAGCTAATTCAATCCATGTAATCATACAGTAACAACAACAAAGTTTATTTAGAATCTTGAAATGAAAGTGAAAATTGCACCAACTGAGATATAACTTGAAACTTAAATTTGATTATCACAAAAGCTTAGATTACACCTTAATTGACAAACACAGAGCTTAAAAGCTTGAAAACTAACTGAGATAACAAGTTACAATTTAAACGAGACTATTTTTGCTAAAATAAACTATCTATTTCTCATCTGCTCTTTTCTTCCCTTTATAAGCCCACATTAGGGTTTCTTGAAGTGCTCTGAGTCTTTCCCACTTCAATCACAGCCATCCAATGCTCTAAATCAATCTCAACCGTTTAAACTGAAATTGGCGCCAAAAGTCCCCACGTTAACTTGGGGCCAAAGGTGAATAATTAAGGATAATTGGAGTGTTGTGGAGGTGTCAGGAGACAAAGGGGAAGGTTTTTAGGACAAGTTGGGACTGTATGGAAGAAAACAGAGGAGGTAGTATGGTTTGGAGAGAAATTTTATGGGAAAGGCATTAAATGTGGTGTGGGTTTGCTGTGAGGTGGAAATGAGGGTTTAGAGTAGTAGGGGGTGAGGTGGAGAGGTGAGGTGGTGGTGAAATACCACCTGGTGTTGGTTATTTCAGGTGGTGGTGAGGGTGATGAACAGTGAAGGCGGGATTGGGGTGTTTGACTGGGGTCAAACCGGGTCAACGCCCGTTTTATATAATTAAGGGTGGACTGGGCTGAGTTGTGGACTGGGCCTAGGGTAAGGGTGGGTTGTTTGTGTTTTGGATTGGATTTGGTTTGTGGATTAGTAATAAAAAAGGGTCCGGATGGTTTTATTTCACACAAGGACCACTTTTGTAATTTTTACAAATTTAAGGGGCTGAGTTTGCCACTTTCCCAAACTTCTTTCAAGGACTAAACCTGCCATAAAATCATAACACAAGGGCAAAAGATGTATTTTTCCATTTTTTAAATTCCCAGGGACCTTTTCTGTTAATTTCTCAAACTCCAAGGACCATTTATGTAAATTTGGATTTTTAAGGGACTGTGGTTGTAATTTCTCAAAATGTTATCATAAGGACCAATTTTGTCATTTTAGAATAGTACAAGGTTTATTTTATTAATTTCCCATTTTTAAACCTTAAAGACTAATTTTGACAATTTTCAAACTTCAGGGACTAAAGTTGTCATTTTGTAATTTTTTAACTTTAAAGGACTTAACTTGACAACTTATGAATCCCTAAGGACCTTTGATGATATTTTTCATGTTTTGATTTATCAGGGACTAGATTTGACAAATTTTGAAACTTGAGGGACTGAAACTGCCAATTATACAAACTTTGTACGTTTTTCATTTGTTTTTGCATATTTTGTATTTGAAACATATAAAACACACTTCTAAGATATTTTAAGTATTATGATGCATATTTGAGTGTTTTTGTATGTTTTGGCAGTTCAGATTGGTATAAAATGATGAGTATTTAGACACTCATCAATCCCCCACACTAAACTATTGCTAGTCCCTAGCAATCTATTTGAGAAAAAATTAATGGATTTTTACTCTTTACCAAAAGCCATCACTTCTGGAGTAGCCAGGTGTAAGAACTGTGGCACACCTGATAACCGTGTAATTTTTAGCAAACCACCAGCTGTCAACGGATTTGATTTGTCTTTACCAAAAGCCGTTTGCTTCTGGACTAGCCAACTCTTGATGGAATAGTCAACATCTTGGTGAGCTGATTACCAATTATGGTTTTTCCACGGCCTTTACCACAAGCCATAATCTTGCGGGCTAGTCAACTCATTCGCTTTATGGGATATGGGGAGCTGAGGAACCATACAATTTTTGGCAAATTGCAAGCCATCAACGGTTTTGAGATGTCTTTACCAAGAGCCGTTTGCTCCTGGACTAGCCAATCCTGTTATGGGTTAGACATGGAGGATTGATACCATTATTTGCATTTCTAAGTGTGAAAAAACTGGTAATTTTGATCAAATGGGGGTTCTTGATGGAACATGTGTTTTGCATTCGTGAGAACGCTCCCCCACACTTAGAACTGAATATTGCCCTCAATATTCACAGTACTTGGTGTCCCACCAAGACTTAGAACGTAAGGAGGCAATACTATTAACCTTTTTATTTTACTCTATTTACATACAAACTCACTTTTTTCTTTTTATTTGTCTTATACCATTTTTTTTTTTTTTTTTGAAAAAATATTTTACATATGTACAACATGTGGTTCGTCTCCCCCACACTAGGGTGGTAGAAAGGGATGAGAAGACAGAAATATGGGTGACGACCCATATTGCTACTGTTTTTGATTACCGAGTCGCTAGCTTGACTCGACCTCGAATTTAGTTGTCCATGAGGTAGCTTGTTTTTGATTCCCGAGTCTCTAGCTTGACTCGACCCCGAATTAAAATTGTCCTTGGGGAAACTTGTTTTTGTTAACTGAGTCGCTAGCTTGACTCGACCCCGAATTTATTGGTCCATGGGGTAAGTTTGGAGATCCGGGACAACCATTGGTTGTATGTCCCCTCCAAAATAGTGTTTTAACCGATGACAATTTACTTTAAAATTGGGACCGTCGGGTTGCAATAACTCAATAGTTCCATATGGGTATACTTTGGTTATAGTAAATGGTCCAGACCAACGGGTTTTTAGTTTTCCGGAGAAAATTTTTAATCTTGAATTGAAAAGAAGAACTCTGTCACCAACGTTGAAAACGCGGTTCTTAATTTTAGAGTCATGTATCTTCTTAGTCTTTTCTTTATAGATTAAAGAATTTTCGTAAGCTTGATCACGTAATTCATTTAGTTCGTTTAGTTTAACTTTACGGTGATCACCCGCTGTCTGAAGGTCGAAATTTGCATGTTTTAAGGCCCAATAGGCCTTATGTTCTAATTCGATCGGAAGATGACATGCTTTCCCGTACACTAGCTTATATGGAGTACACTCGATGGGTGTTTTGTAAGCAGTGCGGAAAGCCCATAATGCATCGTCCAGCTTATCTGACCAAGAGGCACGGTTTTCACCAACCGTCCTCTCGAGAATTCTCTTTATTCCCCGATTTGAGACCTCCACCTGCCCACTTGTTTGGGGGTGGTATGTTGTAGAAAGACGGTGAGTTACACCATATTTCAGCATTACTCTCGCAAATTGTTCATTGCAAAAGTGAGTACCACGATCACTGATAATGGCACGAGGAGTCCCGAATCTAGCAAAGAGAGATTTTAAAAATTTAACAACTACTCGGGCATCATTGGTGGGTAAGGCTTTTGCCTCAACCCATTTTGACAGATAGTCGACAGCCACGAGTATATACTTATTCCCTCATGAAGACGGGAATGGCCCCATAAAATCAATGCTCCACATATCAAATATTTCACAGACTTGGATGGCGTTTTGTGGCATCTCATTCTTTTTAGAAATATTCCCGTGACGCTGACAAGCCTCACAGGTTTTGATAAGTTCATGGGCGTCTTTATAGATCGTGGGCCAAAAGAATCCTGAATCAAACACCTTTTTTGCGGTGTAGTTTGGGTTATGATGTCCCCCCGTGGGTCCATCATGACAAGCTTTTAGAATTTCCATGGCTTCTTGGCCGTGGACACACCGTCGGATGACTTGATCCGCACATATTTTGAACAAGTAGGGGTCGTCCCAGAAGTAATGTTTTACATCTTTAAAGAATTTTCTTTTTTGTTGGGACGACATCCCTTTCACAACGAAATTTCCTGCATGGTAATTTGCAAAGTCGGAAAACCATGGGGTGGTGGCATTATCCTGGTTAGAGATTAGATTTAGAGTCTCCAGAGGAAAAGTTTCATTAATTTCTTTTCTCTCGAGAATATCCTGATGAGGATTTTCTAACCGGGACAAGTGATCAGCTGCAAGGTTCTCTGCTCCTTTTTTATCTCTTATGAGAATATCGAATTCCTGGAGGAGCAGGACCCAACGGAGTAGTCTTGGCTTTGCATCCTGTTCAGTGAACAGGTATTTCAAAGCCGAATGATCCGTATACACCATGCTTTTGTTTAAGATTAAGTAAGACCGAAATTTTTCAAAGGCATATACCACGGCTAATAATTCTTTTTCTGTAGTGGTATTGTGTGTTTGAGCCTCATTCATGGTCTTACTTGCGTAGTGTATTGGCTGGAAATGTTTGGTTTTATGTTGCCCCAAAACTGCACCTATAGCATAATCGCTAGCATCGCACATAAGTTCAAAGGGTAAGTCCCAGTCGGGGGCAACAAGGATTGGTGCCTCAGTAAGCCTTTTCTTTAAAATTTCAAAAGCTTCGATGCACTCTGGTGAGAAGATAAAAGGAGCATCCTTTTCAAGAAGATGAGTCATGGGCCGGGCTATTTTGGAGAAATCTTGTATGAATCTCCGATAGAACCCGGCATGGCCGAGAAAACTCCTTATTCCTTTAACAGTGGTGGGATGAGGCAGTTTAGCAATAACATCAATTTTGGCCTTATCGACCTCAATCCCACTTTTTGAAATTTTATGGCCGAGGACAATGCCCTCCTTAACCATAAAATGGCTCTTCTCCCAGTTTAGACAAAGATTAGTGTTTTCACACCGTTGAAGCATTTTTTCTAAATGGGAGAGGCATGAGTCGAAAGAATTCCCGATGACTGAGAAATCATCCATGAATACCTCCATGGTTTTTCCAATCATGTCATGGAAAATAGCCATCATGCACCTCTGGAAAGTGCCCGGAGCATTGCATAACCCAAAAGGCATGCGACGATAGGCAAATGTTCCGTAAGGGCATGTGAAGGTAGTTTTATCTTGATCCTTTGGATCAATGGGAATTTGGAAGTAACCTGAGAAGCCATCGAGGAAACAATAATACTCATTTCCCGCTAATCTTTCGAGCATTTGGTCCATAAAGGGCAGAGGAAAATGGTCTTTGCGGGTGGCTTCGTTAAGCTTTCTGTAATCAATACATACTCGCCACCCTGTAACCAAACGAGTTGGTATTAACTCGTTGTCCTCATTTGTGATAACCGTAATGCCACCCTTTTTTGGAACACAATGAATTGGGCTTACCCAAGGACTATCAGATATAGGATAAATCAATCCCGCATCAAGAAGTTTGATAACTTCAGCTTTTATAACTTCGTGGATTTTTGGATTTACCCTTCTTTGATGCTGCACGGTAGGTTTAAAGTCCTCTTCCATTAGGATTTTGTGTGTACAAAAATCCGGGTTTATACCCTTTATGTCTGAAAGCTTCCAAGCAATTGCTTGCTTGTGGGACTTTAAAACCTTGAGCAACGCGGTTTTCTCCTCATCCTTTAAGTCTTTTGCAATAATGACCGGTAACTTATCGTTACCTTCCAAGAATGCATATTCTAGATGAGGAGGCAGGTCCTTAAGTTCAACCTCGGGGAAGTCATCATTTTTCTCAACATATTTGACTTCCACCTTATGAAGTTGTAGAGGTAGAACAGGAATGGGAGAAGGATCTTTGTTTAATAACTTCTCAAGGAGAAGTATATCCCCCTCCAGGTCAATCTCTTGGTAATCAATTCCTTCGGGAACTGAATCACTTTGGAGAAAGGCCTCTAATTCCTCAAGGAGAAAATCACTTCCCTCAAACGGAGTGAGGGAAGGAAAAGAATTAGCGATTATGGGATCAGAAGAAGTAGTGGGATTGCCACTCGGAAAATTATCAGCGAATCCAAGGAATTCTTGAGCATACTCCTCGGATGCAATGTCAATGACATCAATTCGGTTAACCGAATCAGCATTATAATTCGAGGAGTATCTCGAGGTTTGATCAAGGTTGAACGTTATCGCTTCATTTCCAACTCGTAACGTGATTTCCTCATCGAAAACATCGATTAATGCACGTCCCGTTCTTAAGAATCCCCTCCCAAGAATGAGAGGAACTCTTGGATCTGCATCGAAATCAACAACGACAAAGTCTGCCGGAAAATTGAACTGTCCCACTCTCACAAATACGTCCTCGGCAATACCGAGGGGACGTGAAATTGAACGGTCTGCAAGCTCGAGAGTCATGCATGTGGGACTAAGTGCCTGAAGAGAGAGCTTTTTCCAAACTGAGTGTGGCATTAAGTTGATGCTTGCACCAAGATCGGCCAAGGCAAAACGTTCAACCATACCCGGGAAAGTACATGGTATTAGGAATCTCCCGGGGTCTCCTAGCTTTTCGGGAAGCTGTTTCAACAGAACCGCAGAGCAGTTCTCATTGAGTGGAGTTCGTGTCATCTCAAACATTTTTTCTTTATTGCTCAACAGGTTTTTGATTGTCGATGTGAATTTGGGCATTAAAAGAAGAGCATCCGCGAAACTAATATCGAAGTGTAGTTCTTGGAAAATCTGAAAGAATTTTTCCATCTGATGATTAGCTTTATCACGGAGCTTTTGGTCTTGCAATTATGAGGGATATGGAATTGTTGTTTTTGGGTTGGCTTTTGGATATTCAACAGGACCTTTGGTAGTTTCAAACACGACTCTTTTAGGGGGAGTCGGGACCGGGATAACTGGAGGAGGGATGTCATTGGTACCTCCGTTATTATTAGGAAGTACCGTATCCGTAGTATCCTCAGTTTCACATTCCTCTACAGGGATAGGAGAAGAGGTAGAGGGAGCTGTAGGTCCTTGGTAAGAAACTCCACTTCTTGTGGTGATCGCCTTTACATCGCCCCTCGGATTAGCGATCGTGTTACTAGGTAAAGTTGTACCAGAGCCCGAGGGTCGATCATTTAAAGACTTCTGGAAATTAGACATTTGACTAACCAGCATTCTGTTCAGTTCTTCTTGGGATTTCATAAACTGTTTTAATAACTCATCATGTGATGGTCCAGTTGGAACAATGGCTTGATTTTGGTTTGGAAAATTTTGAGCCCGATTGTTCTGGAAATTCCCATGTTGCTGATTGTTATTACCCTGGAAGTGGTTTTGTTGTTGAGAATTACCCTGTGGGTAATTGTTCTGACCTTGATTACGGTTATAGTTCCCTTGGTTCTGATTTTGGTGAACCTGGTTTTGACCAGAGTTGAAATTACCTTGGTTGTTATAACCTTGGTTCATTCGGTTCTGGTTCTGATTCTGGTTAAAATTCTGGTTCCTGTTTTGAGGCTGATTAAACCCTGGTGGTCCGATATAGTTATTAGATCGATAGCTCAAAAGGTTTCGATCCCCTTGCGGTTGGTAAGAATTACCTCCCGTGTTATAGGAACCTTGAGCTGCGGACACGTTTTCACGAGAAAAACCACCGGAAGCTGGGCAATCTGTGTACGTATGTGGACCACCGCAAGTTTCACAACTTGGGTTAATAGTTTTGACCTGATTAGGATTATTCTGATGGATACGCAAAACTGTTGTAGACAAATCATCCAGCCTTTTAGCTAGGATTGATATTTCATTGCTTGCCGGAGTGTCTGACTTAAATGAGTTGTTCCTCTCAGCAGAGGAGTCCCAAAAATTATGATGGGCAGTCATGTTTTCGATTAATTCATAGCACTCTTCAGGGGTTCTTTTCATAAAGGTACCCCCAGCAGCAGCATTGATGGTGTCACGATGACGGAGTGTCAAACCATTATAAAAGGTGTCAATAATGGTGACAAGAAGCATGTTATGATTGGGACACTTATCAATGGCAAGTTTGTAGCGTTCCCATGCCTCAAATAAGGACTCTTCGGGAAGCTGTCTGAAGTTGCTGATGTCATTCCTCAGCTTTGTGACAATAGATGGTGGAAAGTATTTGGCCAGAAATTTAGTGATCATCTCATCAAAAGTGAGGATCGAATTCTTTGGAAGTCGATCGAACCATGAAGTTGCATGATGAGTGAGAGAATAGGGGAACAAGTATAAACGTAGGCTGTCTTCGGTGACGCCATGTTGTTTCATGCTTTGGGTGACAGTTAAAAATTTGTCGAGATGCATGTTGGCATCGTCACCCGGCAATCCGTGGAACTGGCACGTATTCTGGATCTGTTGTATCACGTGGTGTTTTAATCCAAAATCCGTGGCTCCAATAGTGAGTGGTGCAATTGGTCCACCCCTCCCGTGCATGGTAGGTTGACACAGTTCCTCCATAGTTCGGGTGTCAGGAACTGGCTCCTCCTTGGGAGGAATTGGGGGCTCGTCGTTCATTTTTATTGTGTGTTCTTCTTCAACAGTACGTAACTCGGGTACGTTTTTCTTCTTTTTATTCTTTGTTTGTGAACGAGTGCGCATGCACAAAAATTATTTTTCAACACAAGATCGAGGCAAACCTACAGTGAACTTAAACCCAATAATCACAAATGAACAGCTCCTTTTAAAAAAGGTACACTATTCAAAAGGATACAATGGTAAGTTTTAAATCTTAGGTTTGGGAACTTATTATGTTCACACCCCCAGTTGGTAGGTGTTCTGCCTTGGTTTGCGGTGGTAAACTTTTATGTAATTATATTCACAGTAAAATGTTTTTGGCTTTTCGTGTATGGGTGAAAAAACTTGGACAATATTTTTGAAACTGATTCGTTAACCGAAATCGTTCCTTTAAGATTACTCGCAGGCTGGTGGGAGGAAATAAATGGATCACTCTTTAAGTTCGCAATTTAATGTCAGAACTTACCTTAAACCAACTGTATAGTTTGTAATCGTAAAGATACGAAGTAATTTAACTTCACAGTTTGTTTTGTTGTTTATGATTTGTTTGGTGTTGTTAACACATCAAGAGAAATGTTAATGAACGTTTTCAGATATGATTTTGATTTTCTTAAAAATTTACAAAGTGGTGATATTTGTACAGGAGGGTTTTTGAAAACAACTAAACTTTTACCATTTTGAAATACGCAACAACCTCCCCGGCAGCGGCGCCAAATTTTGACTCCTCCCAAACCAACCAGTCAACCGTGTGCAGCTGATAGGCCCACCTAGGAGAAAGTTCAAGTTAATATTGACCGTGGAAGTACAGGGAAATCCCCGGGTCGTTAAATCCCAACGAGATTGAAATTGTATTTGTAAACGATTAGGAAAGTGAGTGGTACTGAGGACAGTAACAGAAATGATTTGAGGGTTGATTATACTACTGATTGCTTGATATTTGGGTAATATGAAAATATATAAACAATAACAGAGATACAAGTAAAAGCACAAGTAAGAAAATCAGATAACAGACAGAAACAAGTGGTATTTTAACAAGTTACAAACTACAGGGGGTAAAAATGAAACTTTTGAAAACTTAATATTAAAGAAAATGGAAAATGAAATTGAAATTATGAAAATGATTATTATAATACTTAATTACTATTTAATTAATTAAAACTATTAAAATCTAATTTAAACCTAAGTTAAATTAACTAAAAATGACAAGTATTACAAATTAACCTAAAAACTTACACAAATAATTTCTAAACCTAAATAAGAACTTGAAGAAAGTATAAAAAATGAAAACAAATATTTTTTGTCTTTTTATGAGTATTTTATTAATTAAAAACTATTTAATTTAATTAATCTAATTAAAATATTTTAAATTACTATTAATACTAAATTACCTTAGAAAATTATGACAAAATTTATAAAACTATTTAATCACTACATGAATACTACAAAATTATAAAAAGTTGCTAAAAATTATATTTAAGCTAATTGACTAATTAATTACTTATTAATTAATTTAAAGTTAATTTAATTAAATTAAATTAGAAAATTAGAAAATGGACAGTGGAAATTATGAAATTATTTTATAAAAGTCTTGACTACTTTATAAAACTTAGGAAAAATATAAAATTCTACTTTTGTTAATTAAAATTAAAGAAATCTATTTAATTACTAATATTACCTATTTAATTATTTAAACTAGTTTTAAATCTAATAAATAGTAAACTGCTTAGGAAAATTCTAAGAAAATTATTTTAACTACTTAAAGGTACTAGGTAATTTATAAAATTATAAAATTGGACAAGTGCTTATTAATAAGCTGATATGAAAATTAATTAGATAATTTCTATTAAATAGAAGCTATCACTATAATTAAAGTTTGCTTTTTCTGGTTTTTCTTTTATAAAACTACTAAAATACTTAAATAATGAAACTTTAACAAAGACAACTATTTTAGAACCTCAAAATAAGCACTGTAAGTGCTTATTAGCTTATACAGTTGACTATTGTTGACTAAGAAATAAGCTAAATTGGGTTATGTGGGGTCCACAGTGGTTAAGTAAGGTTTACCTAAGTTACTTGAACTAGTTTGAGTAAGTTTTAAACAAATAAGCAGTAAGAATAAGCTACAAGACCTCAATAAGCAATTCCAAACCTACTTTCTGAGACAGAAATGGGACAAAGTTTAGAGCTGATTCTAGGTGGGGTCCACTGGTCTAATGGTCAAACTAAGAGTCAACTAATGAACCTGGGTAGGGGGGGTTGTAAGAACCAAGAATGATACACTAAGACCTACTGAGATGGCCACAATCAACCACCAAAGTGGTGGTGGTGGAATGGTATTCTGTGTAGCAGGGGAATACTTCTTCCCTGCAGTTGTGTTCCAAGGAGTGTGGGGTCCACAAGAGTAAAAGGGGGTTCAAACTAAACCTAGGGGTTCAAAGTTTAGGTGATAAGCTACAATTTGAGCCAATAAGCTACCCTTATGGTTCACTAATAAGCTCTGTGTGAGCCTTTGAAATAGTGGTCATATACTGAGTTATCAGTATGGCTTGTTTTTAAAAGGTCACAAATTGGATCCTAAAAGCTATGCTACAATAAGCTAAAGGCTAGACTAAACCTAGATATGAAAAGTTGAGGTATTAAGCTACAATTAAGCTGAAACCTAGGGTGTGGGGCCCACTGAAGTAACCACAAATCACCACCAAAGTTGGGTGGGTGAAATGGGATCTGAGTTCATAGGGCACTGGTTTGCCCTGCAGGGTACTTTCAGCTCTTGCACAAGCTTGAGAAAAATTCTTAAAAATTAAATAAGCTTATATTCCTAGAGTTTAGGTGGTAGATTATAAGCACAAGAAATTTCAAACTCTAAATTAGTTTCCTAAATTCTAGAAAAATCTCCCAAGTTTTGAGAAATCTGAGAACAACACAATTTGACTTTATGTGAACTTGAGTTAGTTTGACTTATGTGAACTTTGAGCTTAATCTACTTACTGAATATGTTATAATAAGTTATAATAAGACTTAATTAAGCTATTCTAACAACTTATGAATAGATATGATGAGTTTTGGACTCAAATTCCACCACAGTTAACTGTGGTGAAGAAGTACTTATGATTTTGACTTTTACCTAATTAAGACTTTGGTATTTTTGTTTTTCTGAGCTAGTATTACACTATATGACTTAAAGCAAGCAAAAAGAACAACTTAAACCACTTTGAACTCAGATGAACAACCTGATCCAAACACACCTTATACTAGACTATTTTGAGATTTAAGTAGCTAATGGCTATAAGAGCTTATCCTACTGATCCAACATGACTTATTATGTTATATTAAATATAATTAAGCACTTAGAAACAGAAATTAACCACAGATACACAAGATTACTTATTATACTAATTTGACTGTAAAACTTTTATATTTTAGCAACTAGAATTTCCAACAAACAAGGTACTAATCTAATGTTATATTATCACTATATAAGACTGAATAAGCATTTACCAACTAAGAAAAACAAGCAATGAACAAAGCTACAATACAAAGATAGTTATGAGATTTTTGGAACTTACAAAATTGCTTTCATGTTCAAACCATGAACCAAGGACAACCTATTTCCTCCCCGAGGATCTAAACCCAACTCCAAGCTTTTTTATTGCTTCCAAATCTCTTCTGAAACCCAGAAATCAAAACCAAGTGCCACAATTGACTTTCTTTGACCAATTTGATATTTATGGAATTTTTTATCTTAGACTGATTAGTAGGTTACTAAAAGCTTTATTGAGCTTATGGGAGCTTATATGAGCTTATTCAATCCATGTAATCATACAGTAACAACAACAAAGTTTATTTAGAATCTTGAAATGAAAGTGAAAATTGCACCAACTGAGATATAACTTGAAACTTAAATTTGATTATCACAAAAGCCTAGATTACACCTTAATTGACTAACACAGAGCTTAAAAGCTTGAAAACTAACTGAAATAACAAGTTACAATTTAAACGAGACTATTTTTGCTAAAATAAACTATATATTTCTCTTCTGCTCTTCTCTTCCCTTTATAAGCCCACATTAGGGTTTCTTGAAGTGCTCTGAGTCTTTCCCACTTCAATCACAGCCATCCAATGCTCTAAATCAATCTCATCCGTTTAAACTGAAATTGGCGCCAAAAGTCCCCACGTTAACTTGGGGCCAAAGGTGAATAATTAAGGATAATTGGAGTGTTGTGGAGGTGTCAGGAGACAAAGGGGAAGGTTTTCAGGACAAGTTGGGACTGTATGGAAGAAAACAGAGGAGGTAGTATGGTTTGGAGAGAAATTTTGTGGGAAAGGCATTAAATGTGGTGTGGGTTTGTTGTGAAGTGGAAAGGAGGGTTTAGGGTAGTAGGGGGTGAGGTGGAGAGGTGAGGTGGTGGTGAAATACCACCTGGTTTTGGTGGTTTCAGGTGGTGGTGAGGGTGATGAACAGTGAAGGCGGGATTGGGGTGTTTGACTGGGGTCAAAACGGGTCAACGCCCGTTTTATATAATTAAGGGTGGACTGGGCTGAGTTGTGGACTGGGCCTAGGGTAAGGGTGGGTTGTTTGTGTTTTGGATTGGATTTGGTTTGTGGATTAGTAATAAAAAAGGGTCCGGATGGTTTTATTTCACACAAGGACCACTTTTGTAATTTTTACAAAATTAAGGGGCTGAGTTTGCTACTTTCCCAAACTTCTTTCAAGGACTAAACCTGCCATAAAATCATAACACAAGGGCAAAAGATGTATTTTTCCGTTTTTTAAAATTCCAGGGACGTTTTCTGTCAATTTCTCAAACTCTAGGGACCATTTATGTAAATTTGGATTTTTAAGGGACTGTGGTTGTAATTTCTCAAAATGTTATCATAAGGACCAATTTTGTCATTTTAGAATAGTACAAGGTTTATTTTATTAATTTCCCATTTTTAAACCTTAAAGACTAATTTTGACAATTTTCAAACTTCAGGGACTCAAGTTGTCATTTTGTAATTTTTTAACTTTAAAGGACTTAACTTGACAACTTATGAATCCCTAAGGACCTTTGATGATATTTTTCATGTTTTGATTTATCAGGGACTAGATTTGACAAATTTTGAAACTTGAGGGACTGAAACTTCCAATTATGCAAACTTTGTACGTTTTTCATTTGTTTTTGCATATTTTGTATTTGAAACATATAAAACACACTTCTAAGATATTTTAAGTATTATGATGCATATTTGAGTGTTTTTGTATGTTTTGGCAGTTCAGATTGGTATAAAATGATGAGTATTTAGACACTCATCAATAATCATCCGTAACAACTATAAACAAACAATCAACCCATAATTAACATCTAAGGTTTCACTAAATCTAAGCAAACACAAAATAGATCTAGCCAAGCATGTTAAATTGAAGACAAGTGTAAGATATATCCAAGCAACACATAGACATATTGATTGAATTTAAAGAGTACTTATCTCAATTGAACATAAGAAGTTTCAAAGGGTAAAAACCCTTGAAAAAGCTGTGAAAATCGGACTAGGGTTTTTCTCCAAAGTTACACTCTCATGAATAAAAATTCGAAAACTATATATAAATTTTTCAGGGTGACGGCGTCAAAAAAAAATTTCTGACACCGTCAACTCGCCGCCCATAATGAAATCGGATTGCCTAGATCCACTTTTGACGCCGTCATGTGTAAAGTTGCTCTGGGCCGTCACTAACATTTGGACCATGAAGGCCTATGGTGACGCCGTCATGTCCTTAGTACAAAACTTTCTGGATCGTCATGTGCATCATCCACTTCCACCTCTTGTATTACTCTTGACGCCGTCATTAAGAAACAAGTGACGCCGTCAGGTACTGTTCCCAGCAAGGAAAATTAAGACTTTGCCGTTTTCTTCACTTTTATGCTCCAAAAACGTCCAAAATGCTTCCTTTTCCAGATTTCACTCCAAAAGTACCTAAAATGACAAAAGGAACGATTTATTTGATCAAATAAATTCGAATCCGGGCTAAAATGACCCCCTAAAAATGGTTCATTTTTTGCCTCATCAAATACCCTTACACTTGAGATTTGCTTCTCCTCAAGCAACTGCGCTTTTATTCTAATCAAAATACAAGTTAGGGGTCATTTAACACTAATATAAAAGTAATTACAACAAATAATCGTTCCACTAAAGACCGAAGACAAGCACGGAGGTCATACACTAGCACCTCACAAATAGTGTTTAAATACTCACATCTCTCGGGTGTAATAAAGTATATATCACAATATGAAAATAGAGAAACATCTCTCACTACATGTCATAACAAAATAGATTACCATAGGATTGTGAAAGGATCAAACCTCCACTTCTTGATGATTGGCCCTTAACAGTCAACTTATATTGACCAAGGAATGGTCAACAAAGTCAAATAGCCTAGAGTCAATCTCCGGGTAATATAGGGTATCACCAGGTCGTTAAGTCCCGACGAGGTATGAATTGTGCTTTAGCTTGCTTGTGATCGGGTGAATTTCAGAGGAAAGGGTTGTGATGAGAATTATTTGAGAATTATGAAATAAAATAGCTTAGGAAAGCTATATGATTGATTACGTGAATTTAGATTAAGAAGAAACAAGCTAAAACCTAAAAAAGTATGTTTAATCTGAAAACGGGTACAGACGTACGTGATAAAAAGTGAATTTGATTAACTAAAAAGGCTAGGGGTATAAAAATGATATTTTTACAAACCTCATGATTAAAGAAAATTTTTGGAAAAAGAAAATTAATTTTTACACTAATTATATAATTACTATTAATTAAAAACTATTTTCTAATTACTTTTTAATTAATTAAAATACCCTAAATTATGATTAATTAGGAAATTACACTAGAAAATTGAAAATAAAATTTGGAAAAATTTAAAATACTTAAAAACTAATTTTAAAACTAAATTTGTATTTTTCTGATTTTTTAAAATTAATTATTATTAATTATTAACTATTTATTAATTATTAAAAACTAACTTAAATTAAGAAAAATACCAAATGATAAAAGAAAAATCTGCGAAAATTACCAAAATTATTTTTAACTATAAGGAACATGTGAAAAAAATAAAAATGAAAATTGCTTATAAATAAGCTGAAGAAATAAACCAATTGGCTTAAATAGAAGCTATCACTTCTATTAAATTGAGCTATTTTGGATTTTTCCTTTTCACAACTGTATATCAACTGTTTTTAGACAACTTTAACAAAGGGAGTTTGCTTGAAACTCAAAAATAAGCAATTTGATAAGCTTATTATATTGACAGTTAAGCTTTTAAGCTTATTAGGATTTAGATGAGCTTGATTAAGCTACAATACTGATGCACAGACCAAAATAAGCAAACAACCAATTATAATAACTGGAAATAAACTCAACTTAATCAATTAAGCACACTAAATAAGCCAGAAACAATAAATATGCTGATTGCTTATTTGACAGGCCAAAAAGGACCAACTGGGGGACTCTGTGGGGGCCACAAAAGAGGTTAGAGGTCCAAAATTGGGGTTGAACCCTCAAGTTAGACTGGGTGTCTATAAAATAAGCCAAGGGTCAGGTCAATAAGCTCACAAATAAGCTCTCAATGAGCCTAGGAAATAAGCTCAATGAGCCTGAGTCACAGATGTGCAGGGTTAATGGGTAACTAACAGACTAGTGGGGGGACCACACCAAGGATCAGAGATCCAAATTTAAACCTGAAAGGTGAAAATAAGCAGTATGACTTCAAAATAAGCCAAGAACCAAATCCTAATACCCACAAATAAGCTAGATAAGCACACTTTAAAATTTGACAAAACCTGAGGACTCAGCTTATAAGTAGAAAGAGGACAAACTTAAGAGGACTTGCAGCCCTAGTGAATAAGCCAGGAACCCAAAAATAAGCTATGTTCTAACAAGCTCTGCTGATGAGCTGCTCAAATAAGCTAAAAGGCCAAGGTGGGGTCCACTGGTTTGGACTTTACAAGTCAAAGAAAATGGGCTAAAGTCCCTGGTGCAGAGCAAGGCCCTTTCCCTGCACCCTAAAATAAGCTAATGCATAGTTTAGGTAAAAAAATCTAAAAAATAAGCAAGCCATGGATTCATGGAGTTCAGTTGACACACTTCAACCACAACAAGTTTCAAGCTCTGAATCCTAGCTCAAAATTCTAAAAAAATCCCACAAAAAATGGTTTTCTGCCAAATTATGCTAGTTTGACTTTTTGATTTTTGCTTTACTTTGACTAATATGAGATTTAGATGATCACTACTGATTTTATAAGTTGTAAAAAGCTACAATTAACTTAAATTAAGATAAAACCACAACTGATGAGCTAAAATGAAGGTTTAAGGGTTCCAAATCCCTCACAGTTAACTGTGAGGTTGCTCAAACTAAAATTTTGACTTTTACTACTAAAACTACCAATCTTAAGGTTCTACTGAGCTATGTTATCCCTATGAATGAAGTGTAAATAGATTTTAACCACCAAAAACCACAACAACTTAGTCAAAACAATACTGCCAAACACCCCTTTTGAAATCTATTTTTGATGATTTGTGACACAAAACTAACTTCTAACCTTAGTAACTGACAAATAAGCTTACAGTAAGTTATTTTAAGTATAATTAGATAGAAATTACCAATATTAAACACTACTATAACAGGTTAAGACAGTGACAGTAAAAAGGGTACCAAAAACTCACAATGTGCTTTCCAAGCCAACAACTGAGATCCAGAACGACAAGAACCAATCCTATTGCTTACCAATAAGCTCTATCCCACTGCCATCCCATATACATAGTGCTCCTTGCTTCTTCAACCTCTTAAATTGATTTTTTATTTTATTCTTATTTTTCATATATTTTTAAGTAATTTATGAAACTGAGTTTAGAAAAGTTGCACAACCTTAGAAAACTTCTGAAAACTTGATGATTGAGCTTATATGAACTTACAAGTAGCTTATAATCACTAACTAACTTTAAACTAACAATTGAGACTATTAAATGGAACTTGAAATTTGGAAATAAGAGTTAACTTAAAAGATGAATTTCATTACTTGAAAACTGATTACAAAGGTTAAAAACTAAAACTACATTAACTAAGATACAATACTACATGTCATTTGAGGCTTACATGAGCTTAATATATATACTACGAGATAAGACTAGGCACCACAAGCTTCCACATGGCTTCCTCTTGTAAATTGGCACTCCCCATGGTGCTTTTGTTAACCCAAGACCATATCCCAGCCATTAATTTGCTAGCTGCTTCATCCTAGCCCTTGATTTCCATTTTAACGCCAAAATATAAACGGGGAAAGCTTAGTGGTTTAGGTGAAGGCATTAAATGAAGATGGTGGGGGTTGGTTTGGTTGGAGGGATGATATTAATGATGGGGGCTGGTTGGTGAAATGGTGAGGGGGGGGGGAGGGAGACAGTGATGCAGGAAAACGGGGGAAAAGATTGGGGGTGATGGTGTTTGACCGGCCATTTGACCCGCGTTGACTGTTTGACCTGGGGGTTTTATTATTTTGGGGTTGGGCTTAGGGGTTGGATTGGGTTGTTTTTGTTTTGGATAATGATAAATAAGGGTCCGGTTGGTTAATTGTATCACAAGGACCATTTTTGTAATTTGCAAAAATTGGAGGACTGATGTTGTACATTTCCCAAAGTGCTCCAAAGGACCAATATTGCTAAGTACCAATAATCCAAGAACCAAATTTGCATTTTTCCATTTTTTAAAATTCCCAGGAACCACTTTTGCCAAAATTAAACTTTGAAGGACCAAATGTGTAACTTTTGAAAGTTTAGACCCAAGTATCATTTTTTTGTAATATTTGACTTTCAAAAGACTTGGGTTGACTTTTGTTTTAAAATATATGCTTAGGGACTAATTGTGAAAAGTTTTGAAACTTGAGGGACTGAAACTGCCAATTTTGCAAACTTTGACCATTTTTCATTTGTTTTTACTCATCTTGCATTTAAAGCATATAAAACACAATCCCTGGGATATTTTCAGTATTTTGATGTCTTTTTTATTGTTTTTGTATGTTTTGCAGTTCGGATTTGACCAAAAATGATGAGTGTTTAAGCACTCATCAATCCCCCACACTAAACTATTGCTAGTCCCTAGCAATCTTTTTGAGAAAACTTTAATGGATTTAAATCTCTTTACCAAAAGCCATTACTTTTGGAGTAGCCAAATGTTTCAGTTCAAGTAAGAACTATGGTACACCGATAACCATGTGATTTTGAGCAAACCACCAGCTTTCAACGGCTTTGATTTGTCTTTACCAGAAGCCGTTTGCTTCTGGACTAGCCAACTCTTGATAGACACAGTCAACATCTTGGTGAGTTGATTACCAATTATGGCTTTCCACTGCCTTTACTACAAGCCATAATCTTGCGGGCTAGCCAACTCTTTTACTTTTTAGGATATGGTGAGTTGAAATACCATACAATTTTGGGAAAATTGTAAGCCGTCAACGGATTTGAGTTATCTTTACCAAGAGCCGTTTGCTCCTGGATTAGCCAATCCCTTTGTCGGTTAGACATGGTGGACTGATAACCACAAAATTTTTTGAAATAAAGTGATTTTTTTTTTTAATTTTTGCCAAAAACGGGGTACAAGAAGATATAATGTGATAAAATTCGCTAGAATTCCCCCCCCCCCCCCCCCACACACACACACTTAGAATTGAATATTGTCCTCAATATTTAAAGTCCCGGCGATTATGCCGACTCTTTGAACGGGAAAAGGCAATATTCGAAGCTAACTGTGGAAACACCATTTTCACTTTATTTCTATATTCATACAAACACATTTTTTTTTATTTAAAACTTATATACATATATACACTGCAAACAGCAGGGGACGGCCACTCCCCCACACTTGGTTGTTAGAAAGTAGAAAGAAATCAGAGATATGGGTGAAAACCCATATTGTGCTGCTGTTTTTGTTCATCGAGTCGCTAGCTTGACTCGATCCCCGAATTTAATTGTCCTTGGGGAAAGTTTGGAGATACGGGACAACCATGGATGGTATGTCCTCTCCAAAGTAATGCTTCAACCGATGCACATTCACTTTGAAATTTGGACCGTCATTTTGAGATAACTAAACGGTGCCATAGGGATAAACCTTTGCGATAGTGAATGGACCAGTCCAACGGGTCTTTAGCTTTCCCGAGAAGATCCTAAGTCTAGAGTTGAAAAGAAGGACCCGATCACCAACGTTAAAAATGCGGTTCTTGATTTTTGAGTCATGAATCTTCTTTGGTCTTTTCTTTATAGATCAAAGAGTTCTCGTAAGCTTGATTACGAAGTTCATTTAATTCATTCAGTTGAAATTTCCTATGATCACCCGCAGTTTTGAGGTCAAAATTTGCATGCTTGAGAGCCCAATAGGCTTTATGCTCAAGCTCGATCGATAGATGGCACGCTTTCCCGTACACAAGCTTGTAAGGCGTACACCCGATGGGTGTTTTGTAAGCCGTACAGAAAGCCCAAAGTGCATCATCTAATTTATCCAACCACGATGCACGATTTTCACCTACAGTTCTTTCCAAAATTCTCTTAATGCCCCGATTGGAAACTTCTACTTGTCCACTTGTCTGAGGGTGGTACGCAGTAGAAAGACAGTGAGTTTCACCATACTTTTGCATGACTTTATCGAATTTGTCATTACAAAAGTGTGTACCGCGATCACTAATAATAGCACATGGAGTTCCAAATCGGGCAAAAAGAGCTTTCAAAAATTTCACAACTACTCGGGCGTCATTAGTGGGCAAAGCTTTCGCTTCAACCATTTTGACAAATAGTCAACCGCTACGAGTATATACTTGTTACCATGAGATGACGGAAATGGCCCCATAAAGTCTATGCCCCATACGTCAAAGATTTCACAAACTTGAAATGCATTCTGAGGTATTTCGTTCTTTTGTGAAATGTTCCCGTGACATTGACAAGCGTCACAGGACTTGACCAATTCTTGGGCATCCTTATAGATTGTGGGCCAATAAAAGCCGAAATCAAACACCTTTTTGGCGGTGTAGTTTGGATTGTGGTGGCCCCTCGTGGGACCAGCATGGCAAGCCTTTAGAATTTCAGCGGCTTCCTGACCATAAACACACCGCCGGATGACTTGATATGCGTAAATTTTGAAAAGATAGGGGTCGTCCCATAAATAGTGTTTTACATCTTTGAAGAATTTATTTTTTTGTTGGGACGACATCCCTTTCACAACAAAGATACCCGCATGGTAATTTGCAAAATCGGCAAACCATGGGGTAGTCAAATCTCCACGAAAAGAAACTGCATTGAGGGTTTCGAGAGGAAATGTTTCGTTTATTTCCTTTTTCTCGAAATCATCTTGGTGAGGGTTTTAAAGATGGGAGAGATGATCAGCAGCTAGGTTCTCAGCTCCTTTTTTATCACGAATAATGATATCAAATTCTTGCAAGAGGAGATCCCAACGGAGTAGTCTTGGCTTTGCATCTTGTTTTGCAAAGAGGTACTTCAAAGCTAAGTGATCCGTATATACTATGCACTTGGTCAATATCAAGTATGGCCGAAATTTTTCAAAGGCATACACCACAGCTAATAGTTCTTTTTCAATGGTGGTGTAATGACTTTGAGCCTCGGTCATAGTTTTGCTCGCATAGTGTATAGGCTGAAAGTGTTTTGTTTTTCGTTGCCCCAAGACTGCCCCTATTGCATAATCACTCGCATCACACATGAGTTCAAAGGGCAAGTCCCAATCGGGGGCAACAAGAATCGGTGACTCAGTAATCTTTTTCTTTAATGTTTCAAAAGCTTCGATGCACGCGGGGGAGAAGATAAAAGGAGCATCCTTCTCGAGGAGATGGGTCATAGGCCGGGCGATTTTAGAAAAATCTTGAATGAACCTACGATAGAAACCGACATAAACCAAAAATCTCCTAACACCTTTGACGGTAGTGGGATGAGGTAATTTTGCGATAACATCCACTTTGGCTTTGTCAACCTCAATCCCGTTCTTTGAAATTTTATGGCCGAGGACAATGCCCTCTTTGACCATAAAGTGACTCTTAACCTTGTGTCTTCACAACGTTTGAGCATGTTGTCTAAACGGGAGAGACATGAATGAAACGAATCCCCAATGACCGAAAAATCGTCCATAAAGACCTCCAGAGTTTTCCCGATCATGTCAGAAAATATGGCCATCATACATCTTTGAAACGTGCCCAGAGCATTACATAAACCAAATGGCATGCATTTATAAGCAAAAGTTCCATAGGGGCACGTGAAAGTGGTCTTTTCCTGATCCTGCGAATCAATGGGAATCTGAAACTAACCCGAGAAACCATCGAGGAAGCAATAGTACTCATTCCCCTCTAATCTCTCAAGCATCTGATCCATAAAGGGCAGAGGAAAATGGTCTTTGCGGGTGGCGTCATTTAACTTGCGATAGTCAATGCAGACACGCCAACCCGTAACCAATCGAGTTGGAATCAACTCATTCTCTTCGTTAGTGACAACAGTAATGCCACCCTTTTTTAGAACACAATGTATGGGGCTAACCAAAGGACTGTCCGAGATAGGATAAATCAATCCGGCATCAAGAAGTTTTAAAACTTCTTGTTTGATGACCTCATGAATTTTTGGATTCACCCTTCTTTGTTGTTGGACTGCTGGTTTAAAGTCATCCTCCATTAAAATTTTGTGGGTACAAAATTCGAAGTCAACACCCTTGATGGGGGCTGGTTGGTGAAAAGATGAGGGGGGGGGGGACAGTGATGCAGGAAAACGGGGGAAAAGGTTGGGGGTGATGGTGTTTGACCTGCCATTTGACCCGTGTTGACCGTTTGACCTGGGGTGGGGGGGGGGGGGGGGGTTTATTATTTTGGGGTTGGGCTTAGGTTGGGCTTAGGGGTTGGATTGGGTTTTTTTGGTTTTGGATAATGATAAATAAGGGTCTGGTTGGTTAATTGTATCACAAGGACCATTTTTGTAATTTGCAAAAATTAGAGGACTGATGTTGTACATTTCCCAAAGTGCTCCAAAGGACCAATATTGCTAAGTACCAATAATCCAAGAACCAAATTTGCATTTTTCCATTTTTCAAAATTCCCAGGGACCACTTTTGCCAAAATTGAACTTTGAAGGACCATATGTGTAACTTTTGAAACTTTAGACCCAAGATTCATTTTTTTGTAATATTTGACTTTCAAAAGACTTGGGTTGACTTTTCTTTTAAAATATATGCTTAGGGACTAATTGTGACAAGTTTTGAAACTTGGGGGACTGAAACTGCCAATTTTGCAAACTTAGATCATTTTTCATTTGTTTGTACTCATTTTGCATTTAAAACATATAAAACACAATCTCTGGGATATTTTCAGTATTTTGATGCCTTTTTTATTGTTTTTGTATGTTTTGCAGTTCAGATTCGACCAAAAATGATGAGTGATTAAGCACTCATCACTTGGCGTAAGCACCTAGGATAAACTATCAAAGAGGTCTTTCAAAGGGTTATAACGTTAGGTGTAGGGATATGGAATACACGGTTTTTTTCTTTTCTTTTTCTATTTCTTTTTCTTCTTTTTTGTTCTTTATTTTTCAATTTTTTTTTTCATACACTCTTACCCTACCATCCAAAATAATAGATCATAGGGAATGTACATTCCCCTTACACTTGAATTTTTACATATTTTACAATAAACTAATCTAATGACTCGAATCAAGATAATCAAACCACATGGAGTACTTTTAAGATTAACGCACATATGGGGGTAATAAATGATATTCTTCCCCATTACTCCATAACATAAGTACTTTACCCATGAGTCCCAATCGTCCCAAAACAATATGTACAAGATATGACTCGACTTAGCAACCATGTAATCAATTAGATAATTAACTAAGGGTTTAAACAAATAACAATAATGCACTAAAGATGAGTACATACACGGAAGGCTAAGGGGATTTGGGTGTACATTTGAGTGGGTTGTAACAAATTCTTCCTTTAAGTAAGATGCTTAAAGTTAGAAACGAAAAGATAGGCTCGGAGGGGTGTACTAGGGGTTTCGTGTACTAAAAATGAGTACAACGCTAAGGTGTGGGAAAATTAGTTGACTTTACTAGCCAAGTAATATGACTTAAATGGTCAAGTAATTATGATACGGGTTTAAACACAAGGGTGATCCTAATGCCTCTTATCATGTAGTAAATCCTACTACACGAATGTAGTCTCACTAGCGGTCTCGGGATGCATCACTAACGCAAGTTCTAGAATCTAAATGCTACCGGTACACTCATAAGCACTAATAATGAATGCTTTTCCTATCAAATCTAAAGGTGAACCTCACATATTTGGGTGGAAAATTTTTCTGAATAGTACGGTTTTGTGCTAGTCATACAATCTCCTATCCATGAGACGCTTGCTAAGGCTAAAGTTTCACTCCTAAATGTTGTAAAAAAAATTTAAATTTGGCGCTAAAATTACACTAACACGTATTTCTCTTAGTTTTATTACACACCTACCATCAAACAAACAAACTCAAGTGCAAGTGTATCCGATAAGGTATCATCATTTGCCCTCCCTTTACACTTAGGATGAACATTATCCCCAATGTTCAATTAAAGAATGAAAAAGTAAAGTAGGTAAAAGAATGAAAGCAAATACTCCCCTGATTCGTTCGGTGTGGATAGTGTGGTAACAAGGTTAGATCATCCTCCAAGAAAATGAACATTCAAAGCTTCCCTTCCAGAAATATAAATCATCTTCTTGTCCAACATAACCTGTTAAACCTGAGAAAACAAACACAAAAACCCAAAGCATCAAACCGAACAAAAGAACTCACAACTAGATGTAATTCCAGACTTAGTTGATATTCTGTATTAAATAAGCTCACTTAAGCTTTGACAAAGCCTAGATAAGCTTTTAAATACATTAAATCAAAGTGTATTAGTAAAACAGAAAATACATAAAAAACCAAGAAAAAATTAGTAAAAAAATAAAAAAATAAAATCATGGTACAAGAGATCAAGCAGGAAGTATGATGGAAATGGATGTGAATTCTGGTTTAGAAGCTCATGGGAGTAATAGGATGGTGAAAGTTGGTCATGACTCACATCAGTTCTAAACTTGGATGTTTGTAAGGCACTTTCTATCTTTCTTTGCATAATCTGTGTTTTTCAATTGTAGTTGTTGAATGTTGTTTTATTCTGTGTATTTACATATAATTTAGCTTAGTATAAACTTATATATGTGAGTTATGGCTTAGTACACCCATCTGTTTCATAAAACCTCAAAACAGTTAGGTTCAAGGGTGTTTGGCTCAGGTTGTTCTCATTAGTATTAGGCTGATTTTGTTGTTGTTTATAGTTTAGGAAAGTTTCTTTAGATCTTATTAGTGCTGTCAAGAAATAAAAACCATAGGTATTAACACAAAAAAGTCAAGAACACCCTTAACATCTCATATCAAGGTTCTGTGTGAATCTGTTGATCCACAAGCCTCATTTTCAATTCACAAGTTGTTGATTTTGATATAATTAGCATTATTATAACATATCACAACTTATTCAGTCAATTAATCTCCTTAGAAACTCATAAAAGTCAATCTAGCAATTTTTCTTGAAAAGTCAAAAGTAATACTAGTCAGAAATCTAAAAAACTCAAGGATTTATTGTGATTTTTAGGAGTGGAATCAGGTCTTGAAACTTGTTGTGAGTAAAGTATACCAGTAGAACTAGTGATTTTCATGCTTATTTGATTTTTATAATTTTTTCTGTTGGACTATTTTGCCCTTGGAAAACACTTGCAGGGCAAGGGTGTGCCCTGCACACCAGCAGACTCACCCACATCACCACCTTTGGTGGTGATTTCTGATTACCTCAGTGTGCCCCACAACCCAAACCTTGTTCCTCCCAAACCCCCTCCTAGTAGGCTTTCCAAGTTGACCTTTTGTTTGACCTAGTACCTAGTGGACCCCACTTTGTTTTACTTCCCATCTTTGTCCCAAATCTGACTCAGAACACAAAATAAGCAAGTGCTTATTATAGTTTTTGGCTTATTCAAGATGCTTAATTGTGTCTAATATACTCAAACAAGCTCACATAAGTCAGAGGAATCAGATTTTACCATAGTGGGTCACACATAAGCTCTGTTGAGCTTATTTGCTTATTCAGTCAACTAAAGTCAACTGTGGTGGCAATAAGCTTCCACAGAGCTTATTAATAAGTTGTAAAATAATTGTTTTCACAAAAGTTGTTTATTTTTAAGTATAATATAGTTTTGTAAAAGAAAATTCCAGAAAAATCAATATAAAAATAAGTGATAGTTTCAATTAATTTAATTTAATTTTAATTTTCATTTTTAGATTTTAATTAAGAAAGTTGTGTTTTTATATTTTTATTAATTTACTCTTAGGTTAAAGTAATTTTAATAATTTTCTCAGATTTTTGTTTGGTTATTTAGTATTTATTATAAATAATAATAGTTTTATTAGTAATTAATTAATAAATAAGTTTTAAATAGCATAATTAATTTCTATAAGGTAACACCTAGTTTTTACATTATTTCTATCTTTTATAAGTTATAATATAATTTTAGTAATTTTTCTAGAATTTTTACTGTTCATTTAATAGTTTTTATAATTTAAATAGTTTAAATAGATATTAATTAATAAATAGAATAATAATTAGTAAACTAGTTTAAAAATACATAAAATAAAGTTTTTATAATTTTTTAGGATTCCTGTGATGGTTAATTAGATTTATAAAAATCTTCTTAATTATCTAAGTCTTTTTAGTATTTATAATAATTTAAACCATATAAATAGTTAAATAATAATTAAATAGTTATTAATTAATAATAATTAGAATAATAGTGTGAAAAATATAATTTTATTTTTAAAATAAGTTTTATAATATTTTAGACTTTTACAAAGTTTAATTTTATTTTTCTAAGACTTATTTTACATTTTATTGTTTATTAGTGAATTATTAAATAAGTAATAATAGTTATTAAATAATAATTAATTAATTAAATAATTAGTAATTATAAAATAAATATTTTAAGTTTATTTAATTTGCATTTAAGCCCCTAAGGTTTGCAAATTACTACTTTAGTTAAATTTGTTTTTTGTTTCGTACGTTTACGTAGAATTAAATTAAACGTACGCGTTTTTAATTATTAAACTTTTTAAATATCTAGGTTTCACGTAATCGTTCTAATAGTTTACCTAAGTTATTTTAAGTTATAAAACCCTAGTTTAATCACACACTCACATTTATACCTTTCCTGTTCACATTCACTCGATCACAGATTCGTTTTTAATAACACATCGCACACCTCGTTGGGACATTACGACCCGAGAAAACACTGTATTTCACGGAAGCATTTGCCTCAGCTGTTTGACTATTACAGTTGGCCATTCACAAGTGGCTGATCAATAATTATCTGACTGTTTGAGGCAAATCAAAATTTGGCGCCGCTGCCGGGGAGGTTGTGCGCATATTTTAAACGATTTTGCGTATTAGTGAACCTGAATACACGCTCATTGTATATTTATCCGTCCTTGTTCATATTATTATCATATAACACCAAAACTGTTCCTGAAAATTTTTTAAAATCAGTTTTCAACGAACACAAAAAGAAAAAACCAAAAATATTTTCCTTATTATTATTACTACAAAAAATTTCAAAAATACCAAAAATATTCACCTTTACACTCCTACCTATTTGATTCTTCATTTCTCACCCCCTAAACCCTTTGATTCTTTCTATGTCTTATTCTCACCTTCTTGTCTGTCAATGTTGTGGTAGTTCTTATAATGGTGGTGATTGCCCCAGTTGTGGCATGGTAGAGTCAGGAAACGGGTCTGTCTATAACCAGAATCCCTATTCCTACCCTGACATGACTGATTCATTCCATCAGCTTCCACACCATGAGACTCAGCAGTTTAACTGTTGTGAGTATTGTGGTGGTTCACACTACAGTTCTGATTGTCAAACTAGGAATCAGTTTGTCTATGAACAGGTTCCTAATAACAATTATGACTTAAACACATACGACTCACAGCCACATCAGTTCAACTGTTGTGAGTACTGTGGAGGTCCTCACTTTAGCTCTGATTGTCAAACAAGGAATCCATTTCCTTGTAACAATTACAACTATTCGTTTCAAGACCCACCTCCACAGTACCAAATGAACCAAGTAACTCCTCAAAACCAGAAAGACCTTTGTCTAGAGGTTCTTGACAAACTTAAAGACCTTAAGGAGGAGTTAGCTAATATGTCGTTTCACAATGCACCAAGTTTTTCTTGTGTACATTGTGGGGGTCCTCATGATGATTTCAAATGTCAACCGTATTATAAACCTGAACATTGTTCTAGTTCTGATACATCCGGTTTTGACACATCCATACCCCCACAGTCTCCACTCAATCCATATTCTCGTGATAAATCTATCGCGGAATTACTTGCTGAAGAACATGCTGCTAGAGATGAAAGAAGCATGGAAGAATTACTAGTCTTAGAACAAGCAGCTATAACACGTACCAAATTTCAAAATGCTGCTCTTCTCGATGAAGATGATGAAAGTGATGATACCTCATCAAGTTCATCAGTTGAGACTTCTTCCATGGATATACAGGGAGAAAAGAGTATGGGAGAATTACTAGCAGCTGAACAAATGGAAATTATAAAATCCATGTATGCTAGCCCTTCTCATCTCCCTCAGTCTGCTGTTATCACACCCGAGGTTCCCACTCACTCTCTGAGCATGGGGGACGAGCATCTTGACACAATTCCTGCAAAGGAATCTGACGAATTCATAAAGTCTAGTGTTGAGAACCTTGTCTCAATCCCAAGTGAGTCACAGGGAATTCTTGATCTTATGTGTGATATTCCTACTTCCCCTGATAATTCAAATGAACAAATTGAGACTGTCTCTGATTCCAGTGATGATTGTTTATCTTATGGAGACATCGAATTTGTTGATGCATCACTTCCCGAGTCTAATGTTGACTATCTCCTTGAAGAGTTCACTGATGAACTCTCTCATATGGATCCCATCCCACCAAGGGATGAAAATGAAGTCTTTGACTTTGAAACGGATTTGAGAGAGTTAGAATTCTTACGTACTCATGATCCTTCTATTGAACTCATTCAGATCAATCCACTTCCTCCGGAAAGTGAAAATGATTTGGACGAATTCGAGGCTTTTATGACTGAAGATAGTTCAATTTCATACGAAGTTGATGATAATTATCTTGATCCCGAGGGGGACATTCTTTTTCTAGAAAGTTTGTTAAACGAAGATCCACTTCCCCCTCTTCCAACCAAACAACTTCATAATGAGGAAACCGAATCAGTTGAGGAAACTGATAAAATTCCTGAGATCAAGCTTAAGGACTTGCCTCCTCCACTTGAATATTCAATTCTTGAGGAGGAAGTTCTTATCTTAATTGCTATTCAGATCTCCCTACTTTCCTTCACCTACCAGGTGATTTCTCCTGTTCTTCACTCCTTCGGGAATGAAGACACTATCTTTGACCCCGGCATTCTCATTTATAAATTTTGAGTTGGGTGTCATTATATCTCATCGGAGTGGAACTTTCACGTGCTTCAAATGTTTATCCAAACATCTTGAATGAAAGTCCGATTGAGATAGTCTCTTCCACTTACTTCCCCATGGACAAATGAATTCGGGGTCGAGTCAAGTTAGCGACTCGGTAATCAAAAACAGTAGCATGTACATAGGTTTTCACCCATGTTTCACCCTAGTGTGGGGGAGATACCCCACATGTTGTATATATATATATATATATATATATATATATATATATATATATATATATATATATATATATCTAAAAAAATGTAAATATAGTGATAGCTTCTATTTAAGAAGTTTTATCTAAAAAAATAATTGTATGTATATACATCTTAAATAAAGGCTAAGGAATATTTTCTTCTTACGTTCTAAGTGTTGGTTTAACACCCGGTACTTTGAATATTGAGGACAATATTCAGTTCTAAGTGTGGGGGGAGATTCGTTATTCTAACGAATTTAAACACATGTTCCATCAAGAACCCCCATTTTAGCCAAAATTTTAAAAATTTTTCTCACTTAGAACGCAATAAATGGTTATCAGTCCGCCATGTCTAACCCACATAAGGATTGGCTAATCCAGGAGCAAACGGTTCTTGGTAAAGATAACTCAAACCCGTTTATGGCTTGCAATTTGCCCAAAATTGTATGGTACCTCAACTCGCCATATCCTAAAAAGCGAATGAGTTGGCTAGCCCGCAAGATTATGGCTTGTGGTAAAGGCAGTGGAAAAACCATAATTGGTAATCAGCTCACCAAGATGTTGACTATTCCATCAAGAGTTGGCTAGTCCAGAAGCAAACGGCTTTTGGTAAAGACTAATCAAATCCGTTGACAGCTGGTGGTTTGCTCAAAATCACACGGTTATCAGGTGTGCCACAGTTCTTACACCTGGCTACTCCAGAAGTGATGGCTTTTGGTAAAGAGTTTTTCAAATCCATTAAAATTTTTCTCAATAGATTGCTAGGGACTAGCAATAGTTTAGTGTGGGGGATTGATGAGTGTCTAAATACTCATCATTTCTATCACATTTAGACTACAAAAACATATGAAAACATACAGATTTGCCTCATAATAAAGGAAATATCATCAAAATGTGTTTTTAGGTGTTATAAGTGCAAAAGGGATGAAAACTAATGAAAAACATACAAAATATACTTAATTTACAGTTTCAGTCCCCTGAACTTTGACAAATTGGCAAAACTAGTCCCTGGTTACTAAAAACTTGTACAAATATCATTTTAGGTCCTTGGGATTCATAAGTTGTAAGGAAAAGTCCTTTGAAGTTATAATTCACAAAGTTACAACTTTGGTCCCTCAAGTTTGAAAAGTGTCAAAATTAGTCCCTAAGGTTTTAAAAATAAGAAAATAATCAAAATAAACCTTATACTATTCTTAAATGACATAATTGGTCCTTTGTGTTAACTGTTTGATATTTACAGGTTTAGCCCTTCAAAATCAGAAAATTACATAAATAGTCCCTGAAGTTTCACAGTTTGGCAAAAATAGTCTCCGGTATTTAAAAAAATGGAAAACATCAAAAATACCCTTATACTATTCAAGCTTGGCAGGTTTAGTCCTTTTGAGAACTTTGGGAGAATTGCAATAACAGCCCCTCAACTTTGCACCAATTACAAAATTGGTCCTTTTAAGTTACTAAAACCAACCGGACCTATTATTATTATTATTACCCAATTAATAAACCAATCCAAACCCAACACTAACCAAGCCCACCCCTTCCTATTTTACCCAAGCCCAAGATAGAATCCAGCCCACACCCCACTTAAATAATAACGGGGGTCAACCCCTGGTTTTGACCAAACCACCCCAGCTTCCTTTCCCTCCCAAACCACCACCTCCACCGCTGCTACCAAAACCACCCTCCACCTGTCCACCAGCTCACAAACCACCTCTCCCATCTGTCCCTCCATCTCATACAACCCTCCAAACCCACATTTATTACCCTAAAACCCTCGCAAGCAATCCCCAACTGGCAAAGACTTTTTTGGCGCCAAAACGGATTTTAAAGGCTAAGATTACTTTCAGTCATCCAAGGGCTCTAAATGGTGGTGGGAATTGGTCCAGTGGGTCCCACATTCCTCTAAAGTCTTATAAAGATGAAAGGGAAGCAGAGATGAGAGATTATTATATTAGGTTTTAGTATAATAGAATCGTAGGTAGTGTAATCTTAAAATTAAGTTGTAATTTCAATCAAACCAGTTGTAATCTGTCTTTATTTTGTAATTTAAACATAATACAAGTTTCAATTTCAAGTTTTAGCTTGTATCTCAGTTTATGCAGTTTCCTTAAATTTCAAAAATCTCATATAATCTGTTTGTTATTTCTAGTTGATATTCTGTATTAAATAAGCTCACTTAAGCTTTGACAAAGCCTAGATAAGCTTTTAAATACATTAAATCAAAGTGTATTAGTAAAACAGAAAATACATAAAAAACCAAGAAAAAATTAGTAAAAAAATAAAATCATGGTACAAGAGATCAAGCTGGAAGTATGATGGAAATGAATGTGAATTCTGGTTTAGAAGCTCATGGGAGTAATAGGATGGTGAAAGTTGGTCATGACTCACATCAGTTCTAAACTTGGATGTTTGTAAGGCACTTTCTATCTTTCTTTGCATAATCTGTGTTTTTCAATTGTAGTTGTTGAATGTTGTTTTATTCTGTGTATTTACATATAATTTAGCTTAGTATAAACTTATATATGTGAGTTATGGCTTAGTACACCCATCTGTTTCATAAAACCTCAAAACAGTTAGGTTCAAGGGTGTTTGGCTCAGGTTGTTCTCATTAGTATTAGGCTGATTTTGTTGTTGTTTATAGTTTAGGAAAGTTTCTTTAGATCTTATTAGTGCTGTCAAGAAATAAAAACCATAGGTATTAACACAAAAAAGTCAAGAACACCCTTAACATCTCATATCAAGGTTCTGTGTGAATCTGTTGATCCACAAGCCTCATTTTCAATTCACAAGTTGTTGATTTTGATATAATTAGCATTATTATAACATATCACAACTTTTTCAGTCAATTAATCTCCTTAGAAACTCATAAAATTCAATCTAGCAATTTTTCTTGAAAAGTCAAAAGTAATACTAGTCAGAAATCTAAAAAACTCAAGGATTTATTGTGATTTTTAGGAGTGGAATCAGGTCTTGAAACTTGTTGTGAGTAAAGTATACAAGTAG
Organism: Artemisia argyi; assembly: GCA_030686995.1. Lineage (NCBI taxonomy): Eukaryota > Viridiplantae > Streptophyta > Magnoliopsida > Asterales > Asteraceae > Artemisia > Artemisia argyi. The sequence goes on from CM060694.1 coordinate 60,475,929, forward strand.
AACTAGTGATTTTCATGCTTATTTGATTTTTATAATTTTTTTTGTTGGACTATTTTGCCCTTGGAAAACACTTGCAGGGCAAGGGTGTGCCCTGCACACCAGCAGACTCACCCACATCACCACCTTTGGTGGTGATTTCTGATCACCTCAGTGTGCCCTACAACTCAAACCTTGTTCCTCCCAAACCCCCTCCTAGTAGGCTTTCCAAGTTGACCTTTTGTTTGACCTAGTACCCAGTGGACCCCACTTTGTTTTACTTCCCATCTTTGTCCCAAATCTGGCTCAGAACACAAAATAAGCAAGTGCTTATTCTAGTTTTTGGCTTATTCAAGATGCTTAATTGTGTCTAATATAATCAAACAAGTTCACATAAGTCAGAGGAATCAGATTTCACCATAGTGGGTCCCACATAAGCTCTGTTGAGCTTATTTGCTTATTCAGTCAACTAAAGTCAACTGTGGTGGCAATAAGCTTCCACAGAGCTTATTAATAAGTTGTAAAATAATTGTTTTCACAAAAGTTGTTTATTTTTAAGTATAATATAGTTTTGCAAAAGAAAATTCCAGAAAAATCAATATAAAAATAAGTGATAGTTTCTATTTAATTTAATTTAATTTAATTTTAATTTTCATTTTTAGATTTAAATTAAGAAAGTTGTGTTTTTATATTTTTATTAATTTCCTCTTAGGTTAAAGTAATTTTCATAATTTTCTCAGATTTTTGTTTGGTTATTTAGTATTTATTATAATTAATAATAGTTTTATTAGTAATTAATTAATAAATAAGTTTTAAATAGCATAATTAATTTCTATAAGGTAACACCTAGTTTTTACATTTTTTCTATCTTTTATAAGTTATAATATAATGTTAGTAATTTTTCTAGAATTTTTACTGTTCATTTAATAGTTTTTATAATTTAAATAGTTTAAATAGATATTAATTAATAAATAGAATAATAATTAGTAAACTAGTTTAAAAATACATAAAATAAAGTTTTTATAATTTTTTAGGATTCCTGTGATGGTTAATTAGATTTATAAAAATCTTCTTAATTATCTAAGTCTTTTTAGTATTTATAATAATTTAAATCATATAAATAGTTAAATAATAATTAAATAGTTATTAATTAATAATAATTAGAATAATAGTGTGAAAAATATAATTTTATTTTTAAAATAAGTTTTATAATATTTTAGACTTTTACAAAGTTTAATTTTATTTTTCTAAGACTTATTTTACATTTTATTATTTATTAGTGAATTATTAAATAAGTAATAATGGTTATTAAATAATAATAATTAATTAAATAATTAGTAATTATAAAATAAATATTTTAAGTTTATTTAATTTGCATTTAAGCCCCTAAGGTTTGCAAATTACTACTTTAGTTAAATTTGTTTTTTGTTTCGTACGTTTACGTAGAATTAAATTAAACGTACGCGTTTTTAATTATTAAACGTTTTTAAATATCTAGGTTTCACGTAATCGTTCTAATAGTTTACCTAAGTTATTTTAAGTTATAAAACCCTAGTTTAATCACACACTCACATTTATACCTTTCCTGTTCACATTCACTCGATCACAGATTCGTTTTTAATAACACATCGCACACCTCGTTGGGACATTACGACCCGGGAAAACACTGTATTTCACGGAAGCATTTGCCTCAGCTGTTTGACTATTACAGTTGGCCATTCACAAGTGGCTGATCAATAATTATCTGACTGTTTGAGGCGAATCAACAGACAAGGCGACCTCGCGTAAAATCGGCGGCAATCTATATATACTAACAAGTCCTAGAAAGCAATGTAAGATATAATGCTTGTGGAATGAATGTTTGCAGATTTCCTGGAGTTTATAAAACTAAAGAATTAACAAAAACTTTAAGACTCCGTTAGAAAAACAAAACTCGCAAAATTTACAGAATTTTACACATGACGCCGTTAAGAATTAATTCATGACGCCGTCAGAAGTGACCTGCAGAAATTTTTACGTTAAGTTTCTGGAAATTTTCTGGAAAAACTTATGTCCTACTTCCTGGAAAATCCTGCAAAACATCATTATGACTCGATACAAGCATTTGACTCTAACAAATACCAATACACATGTCCATTTATTACTGTGGAGAATCATGATCAATTTCGTTCTTGAAAACAAATTTGGGGTTTCCCCTTACACTTATATTTTGCAAAATACCTTTATATGAAGTTAAGTCGAAGTTAAACAACAAAGTAAAGCATTTTCACAATTTTAGTTTTGAAACATGATCTACCAACAATAAAAATAAAGCATGCATACGGAAACAAGTAACAATCAAACAAATAAAAATCACACAAAACATGGGTTGCCTCCCAAGAAGCGCTTTTCTTTATTTTACGAGTCTTGTAGCTAGACTCAAGGTCATGGGCAATTACGTAACTTCATTATTGGTCTCATTCTTTGATTGTAAATGTTCTTTATAGAGACCAACCACCTTGTTCTCAATTGCTCTTACAATCCTATTGGCAAATTCCTTATTAACTTTATATTTCGGTCCTAGATTCAAGCAATCTTTATAGAAAAGGCTCTTCTTCTCCCATACATAGTCCATGCCCTTTTTCTTACCCTCTTCATTGATATCCTCAAAAGCACCAATATTATCCATGTCAAATCGAGGCACAAAACGAAATTCTTTCATTCTATTAGGCATCCTAAATGTGATCCTATCGGTTTTACTAGCAAATCGGATTGTCCCTTCTATCTCATCATATTCTAACTTGGACTCTTCAACAAATGGTTTACCAAACACAACATGGGATAAGCGAAAATCAATAACACTAGCTAGGTCTTCAACAACCATAAAATCAGTGACATAAGTAAAGTTCCCAATAAAGACATGTAGACCTTTAATTCTCCCGACAAAGTTACAAACTCCACCGGGGTATTTGGGATCTCTTCTAGGTCCAAGTCTTATTTTCACTATATCATTATAAACACTTGAGAACATAATGTTGATTGGGGATTTAAAATCAATGTAAGCATTGTCAATGTGTTTATACCCAATCATACATGGTATCTTTGCACTCTTAGGATCGCCTCTCTTTATCTTTGGTTCAATTCTAGTGAAAGGAGGTCGAGGATTATCAATAAGATTATTATAGTACGCAATCTCCTCCTTACTGGGGTATACATTGAAATAGTCATCTAACTTTGGATCTATCTCCCCCTCCTCAAGTTCCTCAACTACATCCTCAAAATCATTAGGTCCTAGGTCCTTATTTGAATACAAGGCGGTCGCTAGGTCACTAAATGCATGATCGAGCTCAACATTAATTAACCTATTAAGCTCCCTAAGTTCCCTAATCTCATTCTCAATCTGTTCACGCAACAAAGCCACTTCTCTAGGGGAAAGGGGTGGATTCGCGTTTTCCATAATTGCCAACGGAATAGTCAATGAATTTAATTTACTAACAAAGGCACGAAGAAAAATATAGACTAAAGAAGACCTAAAAATAAAAATAAAATCTTACTAGAAAGGAATCTAGCAAGTAGACCTAATAAAAAGAAATCCTAACCTAGACAATAACTATTCCCCGGGCTGCGGCGCCAAAAACTTGATACGTGGGAATCGCACCAGGCTTTACCTCTCGAGGGATCTCGAGAAGCTTACAACCCCCACCAGACAGTGTACCTGATCGTTGTAGTATAGTATAGTGACAAGTACCGGGGGATTGATCGTTCAACTCAGGAATAGTGTCGTTAGGATTAGAAAGCCTAAAAACTAGGTCTAGAGGTGAGGGATGATTATTTTTGTATTTTTATATTTTATAAAAGCAATTAAAATCTCGGTTTTTGGAAGAGTGGGCGGAATAAGTTGCTAGTCAACTAACCCAATAACTAAAGATGTAATCAAAATAAAATAACAAAAATGAAAATAAATCTAATTATACTAGTGTGGTGTAAACAATGATAGGGAAAGTTGTGTTTACTTAGGTTTCATTACTCCCTAGATATCTTTTACAGGTTGATAATTTGTTACAATTGCATGGATGACGGGTCGTATTCCTTAATACTAGTCGTAGGGCCGTGTACAGTATTCCCTAACTCTATAGGATCCTACTTCACTCCTATGTCGAGCCGTTAGAAGCTCCTAACATGGGATCATTAGAATTCTCCTACGCATTAAATACAACCAAAAAATCATAGTACACCTCTGATCATGTTTCTTAAGACGTTCAAGCATGTTACCAATGGAAGTCTGCCAGTTTTCTTAAGCCTAACATCGAATACAATCATCCGTAACAACTATAAACAAACAATCAACCCATAATTAACATCTAGGTTTCACTACAACTAAGCAAACACAAAAGAGATATAGCCAAGCATGTTAAATTGAAGACAAGTGTAAGATATATTCAAGCAACACATAGACATATTGATTAAATTGAAAGAGTACTTATCTCAATTGAACATAAGAAGTTTCAAAGGGTAAAAACCCTTGAAAAAGCTATAAAAATCGGACTAGGGTTTTTCTCCAAAGTTACACCCTAAAAGTTACACTCTCATGAATAAAAACTGGAAAACTATATATAGATTTTACAGGGTGACGGCGCCAAGAAGAAATTTCTGACGCTGTTAACGCGCCGCCCATAATGAAATCGGATTGCCAAGATCCACTTTTGACGCCGTCATGTGTAAAGTTGCTCTGGGCCGTCACTAACATTTGGACCATGACGGCCTATGGTGACGCCGTCATGTCCTTAGTACAAAACTTTCTAGATCGTCAAGTGCATCATCCACTTCCACCTCTTGTATTACTCTTGACGCCATCAGTTACTGTTCCCAGCAAGGAAAATTAAGACTTTGCCGTTTTTTTCACTTTTAAGCTCCAAAAACGTCCAAAATGCTTCCTTTTCCAGATTTCACTCCAAAAGTACCTAAAATGACAAAAGGAATGATTTAGGGCAATATTTGATCAAATAAATTCGAATCCGGGCTAAAATGACCCCCTAAAAACGGTTCATTTTTCGCCTCATCACTTTAGCTAAACCCTCCCTTTCATGGTCCAATATTGATGATGAAAACCTTGACTTAGATGAGCGAAATGTCAAGCAGTGTAAGAGGAAGATTTGTGATGGCCATTGTACTGCAGCAGTCAGAGTTCTTTCTTCTTCTAGTGTTGATCCTTATAATGATGCTACTCTTGAGGAATTAAAGGCTAAGCATCCTTCAAACCCACTCTCTCCTTGCCACATATACATATTGATCATCATTAAGTCATTGCATCTCTTGCTGTGGTTCAAGACATAATTAAGAGTTTTCCTCATAACACGTCTTGAGGACAAGATGGATTGCGTGCCAAGCACCTCACGGATTGTTTATGTGGTACTGTTGTGGCTATTTCAGATGAGTTTATAGCTTCTATCACCCATGTCATGAATCACTTTCTTGATGGGAAAAGCCCCAAAGATGTTAGGTGAGTATATTGCTAGTGCACCTCTCATGTCGTTAGTCATGCCTGGTGGTGGTATCCGTCCTATTGTTGTGGGTACTGTTTGGAGGCGTTTGGTTTCTAAGGTTAGTGCTGCTATGATTGGTCATTCTTTGGATGGTTATTTAAATGATCTATAGTTCAGTGTTGGGTTATCAGGAGGAGGGGATACTATATTTTGTGTCATAAATCGGTTTATTAAGGATCGGGGAGATGATGTGGGTCTTTCGATGTTGTTGGTGGATTTCAAAAATGCCTTCAATTTAGTGGACAGGGAGCTTATGTTACAGGAAGTTCTCATTCGTTGTCATGTTATTTCACGTTGAGTGTATTATGGGAAACACACCTTATGGTCATACCAAGGTGTGCAACAGGGTGATCCCCTTGGACCTCTTCTTTTTGCCTTAGTGTTACATCCATTAGTATGTAAGATTAGGGACTCCTTTAACCTTTCCCTTCAGGCTTGATATCTGGATGATGGCACTAATTGTGGAGGATTGAAGATACTTTGGTAGTGAAGGATGGACCTTGTTGTGGCTTGCATCTCAATGTTGATAAAGTCATAAAACTGAGGATTTTTTTTTTTGCCAAAAAAAGACCCCAGAAGCAGCCGTGCGGGTACTTTCCAGCCTAATATTGCTCGGCCCTTGCATGGTGTTAAATTACTTGGTGCATATGCTAATGTGGATTTCGATTATAATAGTGACCTTGTGATGAAGAGAGTGACCAAAACCATTGAGCTTATGGATGAAGTTGCTAAGATTAATGACCCTTAGTGTGAGTTGCTTCTTTTTCGAGCGTGTGCGGGTATATCCAAACTATATTTTGATATACGCTCATGCTCTACCGGGTCTTTGAGTTGGCCCAACATTCTTTTGATGTAGCTCTTCATTATGATCTGGAGCGTATTGTCATTGCGTCTGGACATGGATTTGGTGATTGGCAATGGAGGCTTGCTACCTTACCCTTTGAATTCGGGGGGCTTGGTGACTATTCTGCAGGTGATGTTTTGAATTATGCATTTCTTGCATCTAGATTGCAGTCTGCTAGCTTGCAAACTAGGCTACTTCGACATTTGGGTATTGTAGCATTTGGGCCTGCCTTTGAAGATTTCCTATGTAGCTTTTAATGCGAAGATGGAGATTGACGTTTTGAGGAATCCAACTGAGATCGTTGCCTCAAACTCATGAAGAAACTGACAGATATATATTTCACATGTATTACTCAGACGGATGAATCCGCTTTTTCCTTATCTCCCCGACAAATAGCTTTGTGGTAATCTCAAATGGAGGATCAAACTTCTGACTGGCTTAGAGTGGTTCCGATCTCTGATTGGCAAACTATCGGTTAGGTGTTCTCTTATTTTCTATCCCGAAACCGCGCTCAGCCTGTTCCAGGGTCTTTTAGGGAATATTTATGGAGATCATGTTGTATCGTGCATGTGATGGTATTATTGGCATTAAACATCGGCATAGCATTGTGTGCGATACCCTTGTTGACATCTGTTTTTGGTCAGAGATTTCAGTTGGTAAAAAAGTTGATATTGGGCTTAGTAGAGGGCGTGACGAACCCTTACATCCATCTGGCATGTTGCTCTACTTGTGGGACGGAGGGCTTGATGTATATGTGGAGGGTCCTCGTCTTTGACGCAAACTGGGATGGTTGATTTGTACATGGTCATGTGGTTGTTGATGCAGCACAACGTAAATGTGTCAAGTATGAGGCTAAATACGTAGATAATGGATATGGTTTTCTCCCACTCTCATTCTCATCTTTTAGGGAACATGAAAATGATACGGTAGCCCTACTAAAGCGGATCCTTAAGTTGTCCGCAAAACATTGTGTCGCGAGCTGTTATAGACATCTTTAGTAGTATTCCAGATAGTATCTCGACTCTCCAATAATATCTTGTAAATATCCTGAATTTATAATAAAGCGATGTTTTTATAATAATAATAATAATAATAATAATAATAATAATAATAATAATAATAATAATAATAATAATTTTAGCCTATTTGTTGAGTAAATAACATACAAACAACGCACAAAATGCTGATTATGGATATGTAAAATTAGAATCGGAGTGTCAAGAGCATAGGTCGTATCTGTTAGGTGGATTAGTGTGACCGACCTGATCGAACCACGACCACATAACAATTCTTATTACTTTCTGATGAAAAACTAAGGTTATATGTATTAGAGGGTGTTTGTTTTTACCAAAAATGTCTGAACCGCCTCTGACATCTTACCAGTCAGACGCGGTCAGACATTAGGTTTGTTTGTTTTTCTATTACGAGTCAGACGCGGTTAGAGGAATAACATCTTACTCAATCAGACATGGAGTTTAGGTCTCACTGGCTCTTATCAGCCATCTCCCACACCTTTCAAAACAACCTGGGTTTGAATTACAAGAAAAACGAATTATATGATTTGTTGTTGTTCTTCGGTAATTCAAATAGCAAGGTCAAAAATATTCATGGGTTTTAATTGGGTAGTAGATTAGATTTGTAGACCTTTTTCAATTTTGGTGAAAGAAAATAAAGAAAAGAAGGTGAAAGAAAGAATTTTGGTAGATACGTGACTGATGATTGATGAATATGTGATGGCTAAAGTTAGGACATTTATACCTATAGTGTTGTATTAGGTTATTTATTTTTGGGCTAAGTTATTATTATTAGTTGATTGGGCCAAATATGAAATACAATACAATCCAAAAGGGTAGAATGGTTATATGAAAATTGGTTATTATAATTTAGACCACAAATAGTGTTGGGTTAAATTTTTCAGGTTCATTGGGTTAAATACCGAGCCAGTTTTCATGCAGCCGAGAAATTGAAGTGTTAACCATAGTACGTTTATTGACAGCAGTGAACCAAAATCATGTGTTTGTGAACGTATACTTAAAAAACGGATAATCAAAATCATTCAGACAAATATAAAAAAACAAACAACATTATTTCATTTAGATTCAGACATTATAACCATCTTTTACTAGTAAGATGTGGTAGTTAGATTCACACCCAACAACATCTTAATGAAACAAACACACCCTTAGCATTGCAGCTAGCCAGATGGCGTAATTTCAAATCAGGGGCATTGTCATCGGAGAACTTCGTTAAGGCATGCAAGTGCTCGAACTCCAGCTCGATGTTGTAAATTGGTAGCATCACTATTCAACTTAATAATAGTATTACGTGATTTATTTACATATTTGTCTGTGGGGCCAGTGGGGTGGGGCCGCCAAAGGGCCAGTTAAACTTTAAACATACACATATAAATGATCTTTTCTACGGCGTGTTGCAAGGATCTTTTAATAAAATTGTCGTTAAAAAATTAATCTTTTCTATAAACGAACGCTGGTACTAATATTAATCCAAATTTGGAATATTATCAATTCCCCGCCAAATTTCCGGTTACACTTTAAACATACACAAGTAATTGATCTTTTCTATTAATGTCTCTTGCTAGGGTCTTTTAATAGAATTGTCGTTAAAAAAAATAAAAAAAATTATGATCTTTTCTATAAACGAATGCTGATACTAATAGTAATCCAAATTTGGAATATCAATTCATCCCAATCATCATGAATTGAAGACTAAATGTTACTTAATTGAAATGATGAAATCTGTTTGATTCAGGCAAACAATAGTCACAAATTAAGTACAAAATGTCAATCATATTATGTTTACAACAAACAGGCAGAAAATTAAGCTTTCTTTTCTAGAAATGACTTCTGATTACCCTGCAAAGATTATATCATCTGCCATCTGATCAAACAGAGACTTTAGTAGTCTCTTTTAGGGTAGTCTTGAGAGAGTTCTTAGTAGTTCTAACCACTTTGCTAATGGTTTCTTTCTCACCACCACCAATTCCCCTTGAAATCTTTCTAGCATTCCCCTCGGATTTGTTGTTAGCGGATTTAGACAAGGTCTTTACTTGATCACCAAATATTGGAGTCTTTGAACGCCCACTAATTATCTATATATAGTGTTTTTTAACGTTGGAATTAATATTAATAACTGGTAGTGTGACAACTTGAACTATGTATCTGAACCACTTACCTTCTTGGTTTCAGTTTTTGGAGTACCATCTTTATTACGATAGAAGTTTGGCAATGGCAATGCCTTGAATGTCAAATCTTCTCTTGGCATATTCTTCAGCTTATCTCCATCCTACGTGTTATGCAGTTTTCAGTTGATTGGAATACATTAACCTTTAAAGTTTAGTTATCAAAATATAATGGTTCAGTTAAAAAACACGCAACAGTCATAAATCTTAATGATGAGTATCGTATCAGTATGCTAAACACATGTTAATATTCATAATATATGTGCCAAAATAATTCATGTCCCAAGTTTTTGTCGATTTTGATCAGCTTTTGTGCACTCTAATTATGTGGTGCCGATTCTGTTAAATTAGGTACAAACCTTAACCTGAAGTTTATTCTTTTCAACCACCCTTTTCAACGCGTTATCTTTCGAGGAAGAGATTTTCTGTCATTAAGAACAAAATAATTCAGAAAGAAATAAATCAAAATGTTAGCTGGTTCAAGTCGATGTTTTATACTTTGCTTTAACTATACCACAGTGATTTCACAGACCTCTATGATCTTGTTATCCTTCTCGTTGGTCCGAACTTTTGGCTTTTGACTTGTTTCAGTCAATGAACTACCGATTCCCTTGAGATTAGAACTCCTTAAATATATAGATTGAGAAAAATTTAGTCAAAAAATTCCAATGTTGGTTATAGATGGCATTTAAAGTCCAAAATATATGTGCGAAGAGCTTACTTGTAATTAAGACTAGCTGATCTAGAAAAAACCAATTTTGTTTCTTTAAAATCCATTGATCCTCTCCTTTCTCTAGTCGTTCTTTTCTCTGTTGCTAAATTGAATGGCCAAGGAACCGTTACACTCGTCTTAGGGTTAGCTTTTCTTATTTTCTTGGATGAATGATCAATCTTGTTGTTCTCATCTTTTTGTTCTCCATTTGCATTCTTCGTGTAATCTATACTTCCATTTTCTTCAAGGACATGAATAACTCTCTTCTCTTCTTCATCTCTTTCTAGTTTTTTGTTTGAAATCTTCTCTACATTCTTCTCCATTTCTAATTTAGAATAGTAAACGAGACACTTAGACTGTTTTTATAAATGGTAAACTCTCGCAAATATTTGTATATATACTTACAGTATATACAAATATTTTACACACTTGTCAAAAATGAAACTTCCTACGACTACTTGGTTGAGATGTATCCCGCACTCTTGCATACAACACTAAGTTGGAAGAACGTTGAAACTTAGACTACGTTTTTTTCAAAACTTTGAATACAATTACATGTAAAATCGACCAATGCTATAAAAATTCTAAATTATATATCATTTGTACTAATTAATACAGTATAAGATAGTAACTAGCTAGCTTGAGTAAGAGTTTACCCTGATTGCCAATTTTTGCCTCCTCCATACTTGTCCTATACTTATTTGTTTCAGAAGATCTGAAATGCAATTTTCTCTACAGATTCGTTAGTATAGATACGGCAATGCATAAATGTGTATATATAATTATATATACTGTCATGGTCGCAGGTAGCATCATTAAGTTGATAAAATAGTGATCATTATCTTTATATTATTGTGACCATTAGTTAGCTGATGGATATGCCGGCAGGCCATATTCACCAGCACCAAACACAATTTATAAACATAGATGCGCTTATTATGACCCATGAAATGTTTGGAATGAGAACGAAAAAAAATAGTCTCAATGCCGTCCAACTATAAAAGACACGGAGCTAGTGAACAAAATACTGCTAGTAATGTACAACTAACAAAAGTAGAAAATCATGTGAACCGAATTAACCTTGTCATTTCTTTCTAATATTAGAAATAAGATATGAGATTAATATAGAACTTATATTTGCTATAGAATCAATGAATCAATCACAGTCATCAATTTTTTTTTTATCTAAATTAATAAAAAATTATTTTTTATTTTTCTTAAAACAACATATCTTGCAAACGGTAAATCTTCAAGCTAAAAAAAAAAAAAATCGCGACGAGAATTAAATTATCTTTCTATAGATATACATTGTTATATACTTTCGACGAACTTTATTTTTTCGATGATTTTTTTTTTAACTTCACGTTTTTTTTCCTTTAATTCAAGCTTTTTTTGTTATTTATTTTTTTTTTACGTTTTTTTCGTTTTTCATACATATTCGTCGGTTTTTTACGTTTTTGTCAGTTTTCTTACGTTTTCGTTCGTTTTCATACATTTTCGTCCGTTTTCATACGTTTTCGTCTGTTTTCTTACGTTTTCGCTCGTTTTCATACGTTTTCGGCTGTTTTCTTACGTTTTTACCCGTTTTCATACGTTTCGTCCATTTTAATACGTTTTCATCCGTTTTCATACGTTTTCGTCCGTTTTCTTACGTTTTCATCTGTTTTCGAATTTTTTCATACGTTTTCGTCTGTTTTCTTACGTTTTCGCCCGTTTTCATACGTTTTCGTCCGTTTTCATATATATATATATATATATATATATATATATATATATATATATATATATATATTCGTCCGTTTTCTTACATTTTCATCTGTTTTTGAGTTTTTTCATACGTTTTCGCCCATTTTCATACATTTTCGTCCGTTTTCATATATATTCATCCGTTTTCTTACGTTTTTGTCCATTTTCATACGTTTTCGTCCGTTTTCATACGTTTTCGTCCGTTTTTATACGTTTTCGTCCATTTTTATACGTTTTCATATGGTTTCATCTGTTTTCATTCATTTTTGTCCATTTTCTTACGTTTTCGTTCGTTTTCATACATTTTCGTCTGTTTTCATACGTTTTCGTCCGTTTTCATTCATTTTCGTTCGTTTTTAAATGTTTTCAGACGTTTTCATACCTTTCTGAATATCACAAGTGATATACTGTGATTATCAGAATATCACTTGTGATATTCAGAATATCGTGAGTGATATTGATTATCACTCGCGATATTCTGAATATCACAAGTGATTTTTAACATTCTTTAACATGAAAATTACAAGTGATATTCAGAATATCGCAAGTGATATACTGTGATTATCACAAGTGATATACTGTGATTATCCGAATATCACTTGTGATATTCAGAATATCGTGAGTGATATTGATTATCACTCGCGATATTCTGAATATCACAAGTGATTTTTAACATTCTTTAACATGAAAATTACAAGTGATATTCAGAATATCGCAAGTGATATTCAAAATATTGCAACTGATATCTGAATATCGCAAATGATATTCTGAATATCACAAATGACTTTCAACAAATGTTCTGTGACATGAAAATCGCAAGTGATATTTTGAATATCAAAGTGATATTCTGAATATAAATCACAAGTGATATTCAGAATATTACAAGTGATTTCACGCTTTTTTTAATTCACATTTTTTCAAAAGTGATATTTTGAATATCACAAGTGATATTTTGAATATCACAAGTGATTTTCAACAATTGTTCTGTAACATGAAATTCACAAGTGATATTTAGAAAATCACAAGTGATATTCTAAATATTACAAGTGATATTCCGAATATCACAAGTGATTTTCAACTAATATTTTGTAACATGAAAATCACAAGTGATATTCTAAATATCACACGTGATTTTCAACTAACGTTTTGTAACATAAATATCACTTGTAATTTTCTGAATATCACTTGTGATATTCAGATTATCACTTGTGATTTTCATGTTACAAAACATTAGTTGAAAATCACTTGTGATATTCAGAAAAACACAAGTGATATTCAGAAAATCAGAAGTGATATTCTGAATATCACAAGTGATATTCCGAATATCACAAGTGATGTTCAACTAATGTTTTGTAACATGAAAATCACAAGTGATATTCTGAATATCAAAAGTGATATTCAGAAAATTACAAGTGTTATTCAGAATATTATAAGTGATTTTCACATTTTTTTAATTCACGTTTTTTCACTTTCTTACGTTTTCTTCTGTTTTTATTCGTTTTTATATGTTTTTTTTCGTTTTTATATAAATATGTACAAAAATGTACAAAAATGGACGAAAAAAAGCTGATTTGATGTTTAGGTGTTTGTTAAGATGTGATAGCGTCGTGTAATGTAGCGGCGATAAAATGTATTATTGATCTTATATAAAAGAAAACTGCTACTTGCATGAAATATAAAACTATAAAAGTTATGAGGTAAATCAACTCTCCTCCGGTTTTAAAGTTATTTCACCATCAAATAATCCCACTTCAGTTAAAGTTAACAATCTCATTACATTTGATAACGATATCACATCTTAACAAACACCTAAACAACAAATCATGCCACTAACTAATGCAAACTAAACAAACCACGATACTAAAACTATTCTGAACAAGTAATACTAAAACACCATTGTGTGTTTGAATATCACAAGTGATTTTTAACAAATGTTTTGTAGCATGAAAATCACAAGTGATATATTATGAATATCACAAGTGATATTCTGAATATCACAAGTGATATTCTGAATATCACAAGTGATTTTCAACAAATGTTTTGTAACATGAAAATCGCAAGTGATATTCTGAATATCACAAGTGATATTCAGAATATCACAAGTGATTTTACATTTTTTTAATTCACGTTTTTTTCACTTTCTAACCTTTTTGTCCGTATTCATACATTTTCGTTCGTTTTTATACGTTTCTGAATACCACAATTGATATTCTTAATATCACAAGTGATATTATGTCATATTCTAAATATCACTTGTGATATTAAGAATGTCAATTGTGATATTTTGAAACGCATGAAAATATACGAAAACAAACGAATACGTATGAAAGTGTAAAACCACGTTTGAAAACGGATAAAAACGTATAAAAAATGGACGAAAACGAAAGTAAACACCCGAAAATGGAGAAAACGTATAAAAATGAACGAAACCAATGAAAACGTGTAAAAACTGCCGAAAATGTATTAAAACAGATGAAAACGTCTAAAAACAGACAACAATGTATAAAAACGAAAGAAAACGGACAAAAACATTAACATATGAAAACAAACAAAAACAGACGAAATCGTATAAAAACAGACGAAAACATATAAAAACTGCCAAAAACAGACAAAAACGTCTGAAAACAGACGAAAACGTAAAAAAATGGATGAATACGTATAAAAACAGATGGAGAAGTATGAAAACGAACAAAAACGTCTAAAAACGTATGAAAATGGACTAAAACGTATGAAAATGCACGAAAATGGACAAAACGTAAGAAAACAGATGGAAGCAGACGAAAACGTCTGAAAATAGACGAAAACGTACGAAAACGGACAAAAATGTCTGAAAACGTATAAAAACTGCCGAAAACCGACAAAAACGTCTGAAAAGGGACAAGAATGTATAAAACGGACGAAAACAGACAAAAACGTTTGAAAACGGATGAAAACTTATAAAAATTGACGAAAACGTATGAAAACAGACGAAAACGTATAAAATCGGATGAACATCTGAAAGCAGATGAAAACGTCTAAAAATTAATGAAAACTTTAAAAAAAATAGACGAAAACATATAAAAATGTATGAAAACGAATGAAAATGGACAAAAACGTAAAAAAGTGAAAAAATATGAATTTTAAAAAAAATACACATGAATTTAAAAAAAAAACGTGATTTTTTTTAAAAGTAAAAAAAATGAATAAAAAAACGTTCGTTAAAATAAGCAAAACAAGTGCTAGAGAAAAAAAAAAAGAAAAAAAAAAAAAAAAAACTTGAAAAAAAAGTGAACAAAAAAGGAAGAAAAAAAAAGAGAAAAAGAAAAAGCGTAGATAAGGAGAAAAAAATGGGAAAAAAGAAAGAAAAAAAAATACAATGAATAAATAAGAAAGATAAAAGGACAAGAAAAAAACATGGACTTAGGTTCTATTTTTAAATCTTAGGTTAATCCCCACCATTAGATCAAACTAGATGGATGGTGGGGATTTGTCCCTCAGTTTGTAGAAAAAAAACTGGTTCGCAAAAGAACTTTTCTCATTGGTTCTATAG